>OY735246.1:44371895-44971895 GCA_963457695.1 Neria commutata
TCGCCAATGTATATGGTGTTTCGCATATTATTGGCGCTACACATATGAGTTCATGGCCCGCCAAGTTGGCATACGGTTTCAGAAAAACATTACATACATATATTAGAAGGGTCCCGGATGTGAACTTAAGAAAGCAGATGAAAATAAGCTATTCCGCTGTAGTAAATAAGTTGATCTCTCAACATAATGGTGTTACATCGAAGTTCCTTTGGTTTTTATATGAGAATACCAACAAATCTTCAGTGGAGATATGAAAGGAAGGATGTACTATCCAAGCCCTAGCTGCTTGGCGTAACTTGTCTACAAAATAGGTCTAATCGATGTGGAATAAGGCAGAAACTGTGTGGACGGGAAGATGCTTATACTAACCATTGTTCAACTTTAGAAAGGCCTCAACTGTGAAGCTTCCCTAAACTCATCTCATTCAATATCTTATAAGAATTTGCAAAGCCCGGACGTGAAATAATTGAAAACTTTGCTCTCAGTTTAGAGATCTTCGTACAACTGATTGCATACTCTGTCGAGTTTAAACAATCTCTGTATTGTATCGATACTCGAAAGCTATAGACATGAAATATATTGCGACAATGATGAATAATGGCAGATTTCGGTTGCTATAATCGGAGTGGAACTGTTGATTGATCTTACCGAATGAATGGTTCAATAAATAAGATCTTAGATCGAAGGTATCGCATTCAATACCTGGATAGCATGACCGACCGACTATGTATAGCGCCACAATCAGTCGTTGCCACTCTACAGTAACTGCCTTACATGCCATTTTGTTTTTGTTGCCACTTTGTCATTTTCGAAGGCAAACGCGCGTTTAACATTAAATATGATTTATCGCAGCGCTGCAGAAAATTTCACATTAAACAAAGCACATATATTTAAAATTGTAATTACTTAGAAAGGAGAATGGTGTGAGAGCGTGACATTTGCGTTACAAAAAACAACATGTCAAATGAGAAGGCACGCAAATTAAATTAAAACGCCATACTTCGAAATATTCTTTTTGTTTTGTTTGCGTAAAATGAATATTTCATTAATGTAATACAGTTTTTTTTGCTAACATATTCATGAGCAAACAAAAAATAACAAAAACAAGAATAAAACAGAAATTGCATTGTTGTGTGACATTAATCACGAAAATGGGTTGTACAAATATAATCAGGAAAGGGCAAATAATGTAGCATAATTTTGGGTGTTGTTGGCAGTGTTATCTCATGTTATTAAACTTCTCTTGAATGTAGCTAAATAATGAAGTGGGTTTTATTAGGCATCCAGTGGCTCAGTGGATAAGTGCTAGATCTGTGATGCCAGATGTTGCTGGTTAGATTCCAAGCAGACTCATACCATCCTAAAAAATAAGAGGATGGATTTGTTTTCAAATTGGTTCTTTACGCGGTGAGATTAGCAGCTCTTCGAAGAGTATTCATTGCCCTGAAAATTAAGTAATCCAATCCCATTCAACTACGGCTATAGTAATAATTTGTAGCTCCCGTTAACTTGTGCTAAAATAGAACGAGCACATTCAAATTAACAAGGGTATTAGTTTATACTAACGGCCTTGCCGTATAAATCCCCGTGATCGAACGCAACGCGAACACGAAGCCAACGCCGGGATCAAAAAACGGCATTATATAAATCACTGCGTAATTGCGTTCGTCGTCTTACGGCATCACATAAGCTGTCACGTGCTTACGAAAAAGAGTTGTATTTTTCTAAATTTATCAGCCAAATACAAAACACACAAAATTTGCAACTTCCATTGGATACCTTCCATAGCCTAGTGGGTAAAGCATTTGACTAGCACGCAAGAGGTTGTCAGTTCAATCCTCAACCGTGATACTTTTTTTTTTTGTGATTTCGACCCTCAACCGCAGTGCTAGTATTTTTCTTTTTTTGTACTTTTTTCTTTAGTATTTGTCTTTAAAGAGTATTACAATACTTATTATTTGTTTCTGCAGATTACCACAAATCAATTTTCACTCGAAATTACCAAAATTTCATCCAAGTGAACGATTTGACAGTTCATGTGAGTGAATGCGCAGCGTTGCGTTTTATGCGATACCGATTTTCATATGAAACTACGTAAGACAACGCGCGCGGTCACTGAGTGAGGTGATGCGTTTTACACGATACCAAATTATTGAACGCAGGGTGAAGTGAGGCGTAGGGATTTACAAAATAAGCAAGTAAGAGTAACAATGAACGAATTCACTGCGATTTCAAACGAAAAATTAACGAATTTTAAAATAAAGAAATATTGTGTGTACATAGGTTGAACATTTTTCTGTAGTATACTTTAATGTAATCGAGTAGAAGGATATTTTCACACAACCGTTTCAAGGCTGGGAAATGAGACCTTTAAAAAGTCTTCCAAGTAAGCACTTTTTAAATGCGTGTTACATATTTGAAATGAAACAGTTGTCTTCTTTTACATGCGTGTTAAAAAAAAGAGTTTTTACCATTTTGAATTGCATGCAATTATAATTGTAAAATGAAAGTTGAAATCAATATGAAAATAGTTCAGCAGATGGAGCTCAGCTGAGAATAGTTTTGAAGCTTCCTATGATCGAAACTTAAAGTTCGCCTTTCAAAATCTCGCTTCGAAAACCGGTTCCAAATATATATTTTTATTAAAATATTTCTTAAAGTGACTAATACAATTGTTAGCTCAACTAGAGCTGGAACGTATAACAACAGGTCAGAGCCATAAACTAAATTGCTTGCTTACTTTTAAGCATCTGCACAAAATCTTTAATTTATATAATGCATACCAAAAGACGCCTGACAATGAATCGTAAAATATTGCATATGCTTCAATTTATATCTGTGTTGGTGTGTTTGCTACTGTACGTGCATTTGAATTTCATTTGACTGTATGCATAATGTTTACCGTAACGCAGTTAGCCTACCTTTGGGCATCACCACCAAAGTGCAAATAACTCAACTGTCAAAGATTTATGCCAAACACACAAAACGGATACACATGCAATACACTTACACAAAAACACAAAACATAAACATATACACTCAGACTGCTATACTACGCTATAGTATATGTTATGATATGTTTGTATGTATATGCCATTACAACACATCCGTCAAAATTCATGCATGAATATGGACTTTTCATGTTGCGTAACATTGTCATTTTTACCTTGGTCCTTTCTGCCGCCTCGCCGCATTTAGGCTCTAATATGTCGTTCGTCCCTTTTTATGCTGCCTTTTCCCCCTCTATACACGCGCATACACACACATATACATGCATGCACATATGACATTAAATCAAATGTAGAGCTGCGCGTGAGCGTCCTTCAAAATTAGGCGCACATAAATAAAGCATATTTTTGGCACTGGCACTGTCATTTCCGTTTCAGCTTGCCCTTTACCCCTCACTTTCCACCTTCCCCTCACGGTGCTTTTTTGGCTCTGTCACACTCTTCCTACACTGGCTGTTGTGTTTTTAGCACCGCTCGGGCTTGTCATAAAAGTGCGGCTTTATTAGCTACACCTGCAGCATACATAAAACACCGTTATAAAAGACACGTAATGCAAATAAGCCCAAAATCAGGTACGTTGTAGGTCTAAAAGTACGCTAAGGTTGATTGTAAAAATGCTTTTAGGCGCAGAGACCAAAGAATTTAAGTAATATTTTTTTTATTTTTCATAGATTTCCAACTACACTGGCCAACGAATATTTAAACTTCATTCATAATTCAAAGCTTAGCTTAAAGTAGGTCGAATTTTTAAAAATTGTTGGCAAACATCTCATTGCTTGGTATTATCATCTCCAGTTCCGTAGATCTGTATATCTTATTGCTGCGCGAATCGTTGAATTTTGAAACGTGAAAAAAGCATTACTTCTGAATGGAAGTTTTAAGCTTTTAGCTTTTGTATAAAGAATCAAATGTTTACGTTTCAAGGGTACAATGCACCTCATTTATATGAAATCAGCAGAATATACTATATATATATATAAATAAAATAAGCTTTTGACTCTTTATACAAAAGCTTAAAGCTTAAAAGATACATTCAGAAGTAATGCTTTAATTATATATACATATATATTCAGCAATGAATCAATTAGTACTCTTTTCCGAACGCATACAATTGAAGCTAACGGGCCTTCACAGGTCACACTCATAAATATGCATATGTTCTTAAAGTAATTGCAATAACTTACTGCCAAATAGCAAATAAGGAACTGCTGCCAAAATGAAATAGTAGAAAGGTCAGCATACGTTAGGGACATGTGCCGAGCCTGGCACAGATACCCTGCATATGTGCACATGTGAAAGTCCTGCCAGCAGCGGACGCACAAAGAAGAATGCAAACAAATGTCTGAAATGACAGAAATATTGATTTTGATGTCAATGATGTCAATGATTGCGTTGACTCTGACGATGATGATGATTAGATTGGTGACTAGCACAAGGCAAACGCCATGAAAATACAAATGCTAGGCAACAAGAAAAGTAATAAAATTATACAAAGTCACACGGGCAAAAAGTGAAAGCGAATGTCTGTCCCCTACCCATCTCGCTGCCAACATCCTAACGCCCTTCCATCGTTCGATGGCAAAACAAACAAAGGCTCAGCAAAAACAGTGTAATGGCATTTCTGACGGAAAAAAAGTAAAAGGTAGTAAAAATGTCACACATGTTGACGCTACTGACGTATTCCCTACCTCCCTTCCACCCACCGCACAGAAGCAGGAAAGTATGACGAATAGAAGGGCAAAATGTTAAGGCATTTCCGCATTTTAATGATTGCCTTTGGGCATCTTTTTTCGTTACTGTTCAGGCAACGAGCAAAAAACCTAAATTTTATTTTATGTATAAGTCGGGATGTATGGAAAAGTTAGAGGCTCATAAAAATTTGTTTAACATAATTTTAAATATATACGAACATATACATACATATACACCTATATGCACATATATGTATATTTGTCCCATATGATGTATGTAGGTATGTTTCAAAGTAAACCTTTGTGAAATTGGCATTATGTGGAATTTCGTCAAAGCATTTCAAAGGATTTCCGAGTTATGACAAACAATAAATTTGTGGCATTTGCATGTGGGAAAGGCATGTGTATTTTAAGCCAATGAAATGCCTGTTGAATTCCAATTATTTCTGCAGCGCAATCCTGAATGACAATGAAATGCCATATCATTTATAAAGATATTTTTTAGCAATTAGTTTCTTCCAATTTCATATTTTCAACTTAATGTGGGCTAATTTACTAATATACTTGATACATTTTTGAGAAATTACTTTATTTTAATGCTGTTAGATATTTGAAAGGAACCGTGGTTCAGTAAGTAACTGCTCGGTCTCCAAATCCCTAGTTTTGCCGACGACCAGTGACTAAAAAATTGCAATTATATTTATTATCATTTTCCTCCCGCTTTTTATTTAATAAAAGGCCCATATTTTATAGCATACAAAAAGTAGGGGGGAGAAAAAACTTTGTCGGGCGTTCTCAAATGCGAGCATATTTTTTCGGTTAAGAATATAAAGTTAAATATTTTGAACCCAGACTAGCTTAAATTCTCCAAAGACGAAAATTTATAAAGAATAAAATTTGATTGTCGAACTGGGACTGCACGAAATAAGCGAAATACACCAACATTCCCTAATCCAACATGGAAATGTTCCAGAAAAAGATCTCCAATTATATTTTCACTGCTGCAAACTTAATAGTTTTTTTTATCAAACATCGAGAATCTTAAGCAGCATCTTGGATACGGTCCAGAAAGTCCAATTGGGAAGCTCGTGAAGCTGCTGCCCATACGCGCGAGCTGTACTCCATTTTGGGCTTAATATACTGTAATAATATGGTGTAAATATAGTAGTGCAGAGATCAGCGGGTGTAAATTTTTAAATAAATAATCACATGCATAGAGGAAGATATTTAAAATTTACCCTATTTTCTCGACCCCACTCGGAGATTGATTGCAGCTGTATGCTTTCTACCTTATAAAAGGTGGAAATAATTGTTCATAAATTTTGTATGCTCAGAATAAATTTATTCAATACAATTGGTAGCAAAATCTTTTGTTTTTGTAAAACTTCATTTATTGTATATAAATGAACTTTTTAGTACACATAAATGAGCATTTGTCGATTTTTCTATCATCCTGGGAAAGCCGGAAAAGAATCTAAAAAAATTTAAGATTTTACGAAACCTTCAGTTTTGTTACAAATCGCATGTATTTTAAGACTTCTTCAAAATGTCCACGCTGCTCTGATACCGCGAAAACATGAGTTAATGAATTTTTATTGTATTTCTCCAAATAGGAATGTTTAAAAATTATAGAATGCTTCTAACATTGGCAATTTCAGTTTCAGTTTGAAACAAATGAAAACATTTCCACTGATTGGCGCAGTCCAAAAGAAACGAGCAGTCGGTTTTCCAAGAAAGTCCAGCAAAATACACTACAACGAAGTTGTCTGCAGTTGGCATACGCACACATACATATACAAAGGCATACGCAGCTATAGAGCAATTGACCCACTTAGCTTATGCGGCGGAAAGAAAAGCCGAAAACCCCAACAACAACACATAAAAATGCAATGCAAAAAGGAGGAGAGAGAGTGAGAAAAACTATTGTTTTGCTATTATTTTTATAACTGGCAAAACAAAATAATAATAAAAAGAAAACGGCTCAAAATACAGAGGAGAGAAAGTAGCAAAATGCTCTGCATTGGAACTGGCCAAAAATGGATAATTGAAAAGGCAGCTGGGGTCGGAGAGGAAGCGGAAAAGCAAACCCACGGCTTCGAAGCTGATTGGAAAACGATGTTCGATTTAGTCTGGGCATTTATGGAAGGGGGCCGTCGGAAGGCGAGGAGCCTTGGGGTCTTTGGCAATGTTATGCTCTAATGCATGCGAATGTGTGTACTTGTGTGTGTGTGTGCAATAAGCGCAAAGTCAATGTGAAACAGACCAAATGTCAATGTCAGAACTTTATGTCTGTCGATATGATCACACACACACTAGCACATGCATGCATGCAAACATACACATACACAAGTGCTCACATATGCACTCACTCGATTACACACACTAGCATAGCTCGCTGTGTGTTGATAGGCGAAATAATTGCTCAGAGCAGGAAGAGGAAGTCGAAAAGCTCTTTCTACTTCCTACTTCTTGGCTTGCTCCTGGCTCACTGGTAAACTGTTAAAGCTCCCGCAGCAAATAACGACAGTCAGACAGACGCACTCACACTCAGAGAGGAAGACAAGCAGACATGGCAAAAGTTTTACCCTAAAATTTTCGTAGTACAGTTACGACGTTTGAGACTGTGCTGTCGTTACGTACGGGCCAATAAAGCATCGGGCCCCCTTTCTTCTAAGTTGCTAATTATTGCCAGAAAAATGGACTACCAATATTTTAATTATTATATTGCTTTTCTTGGCAGACATTTAAAAGTGTCACAATTTGTTTTTTTGAAAATATCATTTTACTTCAGGGAGAATTGCCTACCAATATTTTTCAAATTCTTGAAAGCAACGAAATGTGTATATGTAATCGTAATATCTCAAATTTTTTTTCCCAGAAAGAAGGTTTATTTAAATTTTCCGCATTCCTTCACTTTCTATTCAAATTCAAATATTTAAGAATTCAAGAAAAATATCTATTTGTACATGATCACTTTGTGGTTAGTGAAGAAATCTTTCATTAGTCCTTAAGCGTCTAAAACATTTTTTCCTACAAAAGAAAAGTAAAATAGCGCCTTTAAAGCTATCGGGCCCAGTAGCTTTCAAACATCTAAAAGCGACACAGACCTGCAGATTGGAAACGAGTGCTGCTTGTTTGATACCGAGCGCAATTATGGACTCTAATTCAGTTTGCTAAAAGTTTTACCAGGCAATTGTCGATGCCAGCTAACAAACACATGCACACTCACACTCACACAGCCAAGTGATTTCGGCCAGCAGCAGACAGCTGTCAGAGTCTGCATTGATTTTTGGGGTTTTCTTGCTATTTTTGTGTTGGAACGTGGCATACTTTTGGGCGCTTTAACTTAACTGCACACAATCGCTTGTGTGGCAATTGTGTTAACGCGTTTTCCATTTTATTGCATTAATCGTTGATTTCTTTTGCTGGCTCGTGCGCTTGAATAAACTTCTCCGCTTATACCAAACTGCTATAAGTATCGTGCCAGTGCTCCCCAAACTACCATACACGAGCCAGGAGCAAATTACAAGTGGTAGGAGAAGGTCTACCCTTGTATCCTGTCGGTGTACCGTGCGTAATGTGTTAATGTGCTTTTTATGTTACAAATGAGTCTATTTTTATGATTTAATGTTTTTCCGACTTGCTCTTTGCTACTTCACACTCCGTTCCCGACGTCCGTAGCCACACATTTCAAGCATTTTCATTGATATTCTTGCCTTTTTCTGTGCTGCTTCGATTTTCTTGCCATGCGGCAATTTTATTTTAGCTTATTTTTCTCAAATAGTATGGCGAATTACGTATTCAAGGGGGGAGGATGGTAGGCTTCTAGCAGCTTGTTAGCTTGACTTGATTTTTGGCTGTTTGTGGCTGGGTGCTCGTATTTCATTTCTCGCATAAATTGTTTCTTATTGAATTGAGTGAGTTATTTATTATTTTATTCAATTGCTAATGGCAGATTTCGGTTTCATTTGCCGCTTCTTGCGGCCTTATTGAATTTTGGGCCATAAATTAGCAACTGTGGCGATAATCACAAGAAAACTTCGTGATTGTGTGTTCAAGTTCAAAGTCGTAGAAAGTTCTCATAAGCTAAATTATGGGCAAAAAAAGAGACAAATCAAATGCGCAGTGATTATAGGATATAGGCGGGAAAAATTGCAGAATTTAGAATAACTAATATACATACCTATATAGCCGAAATCGAATTAATCGAAAAACAACAAAGATTTTAAATTATTGTAATTTAATTGTTTTAATAAGTTTGCAGATGCCTTTAGCTTCGTAACAACTACGTAAAAACTTATCTGACAATAATGATATTAATTAACTGACCTTCACAATTTAATATGGCATTAATGGAATTGCATTCGAGTTACCAAAAGCTCATTCTAATCTCACTGTATTGTTGCCGTACAATTAATCTAAGTTGTCTGTAGTTTTGGTCTTAAAAAGAAGTGATTTAGGAATTGCTTTTTGTTTTGGATCAATGCTATTTTTGAGCAGTGTTTCTCCAGACCTAAATTAAATTTCCTTATTTTCGTTTGGGATATACTTGTAATTTCACTCTAAAGCTATTTACATTTTGGTATTCATATTTTTCTTCCACTAAGTAAAGCAGACGTTTATTAAAAGTCGAATTTCTTCTAGTGTTTTCTAACAGACTTAAGTATCTGCACATAGCTTTAGTAGCCTTATGTAGCATTATGTAGTTGGGAGTTTCAGATTAGTTGTCTATGCAGGGTAATTCCTGGATAATTGTTCCAAACTGTTTACGTGATGTTTTTCCCCTGACCAACATTGGCCAATGTGTGATTTTTGGTTGATACAAAATGTTGTCGGAAAAGAGGTGAAATACTCTTATATATGTATCTTATTCGAAGAAGAAGAAACTTGGCTTTCTCTTCTTTACGGTTTTGTACAAATTATTTCATTTCTACTTCTCAAGGAAGTAACTAGTTTTTCTCATAGCTCATCGTTATGTTCTAAATGATGTCCAAAAATATGCATATTATCCTTTAAAGTTTAAACCCAGCATGAAATGAATATAGTATTTAAGTAAAAAGGAAATCAAGAATATGCTGCAAATCTTTATTCCTTACAACATCACATATTTAATATTAACTTTTGGGAAATGCATTTAATAATGCTCATATTTACCGTTACAAATTCTGCCATGGTTGCCATGAAATTTCTGCCTCTACTTTTTCTTATACTTCCTCTGCTTTCGTTGGAAACGTCTTAACTTGCCTTTACAATTCTTCAGTATGTCAAATAAAATGGCGGAAGGGAAAATATATATAAATATAAGGAATGCTCCTGCAGCTATTGTACATAAATATATTGTATATGCACTATACAACAACAATATTTTCTCACAAGCGTACACACAGGTGTACGCATGTTCTTCTCTACGTTTTTGCACGTAAAGGAATATTTCCTGCCTTTTTCAGCATGCCAGAAACAGCTGCGCACCAAAAGACTTACACTGGATGCTGTAAATGTGTGTATATGTGTGTATTTAATGTTTTTAGTTTTGTAACTCTTTTTGTATATACACGTACAGTGGTGTGTAATAAAATTGGGAAAGTAATTTTCAGCTCAAAAATACACAATACTTTTCAGAAAATCAGGACCGTAGCCTTTCAATTTGAGCGAACGTAGGCGAATTATTAACTTATAAATATGTATATATATTTTTATACAAAATATTTGAATGAGTTGTGATGAATGTGAAAAATCTGTAAATAGAATTTGCTATGGTACTTGTGAACATAATGTCATTATTTTACGTAAAAGTTCTTAGAAAAGTCTTGAATATAACTTCAAAGGTGTTCCCATATCTTGCGACTTCTTCAGTTTCTTAAAGAGATGCGTAGAGTTCCAATGAAGAAAGTGTTTGAGGTGAAATATGAAATACGGAATAGAAGATTGTACTAAAATTTTATTCGAAAATTTTTGCTTTGTAACGTTATTTACCAAATTTCAGAAATTATAGTAGTTTCCTTATAATATCGAAATGCCCAACTGCTAAGCATACAATTTCTGTTATAGAAAAGTAGTTGTCATTTAATTAGATGTATTAGCAATTTTCGATTTGTTTTTGAATGTTATTATTTCATCCAGCACCACTGTATGATCATATGTATACCGTTGTTTATGTTGTCGAGTTATGTGTGCGTCAAAGCACACATGCCGGGATGCACACAATAAGCTCAAGTCCTCAAGCTACCAAAGGCACACACGCACGCACAGCAGCAGCAGCAACAAAATGTAATGAAAATATCCTTCGGTGTGCTTTTTAATAAATGAAATTAATAAAGCGTGTTTCCCTATTCTCCCTCGGTGAAAATCTGCTAAATAAAAAAGGTGCAAGGACTGCAACTCACAAGAGCGCTTCAAGTGCACGACACAAAAGCAGTGCCGAACTGTGAGAAAGACGCGAAGAGCGAACAAGAAAGTTGAGGCAGACCGAGAGTATGATTTTAAGCAAAAGTGAATTATTTAATAAATTTCGCAAAAGGTTTTCTCAAGTTTTATTCAATTAAGTGAAGCAGCAGCAGCAAGATTGCCAGTGAAGCGCACAACGATTAAGACACTTCTTTCACTACTTTTTTTTCCGGAGCCAGGGATTCAGGTTGCCTTCTAAATAAATGTTTATTGTTTGCAAAGTGTTGAAAATGCATCTGATTTTGCAATTTAAAAATTCAGCTATATATGGGAAAATGTTTCCAGAATATGACGATGCTTTTCGTGCTTTTCGGGGGATGGCAGTATGTGGCAATATAGAGAAAGTGGAAGCAGCAGTAAGGAATGCTCGAAGGAGTTGAGTAAGTGTCGCACAATTGAGGAATAGAAGATGTAGATGCAATCTTTTGTTTTTTTGTGATGTCGAGTAGGAAAGAATTCGATACCCGTAGAATGAGTAGCGTGTGCATTTAAAATGCAACCAAATTGAGCGCCTTCTCTACATGAGTGAATACTAATCAGAGAGGCTTAAATCTAACACAAAAAGCTTAAAAAATGCTTATTTAGTATATATAGATTGATTTCAAGTCTTCTAGTCACCGCGGCCTTTCACTAGGCATTTCACTACTATGGTATTGGGTTGTTTTCGGACTACAAAACCCAACATATTTTTGCTGCATCGCAGTGTTATTTAAAGATATGTAAAATTATTTAAAATACTAAAGAAGAAATGGGAGATGAAATTTATTGGTCCAAACCTTTTTGCGAGCTGTGATGCAGCTCTAAGAGGCCTAGAACCGGGACTAAAATTGAAAAATGCAAATTACTGGAAAGTAATTGAATGTAGCAGGCAGTCCGAAACATAACTACAGACTTCGTTATATAACTAATACTAATATATTTACATCCGAAGGATATTTCGGAGAGCTCCCCAAAGAAAATGGCTGCATACCTCTTTAAGCATTGTATCTTCGAGGATCCGAAAATACATAGTGGACTGCCACAATAGACCTCTAAGACCTTGGTGATTAGGTTACTAGATCTTTACTCCAAATTCAGTGTAATTAGTAGAGTTCAGCTCTAAGAGCCTGTTGGAAATTACTCCTCTTTAAATTGGAACGTATTTTTCCAATTCACAAATACTTTCCGCCAGGTTTTAAAGCAGTTTCCAAAAAATATCGATTAGTAGCAAAAATTCACACATAGGAAATGCCAACATATTTTTCACTTCACTGACATAACACACATGCAACAGCTTTCCCTCCCCCTGCTAGTCGCAATTCAATGGAAACAGTAGCCACTGTGGATAAGTGAATACCCCGCGTTGTTAGCGCTCCTTAATATTTACACTACAAATTCCACAAACAACTGCATTCAAGCCGCTTCATTTGGCGTTTGCGCCGAGGCAGCAAATTGAGTGCTGCGCATGCGTAACCTCCTCCAAGAGGCATTCAAATTTACGTGCACACAACAAAACCGACAGCAGT
The DNA here is from genome assembly GCA_963457695.1 of Neria commutata. Classification (NCBI taxonomy): domain Eukaryota; kingdom Metazoa; phylum Arthropoda; class Insecta; order Diptera; family Micropezidae; genus Neria; species Neria commutata. The sequence continues at coordinate 44,384,544 of OY735246.1, forward strand.
GCGCTTTGTTTGCGTGCGTAATTGAAAGGTAAACAACGTTAGAAAGACGCCTCCCGCGAGCCTGCCGCTCAAACGCTTGTCACAATGCGTCGAGCTGTTGTTGCACTTGTTGGTGCTCCGACCTCTCTCTTTTGGCGTTGGTGTTGCCGTAAATGTTACAACTCAATTGCAGCTATTCCACGAACGGTCGCTCACCAGTGCCGCCTCATTTGTTTACGGCTCTGCGCAGGTTTAGTGCAACTCACGCTGTTGATCGATGCGTGGCAGATCACAGCTGCCTTTTGCTGCATTGCTGTGTAGCGTCGTTGTCAACAGATTCCCCCGTCCCTCCAAGCCAACTGTTCCAAGCTTGTGGTTGCTTGACGCCAGCAGCTCTTCAACATCTTCAATACTTGCTACTTTACTTTTCGGTTTACTTTATTCTTGAGATCATGAGATAAAGTACAAAACAGTTGCCAGTTGCTCATTTTCCTACACACCACTACTTTAGATTGTTTGTATTTGTAAAATAGCAGGCCTGGTAAATATCAGACAATGAGTATCATTCCCCGAGCTGGTTAGTGTGGCATGCGCATGCGTACAGCTTGCTGAACATGCTTAGATATGTACATATATAGATAAATATAAACAGATCGCTGGAAACAGCATCAACTTACCATCTAAAAACTTTTGTTTTTCGGTATCTTATGCTATGAATGTAGCGCAACAGATCTGTTGTTATTATCTGTGAAGTGTACGAACATGCCTGGGTTAGTGCTGTAAGAAACATGCAAAATTACACTTAGAGAAAGAAATCCTTGTAATACTCAAGACCACAACAGCTGTAGCCCTCATGTAATTCCAGACCCTTCAAGAAGTTGAGTAGTTATTTCATCATCAGCTCCTATCTAAAGAACAGATTTTCTATCAGTAGCCATGCCCGAAGTATCGGCGCCACCTTCAATGATTTCGTTCGGAGCATAGAGATGTTGTGCTGTAGTATCACAATGTTCCTTGTTTATCTCAAATGTGCGTCAGCAGCCCCATTAACGTATTCTCAGCACCTTCAATTGAATTTATCATGCCTTACCTAATTTGTTTCGGTTACAGCTACATTTGAGGGTCATTATACACTTGTAGACGTAATTAGTTGGAACTCTTATGAATTAGTATGAGAGGAGATATTATATCCCATACAGTTTGTAGCAATGCAACACCTATTTATCTACCTACATACTCAATATATGTATCTGGATTCAGCTTGAGTAAAGTGTAATATTAATTTATATTTTCGGAACCTCTGGGATATTTTCATATATGTGTGCGTATATAAAAAATATGCTTCTGTCAGGGCTTAAACCTGCCTTCCAACGAGTCAAAGCTCGAGCACACATCTTCTGAGTTGTTGCAATGCCAAGGCTATTTATCTACGATTTTTCTGCGTGTTATTAAAGCTAACCGAAAAAAGTGAGAATTTTAAAACTTAATCAACATTTTTATGTAATTCTTTTGCTGTACCAATCTGTCAATCAATCTAATCGCCTCAATGTAATCGAATTTAAATTAAATTATCTCAACATAAAGATATGAACACATGTGGAGATCCCTTGCCGTTTTATGTACTCTGTAAATACAGTCTAAACAAGACTGATAATAGTGCCACATATAGCAATTTTTTTAATCTTAACAACAAAGAAAGTATTATTGGAACTAAAGATGTCGACGACGAGCGTATTGGCAATACTTATGGGACAAGTGTAGAACGTGGGCAATATAAAAGGACATGAGAAAGAAGCACTATGCAGATGAGCGCTTCAGAAAGACGAGACCGTTGAATATGCTTGCTACGTTCAGCTGAATGGAAACGATGAGAAAGATGATGATGATGAAGTAAAACTCAATGCAGAATGAAATACGGCTAAGGATATAAGAAAAACGGCTTACACACACACACACACACATAGACATTAAATCAAAAAGGCATGCACAATGGCGACAGGCATTGCGGCTCGTTGCATATCTGTGGCATTGTGTCAAGTGAGCGGTACTGGAATCTAAATAAACAAGAATGGCATATAGGGGAAAACAAAAAAAAAGAAAGTCTGAGTTATACAGGATATGTTGATAAAACATGGCGGCGCCTCTGCTGTGCTGCAGGAAGTGGAAGTATAAAGACTAGCAACAAAAAAGCTTTTCACTTAAAGTTCAATGAAATGCCTGCCAATGCGGAGCAAAACAGTGACAACAAAATATGGAAGCAGGCTGGAAAACATATATTTCATGGATATATGAATAATGACGAAGGAATGTGTCGGATTAAACAGCTGGAATTTGAGTTTTTCCACTGGGGAGTTCATTTGTATGAAAGGGTGCTGCATAAAATAAACATGCAATTTAATTCCTAGTTATGTTGACTTTGTAATTTAAGCTATAGAATATAGAAGAGGTCGGCAATTTAATTGAAAATGAAATGAAGATCTGAAGGCAGATTCCGCTGAAATGATCAGGAGCATAGCTACGTAGGTACTTATGATATTTTTAATATATATCGGTTAATAACAATTATATTCTTATCGTTATATTTTGATAATAAATAAGCATTAATTATTGATCAAACTGATCAAGTGAGATAATTTAATTTCAATAGTATTGTCTTAGATATGACGAAAGAAAGAGAAAAATTTTAAGTCCTAAAATTGAGGCGATACGAATGCCTAATGATTTAAATTGAAATGATATAGTTCTACATACACAAACACATTCAATCACTTCAATCCATTTTTATTTCACTGACTAAAAATTTATGTTCTCAAAATTCCTAAATAGACTTTCTCAAAATACCTACACATGTACATATATCGCCTCTACAAATTTTGAGTGCACATAATACGATACAGCTATTTAGTTTTATATGCATGTAATTTTCTGATGTAAAATGAAGAAGAATGTTGTTTTCTTTCTAACATAACATTCGATATATCTGAAGCATCGGGTACTATTTCAATTGCTGTAAGAACAGGCTTTTTTTTAGATAAAATAGGTAGCTTATTTTATTTGTATAGTAGTTCTTACAAAGATGGCAATTCAAAAAACCCAAAGTTTGCAATCGAACAAAGTCAAATCTATATGTTTTCGCGGGAACAAATCAGATAGGTAGGTCTCGATATACCGCTTTTCTTTGTAAAAATTTTAATAAATGCTCAATAAATTCAAAATATTTTTTCCTTATAAAAACTAAACTAATGCTTTTTGTTAAGGGTTGTCTTTACCTATGTAACTATTTCTCTTACCGAGTTCGTTAAAGGTTTTTTACATGCTTTTATATTACGATCCCAAACAATCGTTTAAAAAAGGATACATTTTTTTACAAAAAAGCATTTATGTAGATAAATGCTTCGATTTTATGAGTTATAAAAAACGAATGCATTTTTATTTGAACTGTGACGCAACGAGGAAAATTTGAGCATATTCTTTATATCAGCATTCGCAGTGTGTGTGAGAAATAGCTGTGTTTTTAATAAAAACTTTTTAAACCAAAGCCGCTCTTGTTGACCAGTGGCACTTACATACATATGTTCCGTATCACAGCCAATTTTCAAACTGTTTTCTTACCATCTGAATCACCCTGCAGCAAAGCCCGTTCTGCCTCGTTATTTTGCCACTTTTTGTTGCCTTATTATTGCTTTTGTTTGGTTGCTGTTTGTGCTGTTGCTTTTGTGATTTGCCTCTGCTGCACAGAATTTCTTTGCTGTTTTCTTTCACTTATCCTCCAATCGACATAAATTTAAATTTGCATATGTTTAGGGGCATTATGCTATGTACAAACCGGCGCCTGTGCATAAGCCTGTGATGTGTGTTTGTATGTGATATTTACACGTGTAGCACACAAACATGTACACACGTTCATTTAATGTGTGTGAGTGTGCGCACGTGCCTCATAAGATGCTAATATCTTTTTGCAGTGTATATCGCTGCGAGGCGCATTTCAGATGCGTCCATGGGCGCCTTTGAGTGTACTAAAGGCTGCGTGTGTATTCGTGCGTGTGCGTGTAAGCCTTTCCACACATTCGCACAATTTTTATTTTTGTTTTACTCTTAATTTTTCAATTCATACACGTTGAATTCTTTGCTTTCTTAGCAAAACGTATTTTCTTTAAGCTTTATTTTTCCATTTTTCTCTTTGTTATTATTAAATTGCGTTGCTTTGTTGTTGCATGTGTTTCTTATTCACTCTTTTGCAATTGAGAAAGTCAATTTATACAGCAGCAACGAAGCTTTTCAAATTTAATGAGGCTTTTGTACTTTACATGCGCTTAGGTCTGAGTATTGGTTCGAATGGATGAATGTGTAGATGTCTTCCACTTCACAAATACATGCATATCTATGAGTCAGAGTTTAGCTAAGACATTTTTACTTTTTCTGCCGTTGTCTGCAGCAGCAAAATCAAATTAAGTTTAATATAACAAATTGACTATAAAGATTTGGTTTAAAATCGAGACACATTAATTATTGTATCGTTTAAGTAAAGGCTTATGTAAGTGATCAAAAAGCACTTTGTATCAGAGAAATACAGTTTTTACTAAGCAGTTTGAATAATTTAACGAACTCTGTTGTCTATTTTCAACAGTTTTGCATTAGAAGTTGACTAAACATATGTTAATAATAATGAATAATTTGTAAAATCGAATTTACACTTAATTTCTTTTATACCTTCCATAGCTCACAAGGATACTTCTACACAATACATGAATTATAACATATAATATACTATATTTTCTGAAATAGGAGAATAACTTTCAAAAGATAGCGCACTCCACGATATATGGCAAGCTGTTTTTCTACAAAACAAAACCAACTCCTCTTAAGCCTTTCTCCCTCTACTACCACTACTTGAAGCTGAAGATATTCGCATTAGAGACCATCCAATAAGACATTTTCAAAATTTTTAGAGCTCCACATGGTAATGTTTCGAGTGAAAATTATAGGGTAGTCTTTGTAACTGAACTCTGCTAGGAGTAATACCTGAAAGCTTATACGCAAGTGTCTTAATAATTTCCGCATACTTGCTTCCATGAATTTTTCCAATTCAAAATTTTGACGGTCTACAGCCCCAAAAGCTTCGTCGCTGATTGCGCCGTCGTATGTTTAATTTTTACTAAGGCAGTGATCCATACTTGGGCTTGTAAATAATAGGATACAAAAATGTATGCTGCAATTCCACAGCATTTGATATGCTACATCTCTGTAATTCTCAGTTAAATTCAAGAAAATAGAACAAAACCAACAGCCAAGCCTAGTACAGCAGCTAATTCCCAGTTCACCCATATACGCCGTGCCCAATCTGTCGTGCAAATATTATGCTGCGGCACTTCAAGTGTTTTCCTTGCATTTCGACTTGCCTCACAGTGAGAATTTGCCTTTGCCATTAACAATAGAAATAAAATGTGGAGCAACAGATACAAAATTTACTTTTCCACTTTAAGCGTCTCTGGCACGACGAACTCCCTCTTCACTTTAATATTGCTCCACTCTGCCATGCCTTCCTCGCTTTTGTGCCGTTGCCATAAACTAGCATAAGCGGATCAAATTTTGCATGCAGCTGCAAAGAAAGAGTGCAAATATGATATGTATTTAAAAAATATCTTTCTCAAGGGTTTGTAAGTACATATGTATGTTTGTATATTGGTACCATTGTCATAGATACTGGTATACTGAATGTATACATAAGTGTGCTAGTGTGTGCCTTTCTGTGATTATGCGACCGAGTTGAGTGTGCGAATTGCCGACAAAGCACAGACGCAGTCAAGCGCACGTAGACTTTTCACACATTTGAAAGTTAAAAGCGCCTAAAAGCTGCGCGTTTCCATATACGGTCAATGAATTTCTTCGTTATGGTACTAAAATTGTTTGGAATGTGGGCTTAAATCGATTTTTTAACCATTGGCATAAATTATAAATTTTCAAATTTAAATCACCTAAAAGTATGCTACATTTTTTTAGTTTTTCCTTAATTTAATAGAGCTTCCACATTTTTACAATTATTTAATAAATTTCTTCATTTCATTATCGGAAGCTCTCTCGAGTAGCTACAACTTTGAAGTAACTGTTACATATCTGTATACAAAAGTTTTGTACATTTGCCCAATTAAAACCCTTGAAACTATGCATTTCTTTTGTGTAAATTTGTATTTATTAACGACTTTCTGTTAAATTTTGTTATTAAAATTCTCCACGATGTTTGCTTAAAATCTATTTTTTACACCACCCCTTTACTTATTTAAAAGTTAAAAACGCCTAAAATTATGCTTTAATTTTTCTAAATTTTAGTATATTTCGACGAGCTTCTAAGCTTTTTTGGTGAAACTCTTGTCATCGCTGCTTTCAAATAATTTCATTTTGCTTATTCTCCACTAATACATGAGAGCGCAATTAGATTCACTGCAAAAAATACGGTAAAAATACGTTTTAACGATCGTCATAAAGACGTCGTAAGAAGGTTGACTTGAACATGGCTAAAGGATTTTCGGTTTTTATTGTTTTCGTTGTTACCCACTCTGGCGAAAATCACAATGGATTTTAGCGCGAACTTGGTTTTTAATTAAAATTTGCCTCTTGTGCGAGTTTGTTTTGAATGTGTGTGTGCTAAATGTGTATGTGTATGTGCGTGTGTAATGAAGTGGAATGTCTGGCATTCAGGGAATTAATTCAAAATTGAAGCATCAGCAAATGGCGCCAGTTGGCTTTAAGTACCAGCCTGGCTGTTTGCCTTTTAACCTCTTTCCCCACCACGCCTAAAATGCGACTTGGCTTTGGCTTCCAACCAGCTTTTGTTCGTTGTGGGCGGTCTCTTGTGTGTGTGTTTTCGTGGCAAGGAGCGGATTAAAAGTTTGTTAAAGCTGCTTAAAATGCATTTAATTCTAATTTGGCACTAAATTGGTATTTAAAAATGAAAAATAAAACTTGCTAAATGGATTTACCACAACTGTTAGGGACGTAGAAGCTTGCATTTGGTGCATTGAGTAGTATCAGAGCAATGACCTGCAAGTGAAAATGCAAGTGCTCAAATGCAGCGGGCCCTTTGGGGATAAAATTGTATCCAATGTGAATATTTGTAGCATGTAAACGTTGTTTTTTAAAATGGTAATGGAAATCAGAATGTATAGTGAAATAAAGTGCTGTGTTTAACTTTAAAATAACTTTATTTCAATTCTTAAAGCAACCAGAGGCCATCATTTAAAGAAAATCAAAATGACATATTTCTCTCACTTATGATAAAAATTCAAATATAGTTCTTGTTTCCCTGATACATGAAAATTCACTTTTAGAAAACTATTTGACGAATTTATTTCAGAAATTTACGTGTTTTTCACCCTGATATACTATGTACGATCAATGACTCTATCATTGGCACGGGCCTTAGAACTAGCTCTCTTGTTCAAAAAATTCGATAAATTTCAATACAAGTGCTCCACATCTTATGGAGAAGCAGCATATAGCATCCTAGCCGAGTGAGCCGTTGACGACTTATTTCTTGAGTTTCTCTCCCGCATGGAATATGTACGTGTTCGTTTCAGAGAGTTATATTTCTTGAGGTACTCACAATTACAGTACTACAAAAAGATTTAAGGATTTGGTTTTCCAGTATGCGATCATTTGAAAATATCATAGGAAAAATAGTGTAGTTTGCAAGTATTATGGATCTAATAGCTACTGCAAGATATAATAAGACTAACGTCCCTATATTGGCGAGAGTTACAGAGTTCAAAGTTCAATAATTTAACTCAAATAAAACGCTTTGGCATGAAGTAGTTAATTGGCCAGCACTTGTACATGTAACGCCAGCATAGCGCTTTTAATTTAAAATATAATATACTTTTCTTAAATTACCTTCTGTAGACAGAAATTGCGGAATATTTTTTTAAAGAAACATACCCCTTCTGCAAAAAATTCACCTTCACTGGGCCACTTTTTATTTCAAATGGTGCAAGCCGTTAAGATTTCGCTACTCTTACACACAATTCGCCTAAGTAATCCACTTACCTTGCCTTGTTAACACTCACACACACACAGACAAACACAAGCGCATGCATATGTATGACCGTACAACCACATGCACCTGCAGAATATATGCCACCTTATGCTGTGGTGCATGCAGCGGTGCATGAAATGCGCATATGCATATGAAATTGTCTGTGCATGAAGCAAAGTAAAAGGAAAGTGTAGAGAAGTAAAAGTAGTTCATTCCTTTTGCAATTTTCTAATGCAAAATTATTTAATAGAAATATATGAACCGCACATGCATATGCAATATATTCAAGCACACACACCTACTGTGGAATTCAAATTTAACTCACTGCGGAACAGTCGCTAGTAACTCGCCGACTGCTCCAATTGCGGTCTGCGCGCCTGTAAGTAGGCTATGTTAGCTCAAAGTAGCACATACACCACACGGCCTTGCTGGCGCAAAAGCCAACTGCTCTAATATGGCTTATAATAAAATGTTATGGTTTTTTGCTTTGTTACTCGACGCCTTTTTGCAAAATTACAAACAACAAACAATAACGACTAGTAGTAAAAAAACCAACAAGTAAGAACGTCTCAGTAGGAATTCAACGAATGCGTAAAATGCTAAATGGCAGAAAACACAGCTTGGTAAGGTTAGATGTGGGTACCAGGAAATTTTTCACAAGAGCCTACAGAATCCAAAGTGTACCACTGTACTTCTTCTCCTTGTTTGCTGGGTTCCATTCCCCAGGGCAAAGTTTCTTAGTTGATAATTTTTTAAATTTTCAATACCGTGATATTTGAGGCAGTAGAGATGTCATGTCCGGGATTGTTAAATGGGTGTCTGTCCAGTGTTGAAGTTGGTGAAACTACAATACATCTTGTGTATTCCAGCTTTTTTTTCTTTATTGGGTTCAGTGCAGTTTCAATACCAATTTATCAATATACCATTTAATATCTGGCTCAATCTAGGGGCGTTGTATTCTCTAAAACAATATCCTATTGAACTGTGAAAAAATGTTTGCAATATTGTCAAAGGGCTCGAGCAATCGCGTATGAAAGTATTTATATTTTTCGTTAATTCCCAACTTGACCTTAACACAATTTTTCATACATTGGTTTGAACTTCTATGTTTTAAGTTAAATATCGATTGAAGTAATTTAAGTAATCTGGGGTTCATTTTGCATATATCATGAGTCGATAACTCGAGTATGTTTCAAAATTTTAGTTTTCAACAATTCGTATAAAAAATTAATCAAAACTTTATTCAAAATCACATATGTAGGTACATAGCTCCCAAGAAGATTTTTTTTAGCATTTCTGGAACGCTGTTAAATTTTTGTTTAGCCAATTTAGATACGAATATGGAAAAAATCAAATGGATTTATATTTTCCTTATTCATATTTAAAATTTTCCTGAAAGAAAACTATTTCCGACATATTTCAATGCAATATTTCTGTACTTATTTCTTGCTTTCTTAAAAATTGGTAGCAATATCTTACCAATAAGGTATTGAGAGGAGCCACAACCTCCTATAGCTCCTGTACAAATCATTGCGTTGCATTGCATTCAAGAAATATGCCAGCCAAGTCAAATCATAAAAACGTAACAGCCACAGCGCCTAAAAGTAAGTTAAGGGAAAAATTCAAAATTGTGAAATGTTACCTTATAATACGCCGCAACGCTGAAGCAGAAGCCAGAAACTTTTTAGTGTTAGTTGCAGCAGTAAAAGTAATAGCAAATTGGTGGCAAATGTAGTCGAACGTGCATATATATGCATATGTTAAACTGTATGTGTGTGTGTTATGCATATGCACTGCAGTTGCTCTCACTCCTGCTGCAGCATTTTGCATTGCTGTAAAATAATATGAGCATATTTATGGGCGCACACACACACCGATGCATGCCGCTGCAGCAGGCATCAACATTTGCATTCGTGTGTGTATGAGAGTGTGCATTTTGTAGCTGCAATATACTTTCGCTGCATGTTTGCTGCCACCACTAGCACGTACGAACGTAGCTGCAGATGTATATGTTTAGGTACGTGTGTATGTGTCCCATGCGCTACTCCACTTTTTTGCTTGTTAGTGCGTATGCAGTTACTGCTTTTAAGGTTTCGCATTTCACTCTCGACCAACTCACGCACACATACACAAACACATACATTGACACATATGCATATGCTCATGAGATTCTCACTTACACCATTCGTTAGCATCCTCAAGAGTATGCAATTGCACATGTATGCACCAATGCAAAACGAAGCTAATTTTAAGGCGCAAAACCAACAAGAAACTCCTCCCTAACCAGCTCCGTCCTCTCTCGACCGACCTCCCCCTAATATTAATATGTGAGTCTCTTGTTGCTATCGTCTGCAGTGTTATTTGCTGTTTCTGGGCTACAATCTACTTCATTCCATTCCATTCTTATGATTCCTTTTCTTCCTTTAGCGCTCCTACCTTCTCTTCTCTTCCCTACCCAGCCATTATCCTTTTTGACTACACCATATGGCCTGTGGCAAGCAGCGTGTTAGGGATTTGTCGATGATTTCGTTAGTGTTACACTTTTTCAGTCTCGTCTCATGTTTGCTATTTTTTATATGAATGTGTGTGTGCTTATGAGTGCATATGTGTGTCAGTACTTTTGTGAACGTGTGTATACATGCTTCTATTTTTTGTATAATTTTATGCAATAAGAGTGTGTTGAAGTACTTGTACAGTGCAGCATACTCTTAGGCGAAATTTGCACTTGACTACCTACTTCAAATTTAAATTTTTCGGGAAAAATAACCATGTTCGCAAGATGAAATTTAAGGATCAGATTCACTCTGGTTAGAAGTGCAATATATTATGACACTATGGTAGCTTAATGAAGGATAAAATAGTAAAGGGTGGCGTTGGGTAAAAACGTATAAATTATGAAAGGATAACACAGGGCAGTTTGGATACAATAGAATAAGATAGCAGGATAGGTGCAAATAATAGGTATCGCTTATATATTCATCACCGCGGTGGCTCAGTGGGCTAAGTGCTTGGTCGCTGATGCGGAGGACCTGGGTTCAACTCCCGGTCCGGTAACATCTAATAAAAAGAATATTTGTTTTCAAATTGTTTCTTTGCGTGGCGCCACTTCTCGCGGTGAATTAGCAATTCTCCGAGAATAATCTTTGCCATGAAAAGCTTCTCAAACCCATTCGGATTCGATAGAGTAGGTCCTGTTAATTTGTGAAAAATATGACAAGCACACACAAGTTAATGCAAGAAAGCTATGCCTAAGCCCACACGGGCTGTTGCGCCAATCAATTATTATGATATATTCATACTACAGGCTACTTTATATAGGGCTGTACAAGATAAGTGAGGCAAGGCAGCAACTATTTATATACATAGGTCTAGAAGACACGAAGCCATGAAATACCGAAAGTCGATTACATGCATATATTAACGGCATCCCTCAACAATTGGCTAAGTCGGCTTGATTGATAACTTCATAGTTATATTTAGCATCAATAGTTTTGAATTCGACACAAATTTATTTCACTTGTCAAAATGTGCTTTTTGGTTTTATATATGCTTCAAATGGAATAATTTGTGATCGCTTGAGTTTTAAATGAAGTTAACCGTAATAACTCTCTCGATATTCATTTTTATGAAAAACTTGTCAATCCGTTGGTATGCGGTTATTTGCAGGTCCCGTTATATCCTAGCAGAGCATCTAACGATGAAGTAACGATAGGAAGCGGTTAACATTCCATGTTCCGACAGTGCTCAAAGGAAAACAAGGAAAGATATAGCTGATGACCCTATCGTTGCCTATTAGCTTTATCGCATAACGTCGGATACGTTCCAGGAACTCCAACTGGGTTCGTGAAGCTCCTAGGGCATAAGTGCGATTTATTCTTCTTCTTCTACTATAAAGCTTGTAATAATGTTTGTTCAGAATAAACTTTTTTGTTTATTTAATCTTTGAGTTCGTGGAATTACGCATCGCAGCAACATTTCTATTTTCCAGATTTTTTTTAAAATATATAATAAAATATTTTCTTTTATAAACTAGCAAAAATATTTCATTCTGTAAACCACAACTCATTTATATCGGAAATAATTCAATAGCTACTCCAACTGATTGGCGTAGAGTGTATTAGAAATAAAACCGATATGTGAACCAATTTAAAATCGAGTTTACTTGTAAAAGCATTTAAGTTATTGACTTCAACACACACAGACACCCACTCACACATACTATACTCATGAATTCTCATATGGGTTTGTGTATGCACTCCATATTTTAGTACTCCTACTAGTAAAATGTGCGCACACACAATTAAGATCGCTCCAAACGCTTCAGATTGCGCGCCCAGCTGCTCCCTACTGCTGGGCCAGAGGATATGAATATTCTGCCTGCCATGACCTACATTATTCTAGCGCGCTCAAACATGGATGCATGCATGTGTGTATGTGTACTTTAAAAAATTGTCTTTTTGCGCACAAATACGCTTCCCGCCACTGTCGCCGGTGCTGCCACCGTTTGCCATTTGCTGCAAATGTGGTTTGCAACACGCTGACAGTGGTAAATACATATGCAAATAAAGGCACAGTGGTGAGAATATACCAACTTTGTTCCTTGCCACTAACCAAAATTCTTTGCTTTGTAAAAGTATCAGGAAAATTTTAGTAAAAGGGAATTCTCTTATTAGTACAGTGGAGAAATGTCTGCCTGCTTGCTGGTAAATATTCTTATTCCGACCAAAAAAAGGCACAGACAATGCTGGCAACTTTGCTACCGCTTACAGGCAATGCGACCCGCCTTCCTTTCTTCCATCCTTTCGGCGTTACACACAGTGAAGAAGGGCAGCAAAAAGCTGACATCAATATATAATTTCTATGGATTAAAAAACATTTGGTACAGGAAGGCTGTACCGGCCAAACATAATAATACATTCAATAGTAGTAACATTCAAAATAGTAACTAACGAAACAATTGATGAACAAAATTTGGACATTGTAACGTGTAGAGCAAAATCAAAGACTTACCTTACGTATCTCGCACACCAGAAAGACCTGGCGCGCGATCTTAACTGCCTAAGAACAATACAATTATCATACTTAAGAACACACATTAAAAAGCCCAACACATTAAGCAGTGGCATTAACAGACGGATAAAGAGAGTCGCCTTATGTAAGAAAATTAGAAAAAATTTCCAAACTCATGTTATGAAAATAAACGAACTTTTGGTATCCGCTGTCCCATAGTGCAGCGGTTTGGCGAAGTGTTCACTTGAATGCGCGCAGTTCGCTATACAACGCGGTCATACATATACATATGTGCATATGTGTGTCTGTGTTAGGGCTGAGGTTAAAATATGAGTAAACAAAAACGAAAACTTTTGCATTAATATCAATTTTGATGTCATAAATCCAATGAAATGTGTGCACACGCGTTTGAGCATGCCCTCGTGTGTGGGCAAGTGTGCGTGTTTGCTGACAGTTGTATGTGACTTTACTTTTCTAGGGCAAAATATGGGTCGCCTCCAATATTTTATACAAATAAACGTGAAAATTGCGGCGCGTGTTTTTGTTGTTTTTCCATGGGCAAAAAAATTTCCGCAAGCTTCTAAGTTAAAGTTTGAAAAAGTCCACTGCTTATGGCTCTTATCAATATCCCAAAGCTAACGAGTGTGTATGTTTATATTTCATTTATGTCTTGTATGCAATAAAATAGAGGAAAATTCATAAAAAGAAGAAAGTATCATGATCCGGTTATTCTTCCAAATAACTTTACTGTCTGTATCAGACTTTTTTTCCCAATAACTACAAAATTTGAACTTTTATAGGAAATCCATTTTTCTGTACAGGAGCGTCACTCAACCGAAATTATGTCGGAATATAAACAGTTTTAGAGCTATGAAAACTAACAGATGCTACGCAAAAGATATGAAAATGTTTTCTCCGCTCCATTAAATAATGTGCATTATTCACAGACCAATTGCACATGATGTATCGCAATAAAATTAATATAAATTAGACCTTATATCTGATTTTAAAATTAAAATCGTGCATAAAGAATGTTTCAAGAAATTGTGATTGAATCATCAAATAGATTTTAAATAGTACAGTGTATTTTTGTTCTTCGAAGATTGAAAAGGAATTTAAAGTAAAATAGACAATCAGATATTGAATCTTCTAATATCGGCTTGTTATTCAGTTTCTGAATCTAGCACAGCAACTGAATCGCTTGGAGATAAGATGATGAAATATAACTCTCAAAAGAAATTCTTTTAAATATACATTCTATAATGGAGATGCTAGTTAATTCAGTCATATATCATTGAGTGTCTAGTTATTCCACATGTTTGTGGTCACAATAGTTCACATTCAGTTTGAATTAATTAATTAAATAACTTTAAAAAAAAGTTATAATAAATAAAACATTTATTGAAAAAGAACAACAGCATTAAATTATTGATTTTTTAAATTTTGTTCCAATTGCAGACTGAAGGTGGATAACAATGGCGGTGCCTGGTGTCCGAAGCATATGGTCTCACGCGGCCTCAAGGAGTATCTGCAAATTGACTTGCTGCAAGTGCACGTCATCACAGGGGTGCGTACGCAAGGACGTTTTGGCAAAGGCCAGGGACAGGAGTACACCGAGGCATATGTGCTGGAATATTGGCGACCAGGTTTCGAGAAGTGGCTACGTTGGAAGAGTATTACGGGCAAGGAGGTGAGTGGTTGGAATTTTGTGAAAACTAAAAATTTTTCTATTCTTCCATTCAAATGAATTCATCATATTTGAGAGTATCTTAAATATATTTATTGCTTACAACAAATTTCTATGTATCTGAACATGTTTGAAGGGTCGCTATTATCCTTTCGCCTAACGTATTCTGTTCTGTTCCATTAAAAATTAATTTCTACACGAAATTTTTGATTTGCCGTTAACGATTTGATTTAATGACACTAATGAGAAATTAATGTGCTATTCATCAATAATTCTGATTCAGATTCCCCTGCCACTTATCCAGCACAATTTTCACCTACAAAAACGTATTTCCACTTTCTCATACATATGTTATTTCCCATAAGCAAACTGTTTTTAGCAATTTTCATATTTGATTAACCAAATTATTGGCCACACACGCCCAACACAAGTGAGAAATGAACACGCGCTAACGCCTTAATGGTAACGCCTCAATGCAGTGCTTCTTAAAGAGTGGGCACAATCTTTCTTACAATGAGAGAAAATTTCTTTTTAACAGCATCTGAGGGAGACCTCAATTTGTTCCTGAGGTCCTCCAAGTATAACGATATCCAAGTTATACATGTTTTGCCTTTTCAACAAATTTCTTAGCATTCTGATTATTCTAACTTCCAAGAACTATTTTGACTAGGAAATAATTTCAAGTAAAATATATCATTTGCCTTCATTCTGGAAATTTTATTGTAGCTTAAGTTTAGCTCGAGTCTCTGTTTAATTTTCCGATAGTTGGAGGAATCATACTTCAGATAAGATTGGATCTGGGGTTCGAATCATGTGTGTGCAGATTCTCATGAATAGCTTCAAAAGAAAAATTTTTTTTAACGAATTTTAGACCTTACAAGTCCATCATAGCTACAAGAAATGTGCTTTGCTCTTTTCTAATTTTCGATTTTTATTTCCATTTCATTGATATTTGAGGAAAAAGGGCTTAAAAATTCTCTAAACAAAAATATTTAAAAAGTTGCTTGCCTTGATGCAATATAGATTACTTATCCCTTAACTTACTTGCTTAAATGGACTGTTTAAAAGTGACAATTTTTTTCAACACGCTATTCCAAGGTAAATCCTTGTATACTTGATGTGAATACTGGAGACATTTGTATCTATCTTGAATTAATACCTGTTCCATATCATCGAGATATCAGAAGATAGACATCTTCCAACCAAATTCTGCAAAAATCCAAACAGTTTGCGTGCCTCTGCTTTACCACAAACAAAGCAACAACTTTAACTAAATTTTCTACAATATTCTCTTCCTCCTAATCACGCCTCTTTTTTTGCTATCTTCAACTCTGCTTCGCTTGCCTTGCCTTGCCTTGCCGTCTACCACAAAATTGCAATAACCGCTTGCATACATATCTTGCAAGCTCAAGCAATATTCACACATTAATCACATGCCGATAACAATCAAGCAGCAACACCACACCAAAGCCACCTACCAAAATATCTACAAACTATCGATTTCCCTGCGATTGCAGCGCTCAATGGGCCTGCGTGTGTTTGTGTGTCCGTGTGCATGTGGCGGCGCAAAGCACAATCCTCCTTTGGCAGCGGCAATTTACGTGTGAATTATAAATTGCGTAGGTGTCGTGCGCTGTTGCCCTTTCTGCGTGCCTGCCATCCTGCACCTCCTCTCTCTCCGTCCTTACACCGCCCCATATTCCCTTGAGTCTGCCTTTTATTATGTTTCTACTAACATTTTCCCTTTGTGCGCTGTTGTTGTTGCCAGATTTATGTTGGCAATTTCGTTGCGCACGCCATGGCGAGAACTCCAAGGTGTACCCAGCTTCCCCTTCCATCTCACAGCAGAAAATCAACACAGTTCTTTATACTTGTAAAAAATTCAATTTCAAAACATTAACCTTATTTATTTTAATTTGATAGCCAAAACCCGTCACTCCGCTTCATTCCATTCCCTCTACCCTTTCTCTATCATGAGCTAAAATAAATATAAAACCAATATTCAGAGAACAACTCGAAGTCATGCCTGCTTTATATAGTAGCCAACATGGTTTTGAAGGGCCCCGCAGCAAACTCAAGAAATATTGCAATAAAGCACGAACCAAACAGTTTTGAATTTTAAGAGTTAAGAACCAATATTATTACATATTATAATTTTCAAATGGAATATCTTTAAAAAACACTAAGACAAATTATAAATGGCCCTCAAAATTAACTGGGCCCAGTTGCTAAAAGCAGCTGAAAACTCCACCTATTGCTTCAGCTCATTTGTACATTTTTTATATCTATATTTTTATTCCCGTTTTTTTTTTTGCAGATACTGCCCGGCAATATAAACACATACAGCGAAGTGGAGAACACGCTGGAGCCGATCATGTTCGCATCGAAGGTGCGCATCTATCCCTACAGTCAGTACGATCGTACGGTGTGTTTGCGCGCGGAGGTCGTCGGTTGTCCCTGGGAAGGTGCGTGCTATAAGCTATCAGATACTTTTCATGCATAAGATACTTTTGTTTTGTCTGCTCTGTTACAACTGCTTAGCTTATAGTTGAAGCAACTTTAGTGCTTCATAAATGTTGCTAGCATTTGCTGGCAATTTTTCCAATGCTTATCTTCTTTTATGCTTTATCTTCTTTTATGCTTTGATTTTTTATTTGTTGCTTGCCCTTTCTGCATTGTGGCCAAATTTAAAACAATTCATTTATCTGCGCACTTGCATCTTAGCACACAGACATTTTTTATATGTGGTTGTTTAATGCTTAATGCTGCTGCGGCAACAGATACAAATGTATCTGGCGTTTTTTTGTTTTGTTTTATTCCGCGCTGCCTGCATTCCTGCGGTGTTTTTAATACAATTCTCTCTGCGGTATTCATTGGCGATTTATTGGCGTTTTGCTACGCGCTACGTTCATGTGGTGCGCTGCATTGCCAGGCACGTAGTGATAAAAAATAGAGTGGTGTATAAGTCACTCAAAACAACTTAAATAGTAGTACAACCCACTAGGAAAAAACGTTAAATATTCTCATGAGAAACATGCCAACTGAGCACAAATAATGAATTATAATTACACAACCAACATCAGTTCCTATATGTTTATTGTTTTCCAATTATTATACCTGCTTATGTAATTTTTAAAAACTGGACACTTTCCCCAGAAGAAGAAGAGAACCCCTGAGCGTCTACGACGCAACGGTAGAACTGGTTCAAATATCATTTTTGTGATTAGAACACATTTTTTGGAGGTATCCGAGCCATATTTTACATGGAAAATAGAAAGGCCAGTTAAAAGACTTGCCCTTTTAGGCGTCACGCTCGTGCAATTTTATGGGGGACATGGGGCCTAACAAAATTAAGTTGAAAAATGATTTATGTTAGTATATGCGTTTCGGAACTTTTGTTACTGGCATTAGGAATTAATAATTTGCATAAAAGTGTTCAACATGCGATAGAGTTACCAAGAATATTCCTAATAGTAGCAGTCAGAAAGCTTTTGCAGAACTTCTCATATATGAAACATTATATATTTCACACCTCCCTTGCCCTAAAGATTCCAACTACGTGCAATATGCACCGCAATATGGCTAAGAAAAAGGATAGACCGCCTTGAGCGTTGCGCGGGAGTGTGGCGTTAAGTGGAATTGTGGTGTCGTGTGAAGAAGTGCCTGCAGGCGATGCACACCTCTAAACGTTGCGCGCCACGCTTTTTAGCGTTTGGATTTCATTCAAGCCAATTGATGACTCTCTCGCTGGCTCGCCGCAGCGCAGCTGCAAGACTGCGTGACTGCGGCACCTTGCCTCTTTTTGGGGCAGTTTTGAGCTGCAGCCGTAAACCACTTTCTTGTGTGTTTTTACAATTTTGTTTGTCTGCAGGCATATTTTAATTAAAATTGAGCAAAAGCACACAAGCAATTTATCAATTCAATTGTGTAAAATTTAAATTCTCTCTGCATTTTTCCTTTTGTTAACAACAAACAAATATGCAAGCCAGCTTTAATCACTGCAACAAATTCATATTTTAGCAGCAATAAATTTTATCAACCACAAATTGAGTTGTGAAATTAATTTAGCTGAGAGAAAAAGCTTCCAATGCACTGCAATGGAACTGCACGTTTTGGCATTGCTGTCGGTTGCTGCTGCGGCCGGCAGGTTGCAAGTTGCACAACCGCAACAGTGCACATATTTCACAAAATTTCACTGCAAAAGAGCAAAGCAGTTTTCAATTAATAAGCGGCAAAGCACATCTAAAAAATTTCAATCAATTGTCATATAAAAGCATTATGGCACAACATTTTTGTGAATTCATAGTGTGTTCAAAACATGATTCATATAGCTTCAAATACAATTTAAATTACTTTAGAATATTATGCTTATATGTCTAGTAAGTCGTAGTACTATTTGCCATATTTGAAGCTTCAACTTCAAAGATGACATCAGTGTCAATTACACGCTACTGTTAAGGATATCATTAAAATGAATATGTCTGTCCAGCTAGATTCTTTGCTGTCACAATACTCATTTTTTGGCTTGCATGCTCACTGCCGCATAACTTGCTTGCCGCCTGCTATGAGCAGTAGCAAATTACTACTTGTATGGGTTAGGAACATTTTACAGTTGGGGCAATCTTAAATAAAATTATTAAATTTCATGCAAATTTATATAAAATATATGCATCTTAAACTATAGTATGTACTTTCAAAGTGACTTACATGCATGCCTGCCAATATTGCCAATGGCACGTGGGCTGCCAACAAAAGCCAGCTGCTGCCACAGACAGCTGCTATGCAGCCAAAGTGGCCATATAAATATAAACTGCATAAATCTATAAATTTTAATTGAAATCAAATTGAAAATTTGTATTGATAGGAGTTTACGCAAACAGCACAATCACATAAGCTCTGCAAGATTTTATGAAGAAAGAAGCCTAAAGGCTGCAGAGTTGCTATGAATGTGCATGGGAAGGGGGAATAAGAACGAAGAACTATTCTCATCAATTAATTTATTGTATTGAAACTGATATTGTTATATAGAATTCGCATTGGGAAACTCGAATTATATGTATACGCCTCAAATCAATTTCGTAAATTTTTCTAAAAGGAAAAGTATTTAGTTTTTTCAATTTTTTTTTAATTACGCCGAACTTTAAACCTATTGCCATAGAAGTAGGTAAGTATATAAACTAGTGCTTAGTTTGCATTTGAATGGTGGTGTTTGCAATTTAAGACCCGCCAGCAACAGACCAAATTGAAATTCACTCCTCTCCGGAGGCTGCTGCTCCTATTCAAAGCCCATCACATCGTTTCGCTGCCTAAGCAGCTTTGGCCTACCTTAATGAGGCAGTAATTTGAGCTTACCTTTCCGTCGCAAGTGGACGCATCATATTCGTGCAGTGTATACGCTTTTGTGCGGACTTCCTACTAATTGAATTTAATACACTCCATCCTGAAGAGGCTTTATTGAAAGGAGAGGAGATATAATGCAAAATGCACTGCAATTACAAATTGTATATGCAACTAAACAGGAAGTACTTTGGCTGCGCTGTCAGAATTTAAAAAATTAAAATCCTTAAGAAATTGTTTGCTGATTAGGTTCCAGCTTATATGAGGCAAGGAAATGTAAGCTTCTAGTCCGAACTTATAAAGAAATTGAGCCAATGAAAAGTATAGATATATGTAATGTTAGAATAGTAGCTTAGGCGAACTAAATCGATTTTTTTGATCAATGTTCTTCATCACCTTTATTAATGAATGGAAGTTTGTTAAACATTTTATTTAAGCAGTTGAATTTATTGAGTCAATCAAAGCATAATTTAAATTTATAAGCTAATTGGAATAGTTAAGCATATGTCAAACTAAATTAATATTTACAATTTTTCAATAATTCTCTTTTCTGTTTGCAGACGGCATCATATCGTATAGCATACCCAAAGGCGTACAACGTGGCATGGAAATCGACTTATCCGATAAGACATATGATGGCCACGAAGAAGTTGATCGCTATGTGAATGGCTTGGGGCAATTGGTCGATGGACAAAAGGGCAAGGATAATTTTCGCACGGATATACACGGCTTTGGCAAAGGTAAGCACTTGGAGTGTATATTCTTGAGTACGAGTATGCACAAGTAAAAGGAAGGCAAAACGTTCAATGAACTTGGGAGAAATCGTAAATATGCATGCATTTTTCTTCCTTGCCCAGCTCTTTGCTCTTGAGTTGACAAGCGCAATCTTTCCAAAACTCCACTTTTAAGTGAAAACAGCTGCACCACTCTTTCATTTCAAGATGATCCTCAAAAATTGAGGTTAAGTAATTTTTTTGCAATTTTCCAAAAGCTATTTAGCAGTTCCTTTTTGGCATGTGGCAAGTGTATAACTGCCACAAATGGAAAAGCAAATACAAATAAAGATATACAGACGTCATCGTCATTTCCACTTAAAATGTCAATAATTTATGCGCACATTTCAACATGTCAAAAACAACGTCAACAATACTCATCATCGTCAACATCAACAACGTCAACGTTCACAACAACAACAACAACAACAACAGAAACTACAAAATTATGAGCAACTGCTTAGGCGACTCGCTGTATTGGCAACATTGCTGCAATGCCAATTGCCGCAGTCATATGCCACATGCCACTTGCAGCACACGTACACAGTGGTGTAGCGGAAACAATTTGAATGGTGCCCCCTTCTTTTCGGGGACTTTCTGCATTTCAGACCATTCGATTTGAAAAATTATATCGATTTTTCATAAATAAAGCTTGTAGAGAATGAGGTTTGATGATTTTTTGAATGTATTGAATAGAGATTGAACGGCAGTTGGTTAGAGGTATGGAATAGCATTTAAAATGGCAAAAAAATATTTCAAGTACCTAAACCTTTAAGTTTTTCAAAACAAAAACGACAGTCTAATCAGACGTGTATATACGTACACATAAATACATACATACTTATATAAGTAACTATCAATCCAACCAAAGTTGTATGTATGTACGTGCAACAAATGTTGTTTGTAATTTGTTTACGATTTGAAAGAATTATTCTTTCTCGTAGGCAATGAATTTGTCGTTGGTATTTTTGGTACTTTTACAAATCGTACATTTTATTACTGCTCTGTCATTCTTTGATACATTTCGATTGGCCAACCTGTTTCGCAATCCCATTCAGAAAAGTTGAAATGAACACCTAAGCGAAGCGATGAAATGGATTTGGCAATTTACATCTGCTACTGTTCTTTTAGCTGTTTTAGTTCTATCTACAATATATATATGTGAACACTGCTACTAATTACATAAACATTTCTATACGGAATTTTTGAAGTTTCAAAGCCAATCCAATTTATGATTCAATTTTAGTTTTCAACTTTCTTAATTGGTAAATTTTTCATAGCATTACATTTCGTTTCACCATAGTCCAAAGTTCTGAGAATGTTTTTGCTTTAGCAGCTCGAAATTTCCTCTTCGAACATCAGCAAAATGTATGTGCTGCGTGCCTGCGTGTTTGGGGCATATTACAGTGTGTGCCACTAGGTTTTCTACTCGCTCATACCTCCCCCCTACCAACACTCACAAATATGCAATCGATACTGCCATGCAATACGAAAACACACCGAAACATACTAAAAACGTGATTGTTCGTACTGCTGCTGTCATTGGTACCACTGCGCACACCTAACCACATATGCCGCCTTTGCGTGTATGTGTGTGTGTGTGCAACTTGTGTGTGGCATGTTGATAGCTTAATGGAAAAATGTTATTATTAGTGAAATATTTATGAAGTTGTTTTAGTCAGTCAAGCTCAGTTTTCCCTTACTCGGGGGCACACTTCAAAATCACTTTCAAATGTGTGCTGTCGTTGTTGTTGGCTTTTGGATAGCTTTGCAACAGCGTGCGTCGCGCAATGTAGGATGCAACATACATTATTGTCCTGCTGCGCCATGAAGCAAACAATAAATTTACATGTACAAAACTTGATTTGACATGCGTCAAATTTGTCTCGCTTTTGTAACAAAAAGTTCGAAAAATACAAAATGCTGTTGTAAGCAAAATTTTGTTCGTGACATTCAAATGTGCCACTTTTCAATATTTGACAGCGAAATTGTAGATGTGGGCCTTGAGTACTTTTGACAAAGCAGCAATTTTACTTTCATTACTTTCCTTTTCTTTCTTTTCGCTAACAGGTTACGAGTGGGTTGGCTGGCGCAATGACACGCCCAATTTACTTGGACGCCCCGTTGAGATCACCTTTGAATTTGATGGTGTGCGAAATTTTAGTGCCGTTGTACTACACACTAACAACATGTTCTCAAAGGATGTGCAGGTGAGTTGGAAGTAATTTATTATCGATATTACAAACAACAGTTACTTTTTACGCTTAAAATTTCGGCATTCAAAGAGACTGAGTATGGAAATCTATGATCCTACAAATACAATTTGTAGTTTACACTTTAAAACAGAAAATTTTAGGTCCCAACTTAACCATTATTTCAAATCATTTAAAAAAGGCATTAAATAGCTTCAGTTCGTTCCATATAAGCACAATTCAACGGGACTTACATATGTGGTGTATATATAGCCATATCCAAACTTAATTGAGAAGCTTTATGCTTCATGGTCAAAACATAACAAGTTCAAATATCAGCTCAGAGTGGAAAAATCAAATATAAACAACAATACAATATTCTGGGAATTAATACATAGTTACAAAAAAAGCAAATGCTTATTCTATTAAGTTCAAATAAAGATGAAGTGTCTCTTAAAGGAATTCTTTAAAATTGACGAATATTATTTCCCATGTGAAATTTAGTAGTATGAATATGCCGGTTCTGGGACAACCTGTGGAGCGTGGAGAAGTGGAGAAGCGAAAAATTTGTATGTGTGGAGCAGTGTGACGTCACATTTTTGCTCCACCATATGGTGAGGAGAAACGATGACGTCATCAGTGAAAATGACGTCATCAGCGGTAATGTAAACAATACGATGACGTCATCAGCGATAATGTAAACAATACGATGACGTCATCAGTGAAAATGACGTCATCAGTGGAAATGCAACCCTGTTTTAAAATTTGAAGGTGACGTCATCAGTGGAAATGCAACCCTGTTTTAAAATTTGAATTTCACAATTTGAATTTCACAATTAGAATTTCGCAATTAGATGTAATTTGAAGCCGTTTATATGTGTATATGTGTGTATGTGTGTGTATGTGTGTGTATGTATATTAGAATTTCACAATTAGATGTAATTTGAAGTGTGTATGTATTTTAGAATTTCACAATTAGATGTAATTTGAAGTGTGTATGTATATTAGAATTTCACAATTAGATGTAATTTGATATGTATGGAGCAAAAATGTGACGTCACCAGTGAAAATTTGTATGTATGGAGCAAAAAAATACTAGAACAATTCCTCCATCGTATGGGAGGAGCAGAAAGTTTACTAAAATCATGTGTGAAAATGCAACCCTGCAATACAATTTGAATTTCACAATTAGATGTAATTTGAAGTGTGTATGTATGTATGTTTGTTATAGGGAATCGAGAAGAAGGTATATTACTTACATATAGAATATTTTGTTAGTTTTAGTTAAAACGTTGAAGTAATCATGTCGCTAGCGGTTGAAATTGAAAAGTTTTTAGTCGATTATTCCTCATTTGTTCTACCAGAGCATCTAACATCCTTTTTTCTATGGCTTGAACAAATAAAAAGGGCGGATTCTAATGAAATAGTTGAACACCATTTTGGAAGCCACTATAGAGAATGTGCATGGAGCAACGAAAAATGTACATCCGGACCGGATACTTGTGCCTGCTTTTATTATGAGAGAGCATGTAAAAATGCAAAGATACTGATGAGTCACTATCGTCGTTTGAGAGGAAGTTATTAATGATTTCAAATATTCTATATTGTAAAATATTTGTTTAATACGAGAATAAATTCATATAAATGGCACGTCACATCTGCCTTTTATTCATTGCGATATTGACTTAGATCACATTATCATGACATCGAAAACGCTTACTTTAAGTGGAAATACCTCTATTCTGACGGCAAACTACTTTCCACCAATAGATTTATCGGAAAATTATGTGTGTGGTCTAATTGATTTTTATACCTATAATTCTATACCGAATGTTGATGTTGGGAACAATTTATTTCATATCGATGATGTAATTATTGAAATACCGGTCGGCTTATATGAACTTCAAGATATTGCGGAATACTTGCATGAAAAATATAATGAAATCAAAGAAGATGGTGCACTTTCAATTGAAGCAAATAACAACACGATGCAAACAGAGATATATTCCACTGAAAAGATTTACTTTAATAGGAAACGAACTATTGGTAAACTATTGGGTTTTAAAGAATTTCACAATTAGATGTAATTTGAATAAATATATATATGTATATAGGTATATATGTATATATGTATGTATGTATATGGGATCGAGAACCTAAGCGCGGGGGCAAGCGCGAGAGCGGCTATAACGTTGACCATAACAATGTGTTTGTTGTGAATTAGAGCAGGAGCACAGCTAAGAATTAACAGCATGTTGATTCTTGCTAACCATCCATAGAGCGATAATGGGTGCAGTATGATGCGTATGACTTAGAATTTTTAAGAGGAAGATCAATTTTGTTTGTTTACATTAAAGATTCGTTGGCGATAGTAGTATATGATGCATTAGCGTGTGAATATTGTTTATTTACATTAAAGATTCGTTGGCGATAGTAGTATATGATGCATTAGCGTGTGAATATAACTAATGATTTTTATGAGCAGGAACACAGATAAGAATTAACAACAAGTTGGATATAGCTTATTTCAATCTTGAACTTTTATAAACAAATATTATGAAAATGAAGAAAGAAATGAAGGATACAAATACAATCCTATATATTTCATATTTAAGCTTGCAGCAGATAAAGTGTAAATTTGAAATATTTTAGCTGAAACTTGTATCAGTCTTCTCCAAAGCATTGAATATAGAAAATGGATAGTCAACATTTGCTATCTGGTACGCTATTCTTCCACATAATGCGTTCACCATATCAATTGATAGTAACTGCAATCTACAGGAATTTATACTAACAATATTTTATTTAAATAAAAATAATAAAAGATTAATAAAAAATGTTTATTTATTCATTTCAGTATACTGATTTATAAATCTTATAGACTATAACAAACGGAAAAAGCTTAACCTAAAGCAATTAGCATTTACATCTTAATCTAGACATTATTGTAAAAACTTATGGATACACAATTTGAACAACATGTTAATTATTTTTCAATTAATTTGATAATGTCCCCACGCTAATGTGTTAACACCATCTTCGTGAATACATCTCTTATCATCTGAACAACTTAATATTAATTTTTGAGCTCTTGTGTATACAATTGATAAACTCTTGATCTAAATATATACATATTACCATAGAATTGTTTCTTCCTCAACAAACAATCTTTATAATCTTCTATACTAAGGTTATTTAATAAAGCTTTTTTAACTCCTTTTGCTTTCTTTACTTGTTTACAATTAATCGTATCAATAGAATACATCTTTGAGCGAAGACCAATGAATTCCCTCATTATATTGCCATTGTTCTCGTCCTTCATCATTCCGAGAACTTTTTTATTTTTTAATGGGATATTATAAACATTATCACTAGAATATGCTGAAGTATCAAATTATAAATCTATATCATCTTTAATATCATTATAAAAATCTTCAGTTTTAATAGAGTAAATAAATTAATCTGTATCCATATAATTTAAAGATAAATTTTCATTAAATTTCGGTTTCATATAATTATAATGGAAATCATACATTTTTAATTTGGATAGTTCAAGTACCGTAAAACTCAAATATATTGGTTTATTATATAACGAATGAACCCTATTCAATTGGATTGCAACCATACTGATATCTCAAATTGCATTCATTATGTGCTGGTCCTCTATATTTTCCAGTTAAATGGCAATAATCAGCCACTCTATCATTTCCCAGCTCTTTCCTATAGATATGACATAATGTGCTTTGTTTCATAATTTGCTCTAATGTGAGGAAATTGGCTTTACTATAGCTAAATAATTATAATAAATATCTTTTAAATCTCTAACTAAATACTCTACAAATTTTTTGGTGAATCTACACCTGAATATTGAACTAATTTACTATAACTATTATTAGAACATTTTATATAATAACTAAATGCAAAAGGTACATGCTTTTGAATACTCTTAACTTGTGCTGAGTTTTGAAAATTTTCACTTTGTAAAATACATTTAAAATCAGCATATACTACAACGGGTACATCTAACTTTCGCTCATGATTTTTTTAACCTAAAACTGTCTTCTTACCGCTAGGCATTTCACCATCAATTTTGCTGCAGCAAAGTTTGTGAAATGCCAACGCTTCTGCACTATGCCTATATTGTAAGCATTCGTTACATATAAATATTCGATGTTCATGTTTTGTAACTTGTTTACGTAGCAATCTATTGAAAAAATAGAAAACCAAAATATATCAAAATTTTAAATATATAAATCGTATAATATATATAAATATTGTATATAAATTGTTGGTATTCTTATTATTGAATATATGTACCTTGAAATATGTTTTATCCACACGTAGTGGAACTGCTGTTCTTTCTGGATTAGCATCAGGTTGATATGGTGCTCCTTTTCGGCAGCAGTGCTATAGTAGGGACCAACTACTTTATGGAGCTCTTCATCGAATCCGAAAATATTAATGCTGATGCTGCTGTTTTGGTCCTCAAACTTTTTTGCGTCTTTAATTAGTAGAGGGAATGCCAGATCCTTGAAATTTAGCTCTATATTGTTGCGCAAGGTTATTAAATCAGCCTTAATGTCTGCTATTTGATAGTTGCAACATCTCTGAGGATCACGTTCCACTGGACACAGCGCTGATATTATCGCCCACTTGAAACAGAATTCATCACTATTTCGTATGTTTATACAGGCATTCTTCTTGTACACTTCATATGGTAGTGGTAGATATCGCGATCCTTTTATTGGTCTATTGTTATTATTATTATTATTGCTGCACGATGGCAGACAATCTTCTGGCTGATGATAGACTTTAGTATGTCGTGTTAACGCATCAGCTCTCGAAAATGTTTGTTTGCATATTTCACATGCAATATCGACTTTATTATGTTTATTTAAAATATGTCGATTTAGCGTATATTTATAACTAAATCCGCATCCGCACACTTCACAAATGAATCTGTTCATTTTGATTTATTGTTTTTTATATTTTAAATTTACAATATTTTTGAGCTTCTAGACTTCACTTTTTTCCTCGATGAAAGTTGAAACAGGACTATTAAAAGCTTCACATTCATTCGCCCTTTATATAAGAAGCGACATTTATTTTAGCCTTCTGCGGTCTCTAAATTTCAGAACACAAATTAACTATATAATCAGGGCTGTCGACTATGGGAAACTTCACCGATTTCAAGGGAATTTGAAATCTTCTTCAATATATTCTTATTAAATTGCTGATGTCTTGTGCTACAATATATAGGAATGCATCCATACTGTATTATTTATTGTTTTGTGATTTTTATCACCATCATTTTTAATGAAAATGTGACTGAAGCGATAATTCCCACGATAAAATTTTCATAGGATTTGAGGGAATTGACTTTGATTGAGTTTGCACTCCTGGTACTCAAATGAGCCGAACGATAATTTTTGCGTTCGGGTTCTGTGTTGATGTTGTTTATAATGAAGCTTCGCTCTCGGAAGCACCCGATGTGTCCGTTGTTGTTGTTTTTTATAATGAAGCTTCGCTCTCGGAAGCACCCGATGTGTCCTTTGTTGCTGCTGTCTATAATGAAACTTCGCTCTCGGAAGCACCCGATGTGTCCTTTGTTGCTGCTGTCTATAATGAAACTTCGCTCTCGGAAGCACCCGCTATGCCCGTCGTTGCTGCTATTTGTTTCTGCGTAAGTAATGTCGTGTT
Organism: Neria commutata; assembly: GCA_963457695.1. NCBI lineage: Eukaryota > Metazoa > Arthropoda > Insecta > Diptera > Micropezidae > Neria > Neria commutata. The sequence continues at coordinate 44,413,251 of OY735246.1, forward strand.
CTCTACAAGCTGAATCCAAGGGATTAATTCCTCTATCACCTCTTGCTAAACGTTTTTCAATTTCGTCCCCGACCTACAAAACTGATAGCCTGGTAAATGAAGTTCCACTGGCAACGAATTTATTAGAACCTTAGCAAATTTTAAACACAGGCGTTCAACGCTATAACAAATTACTAATACAATATTGGATACGGACTTCGCCTTGTGTGGGAATATTTTTGATAGAGTTTAAACAAAATGTTCTTTTAAAAATAGGTCATGTCAAATCATATAATCAACTAGGTATTATATATGTATATATTAAACAATGAAAGTAATTTTTTTTGTCCTTCATTTTATGATTTCCGATTTTAAAAGTGTATCAGCTTATCTGCTATCAGCTTATCTGCTATCAGCTTATCTGCTATCAGATATCAGATATCAGGTATCAGATATCTGTTATCAGGTATCAGGTATCAGATATCTGTTATCAGATATCAGGTATTAGGTATATATCAGTTCCACTGTCAACGAATTTATTATATTATTAAGTAGACTTCCTTCGACAACAAATCGATTAGGAGTGATTTGATTTTTATAGTTTACTACCATATTATAATGAATAATGTTTTAACCTTTCACACACAGTCCATTAACCCATTAATAGCCAAGACCATTTAAAATCAGAAATCATTAGTTTCATTTATTTAATTGTAATCAAATACAGATAAGAAACATAAAAAAAGATAAAAATTTCAAAAAATATTAATTAGTAGGTTTTTGAGCCTGTACCCAAGCGGGTACAGTGGGAGGGAACGGGTTAAAGACTAATGTAAAACAACAAATGTATATGTTTCAAATAGATTTTCATCAGTTGCTAAGATGCGTCTAATAAAACAACACCAAAACATAATTGCTAGAAATGTCGATATTTTTTCAAATAATCATCAAAAACTAAGACATAGTTCACTACTTCCTAACACCATAAGAGCCCTTATTGTTGGACCATCAAATTGCGGAAAGACCAATGTTATGATAGGTCTAATAGAAAGTCCTAATGGGCTAAAATTTGAAAATATATATTTGTATTCAACATCTTTACATCAGCCTAAATATGAATATTTAAGACAATTGATAACACCAATTAAAGGTATGGAGTTCTATACATTTTCTGAAAATGAACACGTTTTACCACTGGACAAGGCTAAAAGAAATTCCATCATGATTTTTGATGATGTTGCCTGCGAGAAACAAAATAATATTCGTGCATATTTCTGCATGGGTCGGCATAAAAATGTTGATAGCTTCTATCTGTGTCAAACATATACACGTATACCAAAGCATTTAATATGTGACAATGCTAACATGATAATTATGATTAAACAAGATGAACTGAATATGAAGCATATATATCATGATCCTATTGGTAGGGATATATCATTTAAAACGTTTTGTTAAATGTATACAGAATGTTGGAAGGATAAATATGGATTCCTTGGTATAAGTAAAGATGACGATATTGATTCTGGACGCTATAGAAAGGGGTTCAATATTTTTGTTAAACAATAAAATGTCAGATGTTATAACTAAATTGTTTAGTATGTTACCAACTATCTGCTATCGAGTAAATCAAGATGATGAATCAGTTGTAATAGCTTGAGAGTAGATAAGCTGATAACCTGTTACCTGATATCTGATATCTGATACCTGATACCTGATACCTGATAAGCTGATAGCAGATAAGCTGATAGCAGATAAGCTGATAGCAGATAAGCTGATAACCTGTTACCTGATATATACCTGATACCTTATACCTGATACCTTATATCTGATAGCAGATAAGCTGATAGCAGATAAGCTGATAGCAGATAAGCTGATACACTTTTAAAATCGGAAATCATAAAATGAAGGACAAAAAAAATTACTTTCATTGTTTAATATATACATATATAATACCTAGTTGATTATATGATTTGACATGACCTATTTTTAAAAGAACATTTTGTTTAAACTCTATCAAAAATATTCCCACACAAGGCGAAGTCCGTATCCAATATTGTATTAGTAATTTGTTATAGCGTTGAACGCCTGTGTTTAAAATTTGCTAAGGTTCTAATAAATTCGTTGCCAGTGGAACTTCATTTACCAGGCTATCAGTTTTGTAGGTCGGGGACGAAATTGAAAAACGTTTAGCAAGAGGTGATAGAGGAATTAATCCCTTGGATTCAGCTTGTAGAGAACACGACATTACTTACGCAGAAACAAATAGCAGCAACGACGGGCATAGCGGGTGCTTCCGAGAGCGAAGTTTCATTATAGACAGCAGCAACAAAGGACACATCGGGTGCTTCCGAGAGCGAAGTTTCATTATAGACAGCAGCAACAAAGGACACATCGGGTGCTTCCGAGAGCGAAGCTTCATTATAAAAAACAACAACAACGGACACATCGGGTGCTTCCGAGAGCGAAGCTTCATTATAAACAACATCAACACAGAACCCGAACGCAAAAATTATCGTTCGGCTCATTTGAGTACCAGGAGTGCAAACTCAATCAAAGTCAATTCCCTCAAATCCTATGAAAATTTTATCGTGGGAATTATCGCTTCAGTCACATTTTCATTAAAAATGATGGTGATAAAAATCACAAAACAATAAATAATACAGTATGGATGCATTCCTATATATTGTAGCACAAGACATCAGCAATTTAATAAGAATATATTGAAGAAGATTTCAAATTCCCTTGAAATCGGTGAAGTTTCCCATAGTCGACAGCCCTGATTATATAGTTAATTTGTGTTCTGAAATTTAGAGACCGCAGAAGGCTAAAATAAATGTCGCTTCTTATATAAAGGGCGAATGAATGTGAAGCTTTTAATAGTCCTGTTTCAACTTTCATCGAGGAAAAAAGTGAAGTCTAGAAGCTCAAAAATATTGTAAATTTAAAATATAAAAAACAATAAATCAAAATGAACAGATTCATTTGTGAAGTGTGCGGATGCGGATTTAGTTATAAATATACGCTAAATCGACATATTTTAAATAAACATAATAAAGTCGATATTGCATGTGAAATATGCAAACAAACATTTTCGAGAGCTGATGCGTTAACACGACATACTAAAGTCTATCATCAGCCAGAAGATTGTCTGCCATCGTGCAGCAATAATAATAATAATAACAATAGACCAATAAAAGGATCGCGATATCTACCACTACCATATGAAGTGTACAAGAAGAATGCCTGTATAAACATACGAAATAGTGATGAATTCTGTTTCAAGTGGGCGATAATATCAGCGCTGTGTCCAGTGGAACGTGATCCTCAGAGATGTTGCAACTATCAAATAGCAGACATTAAGGCTGATTTAATAACCTTGCGCAACAATATAGAGCTAAATTTCAAGGATCTGGCATTCCCTCTACTAATTAAAGACGCAAAAAAGTTTGAGGACCAAAACAGCAGCATCAGCATTAATATATTCGGATTCGATGAAGAGCTCCATAAAGTAGTTGGTCCCTACTATAGCACTGCTGCCGAAAAGGAGCACCATATCAACCTGATGCTAATCCAGAAAGAACAGCAGTTCCACTACGTGTGGATAAAACATATTTCAAGGTACATATATTCAATAATAAGAATACCAACAATTTATATACAATATTTATATATATTATACGATTTATATATTTAAAATTTTGATATATTTTGGTTTTCTATTTTTTCAATAGATTGCTACGTAAACAAGTTACAAAACATGAACATCGAATATTTATATGTAACGAATGCTTACAATATAGGCATAGTGCAGAAGCGTTGGCATTTCACAAACTTTGCTGCAGCAAAATTGATGGTGAAATGCCTAGCGGTAAGAAGACAGTTTTAGGTTAAAAAAATCATGAGCGAAAGTTAGATGTACCCGTTGTAGTATATGCTGATTTTAAATGTATTTTACAAAGTGAAAATTTTCAAAACTCAGCACAAGTTAAGAGTATTCAAAAGCATGTACCTTTTGCATTTAGTTATTATATAAAATGTTCTAATAATAGTTATAGTAAATTAGTTCAATATTCAGGTGTAGATTCACCAAAAAATTTGTAGAGTATTTAGTTAGAGATTTAAAAGATATTTATTATAATTATTTAGCTATAGTAAAGCCAATTTCCTCACATTAGAGCAAATTATGAAACAAAGCACATTATGTCATATCTATAGGAAAGAGCTGGGAAATGATAGAGTGGCTGATTATTGCCATTTAACTGGAAAATATAGAGGACCAGCACATAATGAATGCAATTTGAGATATCAGTATGGTTGCAATCCAATTGAATAGGGTTCATTCGTTATATAATAAACCAATATATTTGAGTTTTACGGTACTTGAACTATCCAAATTAAAAATGTATGATTTCCATTATAATTATATGAAACCGAAATTTAATGAAAATTTATCTTTAAATTATATGGATACAGATTAATTTATTTACTCTATTAAAACTGAAGATTTTTATAATGATATTAAAGATGATATAGATTTATAATTTGATACTTCAGCATATTCTAGTGATAATGTTTATAATATCCCATTAAAAAATAAAAAAGTTCTCGGAATGATGAAGGACGAGAACAATGGCAATATAATGAGGGAATTCATTGGTCTTCGCTCAAAGATGTATTCTATTGATACGATTAATTGTAAACAAGTAAAGAAAGCAAAAGGAGTTAAAAAAGCTTTATTAAATAACCTTAGTATAGAAGATTATAAAGATTGTTTGTTGAGGAAGAAACAATTCTATGGTAATATGTATATATTTAGATCAAGAGTTTATCAATTGTATACACAAGAGCTCAAAAATTAATATTAAGTTGTTCAGATGATAAGAGATGTATTCACGAAGATGGTGTTAACACATTAGCGTGGGGACATTATCAAATTAATTGAAAAATAATTAACATGTTGTTCAAATTGTGTATCCATAAGTTTTTACAATAATGTCTAGATTAAGATGTAAATGCTAATTGCTTTAGGTTAAGCTTTTTCCGTTTGTTATAGTCTATAAGATTTATAAATCAGTATACTGAAATGAATAAATAAACATTTTTTATTAATCTTTTATTATTTTTATTTAAATAAAATATTGTTAGTATAAATTCCTGTAGATTGCAGTTACTATCAATTGATATGGTGAACGCATTATGTGGAAGAATAGCGTACCAGATAGCAAATGTTGACTATCCATTTTCTATATTCAATGCTTTGGAGAAGACTGATACAAGTTTCAGCTAAAATATTTCAAATTTACACTTTATCTGCTGCAAGCTTAAATATGAAATATATAGGATTGTATTTGTATCCTTCATTTCTTTCTTCATTTTCATAATATTTGTTTATAAAAGTTCAAGATTGAAATAAGCTATATCCAACTTGTTGTTAATTCTTATCTGTGTTCCTGCTCATAAAAATCATTAGTTATATTCACACGCTAATGCATCATATACTACTATCGCCAACGAATCTTTAATGTAAATAAACAATATTCACACGCTAATGCATCATATACTACTATCGCCAACGAATCTTTAATGTAAACAAACAAAATTGATCTTCCTCTTAAAAATTCTAAGTCATACGCATCATACTGCACCCATTATCGCTCTATGGATGGTTAGCAAGAATCAACATGCTGTTAATTCTTAGCTGTGCTCCTGCTCTAATTCACAACAAACACATTGTTATGGTCAACGTTATAGCCGCTCTCGCGCTTGCCCCCGCGCTTAGGTTCTCGATCCCATATACATACATACATATATACATATATACCTATATACATATATATATTTATTCAAATTACATCTAATTGTGAAATTCTTTAAAACCCAATAGTTTACCAATAGTTCGTTTCCTATTAAAGTAAATCTTTTCAGTGGAATATATCTCTGTTTGCATCGTGTTGTTATTTGCTTCAATTGAAAGTGCACCATCTTCTTTGATTTCATTATATTTTTCATGCAAGTATTCCGCAATATCTTGAAGTTCATATAAGCCGACCGGTATTTCAATAATTACATCATCGATATGAAATAAATTGTTCCCAACATCAACATTCGGTATAGAATTATAGGTATAAAAATCAATTAGACCACACACATAATTTTCCGATAAATCTATTGGTGGAAAGTAGTTTGCCGTCAGAATAGAGGTATTTCCACTTAAAGTAAGCGTTTTCGATGTCATGATAATGTGATCTAAGTCAATATCGCAATGAATAAAAGGCAGATGTGACGTGCCATTTATATGAATTTATTCTCGTATTAAACAAATATTTTACAATATAGAATATTTGAAATCATTAATAACTTCCTCTCAAACGACGATAGTGACTCATCAGTATCTTTGCATTTTTACATGCTCTCTCATAATAAAAGCAGGCACAAGTATCCGGTCCGGATGTACATTTTTCGTTGCTCCATGCACATTCTCTATAGTGGCTTCCAAAATGGTGTTCAACTATTTCATTAGAATCCGCCCTTTTTATTTGTTCAAGCCATAGAAAAAAGGATGTTAGATGCTCTGGTAGAACAAATGAGGAATAATCGACTAAAAACTTTTCAATTTCAACCGCTAGCGACATGATTACTTCAACGTTTTAACTAAAACTAACAAAATATTCTATATGTAAGTAATATACCTTCTTCTCGATTCCCTATAACAAACATACATACATACACACTTCAAATTACATCTAATTGTGAAATTCAAATTGTATTGCAGGGTTGCATTTTCACACATGATTTTAGTAAACTTTCTGCTCCTCCCATACGATGGAGGAATTGTTCTAGTATTTTTTTGCTCCATACATACAAATTTTCACTGGTGACGTCACATTTTTGCTCCATACATATCAAATTACATCTAATTGTGAAATTCTAATATACATACACACTTCAAATTACATCTAATTGTGAAATTCTAAAATACATACACACTTCAAATTACATCTAATTGTGAAATTCTAATATACATACACACACATACACACACATACACACATATACACATATAAACGGCTTCAAATTACATCTAATTGCGAAATTCTAATTGTGAAATTCAAATTGTGAAATTCAAATTTTAAAACAGGGTTGCATTTCCACTGATGACGTCACCTTCAAATTTTAAAACAGGGTTGCATTTCCACTGATGACGTCATTTTCACTGATGACGTCATCGTATTGTTTACATTATCGCTGATGACGTCATCGTATTGTTTACATTACCGCTGATGACGTCATTTTCACTGATGACGTCATCGTTTCTCCTCACCATATGGTGGAGCAAAAATGTGACGTCACACTGCTCCACACATACAAATTTTTCGCTTCTCCACTTCTCCACGCTCCACAGGTTGTCCCAGAACCGGCATATTCATACTACTAAATTTCATACCCACTTCAAATATCTATCCCTTGCATATACACTAAAAAGAGCAAACATTATTAAAAAAAAAAAGGTTTCACACAATCCTTCTCAGCAGTTTGTTATAAAAAGAAAAATCTTGAGCATTCTTCAAGATGAATTTAAGTACCCATTTCAGTAGAAACTAACCTCTCTTATATGGGTTTATAAGTGCTATGAGAAATTCTGTTGCTCTATAGAAAAAAAAGGAAATATAAATATTGGGCAAATTAAGCAAATAAAAAGTATGAGTATTTTATGAAGTGCACCAATATCCTAAACAAATAGAAATAAGGAAGCAGACTACCGATTAATATCACACAAATTTTCAATTTCTTTCTGCCTACCTGCGCTGCATATCAAAATGCCAACTGAAGTGACACTTCAACACTTTTAACACGCAGGCACGCGGTAGAAGGGGAAACACTGCTTAAAAATTGTGAATCTGAGTATGCAAGGAAAAATTCTCAAGCACACACAACGAATTTTTTTATGAGAAAATACCAGCAAAGGAAGTGTGTTCAAAATTCAATTACTTCCCGCCTTCGACAACAATAACTAGCATTAGAGAAAGATCTTTAAAACTGTTACGGCGCATTAAACTTGGCCATAAGCAGTGAAGACAGAGGTGTAAAAATAAGGAGGAATAAGTAAGCTTACTAAAAGCAGTTATATTGAAACCGGTTATTGCGCTACATTTTTGTGAGCACTAAATGGACATACTCTACATTGATTGAGCAGGATAAAGTTGGATAGGTTATCCTCTTCTCATACTAGGTTATAGTATGTAAACAGTGTCTCAATAGATTGGTGAACTATGTATTTGTGTGACATCAGCTCTTGCCGATGGAAATTATTTTAGAAATGTGCATACAAAATAAAATCATAATGTTTTAGAAAAAGTGTAAAAACACACAAACCTTAAAGTCTAGTCAATAATCTCTTATCAATATTCCATTCCACCGATTCTGAAAAATTATTCTAATATAAAATTTCAAAGCACAAATTTTAGAACTAATTTCAATGGATTTAACTGGCACGAAACCAAATTGTATTGCCATTCTATCATAATTTCTTCCTATATATCCATTCCCTAAAGAAATTCCAGCGCAACTTTAAAAAGCTGTTTCTGAAACCAGTTTTCATTCATTTCGTTGATCCCAAGCTGAAACCAGTTCCCACACTTCGCCACAATTTTCTCTTGTGCACACATGCTTGAAAGTACTTCGATCTCCTATTCCATAGTAACTGACGCCAGTTGCGAGTGTCCCGCCTTTTCCAGGTCGCGATTGCAGCTGCTGGAGTCAGACGTGGTGAGAACCGATCAACTAAGTTCCTTGCCACCATCGAAAATCCTCCGCTTTATTAAAAGCTCAGGAAGATTTCAGTAAAAGGAATTAGCTTACCAGTACAATGGACAAATACTTGTCTGCGTGCTGGTAGGTTTTTCATATTCCGACAAAAAAAAAAAAAACTGACGCCAGTACAATAATTTTTATTGCAGAAATGCTGTAAGCCGTCATAAGCGAAGCTGATTTAAAAGTCATACCATTGTTCTACACTCCTCCAATGTCTTTCCGCCTTATGCATCCCTGGTCAAATGTAGTTCTCTTACATATTTTAAAGAAGTTGTTTCCGGAATCAGAAATTGAACTGACTTTTGTGTCAACATTATTAGATTTTCTATATATGTACGTACTCAGCAATTACTCTACCACAAATCGACGCTCGCTTCAGATACCCTACTCCTCGCAGCGTAGGGTACACAGCCATAGTAATAACTAAAGTGAGCATTAAGTAAGTGCGTGGCAAATAAAAATATCGTAAATCGCTAGGCATTGCGACGAGATTATGCCAGACAAACTGGCGGCAGCGGCTAAGCTCGTAAAAAGCGAATTTTATAAACAATAACCAACACAGATGTACTCATAGACACAGATACGCCGTATATGCTGAGAGGCTATAAACAAACGCTGCAGTTGTGCGGCAGAGCGGCGGTACTTCAGCACTTCAACACGCGCCCACACACACACAACCGCAATTTTTGAGTACTGAGCAATGTTTCTTGCTTTTGTTGTACCAGCGCAAATAACTATAAATAATGCTCGGAAAGACACTGCCAAGAAAAAATGTAGAGAAGAACTTGTAGAACTCCATAAAAAACTAATCGAATTGTTTACCAATCATGCTTTTCGTTGCTATCAGTACAAATAGTGATGTACTTCAGAGGAATGCACACAGATACGCACACATATGGACACGTCTGCCTGCATGCGGTGCAGTTGTTGATAGGCATAAACCATAATTCCACGTGTGGAATACAGTCAGTCGACCTGAATTCGTTTGTATTTACAAGCACTCGAGCGCTATAAATGATGTTTATCGGAAATTTTACTATGTTTACACGTTGGCATATAATATTAATATGATGAAGATTTTTCATACGAGACGCTTTTCACTGGAACTATGCAACAAAGTACATAAAGATGTATATACAAGCATAAATACTATATACTCTCGCCCAAAGATTTTTAGGTCAAATATCTCTGTTGTCTAAAACAAATTGTATATGAACCTTTCTGACAATAATTAAGATAGTTATTTAAATTTCTTGTGATGTAAAGAAAGTTTTTTTATGTTTTATTCGAAGAAGCCTGAGCCTGGTAAATTTTTTTCCAATGTGCTTTAAAATTTTTCTTTTTTTCATGATTAGTCAATAACAACCCATTACTGGCATACGGTTTGGGCTTCTCTCTAGCCGCCCCTGCTGCGTCCGCGCCATCTCCAATTGGAAATGTCATGCGTCGTCGCCTCAAATTTACCTTCTCCGCTGCAGCTTCTTCGTCCATCTGCACGACATGATCTAGACGATGGATGCTGATGCGACTGACTATGTACATTTTCATAGATTTGGTAGAATGAAATTTCTTGGAACTTGGGTTCATATGTTTAAAATTAAAATGATTCCTTTGTGCAGTTTGGCATATTGTATATATATATATATTTGGAGGTCGAGTGTAGTATTCCTCCAATTAATGTTCGGAATAAAAGAGTTTTCCGATTTCGTTTATATTAAACTAAACTTAGAATTTATTAATCCGGTTAAAAGAACAATATGCGCAGATAAGAAGGCTAAGACGATGTGTTCGCTCAAGAGTCAAAAAGCAAGTGATACAAGATTGTAGTTTTAAGCATGAGCTTGGTACAACGAATGTTAACACTAAAGAGAATGCAAAAGGGAATGCGAGTAATGAATAAATGTATAGGGTGTTACAAAGTGTTTAAGATTTAACTTATAATATTTGTAAGAAAGAATAAATGCGTAGGGTGCTCCACATATATATATGTACAAAGGCTATTTTAATGTTGTACACTATATATTTGGTGCAAATAATGGAAGGGATTGTAAAATAATTTTAACCTTTTTCGTCGAAAATACTAATGACGTTCCTTCGTAATATTTTTATAATCAAGATGCAAGCTTTTCCACATTTCTATATTTTTTCAGCACATATGAGCAATATCAACTTTTCTACTCCGCACTAACATGCCATCAACCATGAACTTTCTACTGGCTTTTATCAACTTTTTTGTTTTGGTACAAACAACTCCCATCTCTCCCAATAATAATAATAAATCGTGTTCGGCACGTATGTGACATTTGGTGTATTGATAATGTGACACTTGAAAGTGTTTTTTGACAATTTAATAGCCACAGAATAGGCCTAAAGCTACGCCCCTTTGCTTTAATCAGACAATGCTGATAATATATTTTTCTGTCATTTGGGGAATTTACGATATGCCGATTCATGTTCAACGAACAATGTATGTAGATATGCCCCAAACTTCCACCACTCACTGATAAAATATTACAGGAAAATGGAGGGATAGAAAGTGTGGTAAATTTCCTCCGAGCAATGCTTGTCAAATTTATTTCAAATTAATGAAATTGAATTGTGGTGTTTGTATGCACTAAAGGGGCACACATAAAGGCGCATGTAAAAAAACTCACTCCTATATATGTACATGCAGAAAACGGAATACGAGATAAGGTCTAACTAGTCTACCCATAATTACACTTTTTTCTTAGTCTGCCGCCACTACTGCTACCAATTTGGTTAGTGGGAGGCGTTGAGCGAAACATGCCGTTAATATATGTATGTATGTGCATATGTACATATTTGTCTGTCTCTGTATTAGCACACTCAGAAAATAATATGTCAGTAAGAGCATTACTAAATTGTGAATTTCTATTGTACTATCAATATTCTACCTCATAAATGTCAGGTTTACTACCTTAATTACATGACCAATCTCAATTATTGCTCAATTTAAACAAAATTTTTGTAGACGTTACCAATTTTCTATAAATATTCTAACAAAAATTTGTTTTCATAAAATTCAGTCACGATAATGAATGCTAAGCCAATATTTAACTAATTAGTTATAGCTAACATATTTTTAGTTGGCACAAGTGACTTATTTCTGTAAGTGTATCTGTTGTAGTAGCACACATGCATACTTAATGCGCTTTTTGGTTGTGCCTAATTAGCGCTTGCACTTGTGTGGGTGGGCCAGCTTCAAAGTTCCCTTTGCCGACTGCTAACTAAATTCATTGGTAATTATCGATAATTACATATGCGTAGACGCTATTATTTCTGTTACTATCGTTGTTGTTGTTGTTGTTATTAATGGCGACATTGTGCACTATGCCACTGACGTCAATGTTGGCTGATAAAATAAATACGTTTAGGTACATTAGATTTATTTTGAAAATCGTTTATCAGCATAAACAGCACAATGCACTCACATATACATACATGCACAAATACATAGCCATGCAAGTACGATAAACTAATTGAAGTGCGTATGTTAATTATGTACATGACTCATTTCCCTACCTCTCATGCCGACATATCTACATTGAGGTCAATATCAGCAGCGATATGGATTGCTCTTGTTAGCAGTCACTGTAATCAGATGTTCTAAGCTTTTCAAAATAACACTGTGCAATTGTAAAAATTCTTGTGAAGTAGAGATTGGAAGATAATAATACCGTGCCATAAAAATCTGGCTCGACTGGGATTCAAAAAAGAGTTCCGATGGAAGAGCAGAAGTTTTTCTTCGGAACTCATATTAAATTTTTTCGATCAAAGTTATACTTCAAACCTCCAAAATAGCAGACACCTTTTATCGCTAAAAATAACAAGCTCAAAAAATCGATAAATCTACCGATATGCATAGTCCCAGTCTCTACATATCGCGCTTAAAATCGATTCCATGAGTTTCTACATGGATTATATCTTCACCTCAATTGCCTGCCTGCTTCATACCGTCCATTCTTTCCCCCTCCCCACCGATATCCTGCACTCTGCACTTTAATAATGTGGCAATCGCTCTTCGCGCACGCTTTTATTTCCACATTTTATTTCCACATTTTATTTAATTTTCGTGGTTTTAATTGTGCCGCTTTCCTTATTTTGATTTATTGACATTTCAGCATTTGTCGCTAATTCTCTGATTCTTCGGCACAGGCACTGAAGTGCTCCAGACCCTGCTCCACTCCACCGCAACTCCTGCAGAACACATTTACTTGCGTTGACTTTATTAGTGCGGCACAGTGTTTATGGCCATGTGGCCCATGGTGCTGCGGTAATAATTCTTCTTCTATGATTGCCCACTCTTGGCTTTTACTCACTGCGGCGCATTCTAATTGAAAAGCGAGGCAAATAAAGCATGTGGCCGCTAGAGAGAGAGAGAGAGAATGAAATTAAATAAAAATAAAAATTAATATTGTGCAGGTACGCAACATTACGTGGCCTACTGTTCCTGCTGCTTCTGCCCACCTTCAGCGTCACAAGCACTTCCCCCTGCCCGCTGCTGCTTGTGTTGCCTGTTATGCTATTTGTGCTGCAATATCAATAAAGATGTTTACGAGGCGATAAGCCTAAATTTATGCTAATTGCATTGTAATTGCCGCATGCGTTGCGTCGCGCTCAAAATTTCTAATGTCTCCAGCTCAGGTCCACGACCGTGCCCGTGCCCATGTCCATGTCCATTCGACCATCACCTGTTGTTGGCTGCAGAATTTCGAATATGCTTCTACTTTGTAGTGCTAATAGATTTATTGAATTGAATTATGAGCACCATCTAGATAAGACAATTGTCAGCTAAGACCTCTAATTGTAAAATGGTAATCGCTATTTCAATGACATGTTCTAATGGAAAGGCACTTCAAAATATTCAGGCCGAATTCTTTTAATTCAAGAAACATGGAGCAAAAATTGTATGAGTCCACAGCAAAAACTGATCTGGACACACAAATTCCGACAGTTCATTTGTTTGACCCTTCCTAAACAGACCTCCAACTGACATCGCTATGGACCCAACAGGGTCTATGCGTGGCCTTTTATGCAGCCAGCACAACCTAACCTAAATATCTAATACAACAACCAATTAGTTCTCATAAAACACAAAGCAAAACAAAGAAAATAGTAAAAGTCAAAGTCTTTTCGAAAATCTCTTTACCAAATATTATATGAATATATTTTGAAAGTTCTTATGCTGTCGGATATTTTAATCTTTGCAAATGCCTGACACTAATAAAACTCCCAATCGGTAATATTCCTTTTTTGTAACACTTTTATGGCAGCTCACTTCCGTTCAAAAGACGCTCACAACTGATAGCATAAATTTATTTAAAAGATTAAAAACTTCACTTGGTCATAGTCAACAACAACAATGGGCTTCCATAAATGCGGCTAGACGCGTACAATAAACGCGATTGCTCGTAATTGTTATGCCACTCATCACCTCGCCATTTGACCATATTTCATCTGAGCCTTGCTTGCCTGCTGAATATCTGTAAATATGTGTGTGTGTTTGTTTGTGCTTGCAGGTGTTCGTGCACGCCAAGGTGTTCTTCAGCATTGGCGGACGCCAGTACGTGGGTGAGCCGGTGCAGTTCTCCTACATGCCCGACATCGTGCTTGATCACGCTCGCGACGTGACAATCAAATTACATCAACGCCTGGGACGTTATCTACAATTGCATTTGTATTTCGCCGCACGCTGGATGATGCTCAGCGAAATCACCTTCATATCAGGTAAGCGGAAAATTGAAAAGCATCTCAAATTGACTGGAATATTAAATATACGTGCAATATATAATATATGTATGTGTGTGTATCACTAAACCCATGCTGGCGTTCAAATCAAATTCACATTCAAAAATTTTTTAAATATTTGTTTTGATTAATGCATATACTACATACATATGTAGAGAGGGATTAGGTATCTTGATACTGTAAAATAATTTATCGACTTAATAAAATATTGCAAATATTATTTATTGTATGCAAGACTGAATTTTGAGTATCAAATACGAAAAAAATCAATTATTTCAAGACAATTCGTGATAAATGCTTAAAGCTGTAAGAGACTGAAGGAACAAGTCGTGCGCAAGTACTATAATAAACAATTAGTTATTGAAGAACTTGGTGCTTGGAATAAAGTCAAAAAGGAAATATTTTCAAGGAAGTAAAAGTTCTTGGAATTTGTTGGTTACGAAGTTTTGTTTCAAGAAAAGTATAAATATTTAAAAAAGGTATATAGTGTATTTGAAATTGAGACTGAATTTTAACAGAACAGTTCTACTTAATTAATTAGTTTTACAGACATATAATCTATATAATCATTACAATATGAAAATAATTGGTCCAATGTCGAGGCTTGAAATATTTGTGATACAAAAAACGGATCAACCGTTCAAGTTTCCCCATACCATTTCCGATTCCCTGCCAGTTATACTCATGTGGATATTAGAAAACTCGAGAATTCCACTTTTAGATTTTGAGAAAAGATCCTTCTATTCGTTATACTATTCTATTCGACTTCTTCTATTCGGTTTCTGACTTTATACTATTTATTCTTATGTGTAACGTTTAGTATACTTTAGCTATACTCAAGTTATTTTCATTTGATAACATATTTTAATAATTCCTACATATAAAGTAGCTAGCAATCTCAATAAAAATATATACAAAAGTCACACCAAAACTACATCAAATATTTTAAATTCATTATTATTATTATTATTTATTTATGAACTTATAATTAGAAATTATTAACTAATATGGTAAGGCAATGGCAACGATGGCCTTCAGCACTCAGCTTATTTAAAGATATATTAAAGTAACATTAATGAACTATAATTATTATTATTATTAAATAATTATTAATGAGTTATATTAAATAGTACAATGTGGATATTTTTAGGAAATTAATGATTTTTTTTTATGTTATGTAAGGACAGATCGGAAAGTAGGTCAATAGGGTTTTGATTTTGAAAAATTTGTATTCTATGCCTTTGAAAGCTTCTGCAGTCTGAAAGTAGGTGTTGCAGGTTAATCGGTATATCGTAGTTACAAAAAGTACAGTATGGGGATATGCTTGAGTTCATAAGGTGCTCATGGGAGATTCGAGTGTGACCAAGTTTCAACATTTGATAGTTTAAATGAAAATTTAAAAAATTATTTAATTTCCTTACGAATCAATTCACTTTGAGAAACCTCCATATTTATCATGAGAACCCTCGAGCTCTATATTCGAGTTATTCACAAATTTCCCTTAGGTGATAAAAGCTCAATTTTCGCATTTAATGCCACATTTTTTATTTTTAACCTACGCACAATTACAATTTGGATAGGAGTTCCAACTGCCGCAGCCAGCAAGGAACTCCCACATTCAATGTGAATACGAATGTGAGCCAGTGCCAGTATTCCGAGCCCACTTTCACTCACACAGCGCCCACTTCCCACTCGAGTTCAACACGGCTTTGTCGCAGGTGTTGTGCAGCTATTAAATTGAAATGCCAACAGCCAGTCTGTTGTTTCCACTTGCCCCACAATCACCCGCCTGCAAGTTATCATTTTATAGCCAGCATATTAATTTTGCAACTGTCACACTTTTTTTACTTCTAGGAATTAATAACCGCGCATTTTTCTCCTTCTTCCGCGTATTACAAACAGTGAAAAGTTTAGGTATTGGCAAATAATAGAGGATAGTGGAACGGGTTCCCAAAATTCATTTTATATCATATCATTTAAAGTAAATAGCGTATATAATTCTGGAAGTGTAGAATCCAACCTTGTATCTGTGTCGTCTTTGGTTTTCCATTAGCGCAGATACATTTAGTTTGTATTGAAGCTTTCTGACGCAACTATTGCTTGTATCCCCAGAGAAAAAGTCTGATTTATATTCATATTAAGGTATCATTTCGCATTTCTTACCGTTTTTGTAGTAAATTTTCGATTTCGAGAAGACATACTAACGAAAATAATTCCCCCTATTTCGACAGGGTAGGGGTTAAGAGAAAAGAAATACATGCATTTCCAGTATCACATTTAACAAAACAGGTAGGAAAAATTGCTTTCATATTCTTGGGGACTACACATTGCTTGGCATAGCTTTATAATAATCCACCAGATTTCTGAATACAGCTAGCTACTACTCTTTTCTTTTCCGAAATCTTCTATAATCTATTTTGGGAACTCATTTCTTCAGTCTCGAAAAAGAAATTTCAGTAGTAAATAATAAAAAAATGATCCGTGGATTTTTGTGACAAGTTTTATTCTTCGGTGTACATAGAACAATATTGAGAGTTCTCCCTTTCTATATGCTTTTTTACGTTTCTTCTTTTTTATATTCCTCAAATTTTCAAGACCTATCCCAAGACATAGGTGTTTGAAAAGTTTGGAAAAATACATACATATTTTAAATTGCGCTTGCGTCGTAAGTTTAACGTCCCTCAACCATGCTTTCCCTTCTCAGACTCTCACACAATAACAATTTGACTCTGTTAATGAAAGTTACATTTCGTAATTTTGCAATAACTGCATTGCAACAAACATATTGATTTCGCTGCCGGCAATAACTTTCTAAACCATTGCGAATATTCTTGCAATTAGTGCTGAGTGCCGGAATGTTGCTTCGAATTTTAGCATTGCCACCCTGTTGCACAGTTTCCGCCATTCAAATCACTTCGACACACACACTTTTTATGAGCGGGTGCTCATTTAATTACAATTTGTAGCTCCTCTCATTGCTGTTGCTCCTGCTGCACTTGCATTTTCTGCTGTCGCTGCCATTCTCTTCCTTGGTTTGACATTGTTTTCCGTTGCTGCTGCCCAATTCTGCACGAAAGAGAGTATTTTCGAAAATTCACAAAATAAGGTATAGTACATTAGAGCCAAACAGAGGCAGCATCAACAGCTGCAGGCAGCAACAATGCCAAATGCAGGCAACATCAGGATCAATGCCAGTAGCAGGCGAATACGTAGTGCTAGCAAGGATATTACTTATGCTGCAAATTAAATGAACTTACCTGCTTCTTTTGTGCATTCGAAATTTTCAGTTGAGTATGCTTTTAAGTATGAGTCAGCAGCTGGTTTATTTGGAATGGGCAGGCATTAACAGTAAGCTGCTCCAGATTCAAGAGCAAATCTGCAGAGTATGATTTCTACAAAGGGGCCTTTCAGCTTTAAAACACCTTGCTAAATTGATAAACTATAAATTTAAGTATTAAATGAAATTTTAAAAATTTATAACTAGGTAGGTAGGTAGGTTAAGTGGTCGTCTCGAGGACATCACTTAGGCCAAAAGGCCCATTGTGTTATCACGTGGGGATTTTCACCTATACACTTCCCATGTATGGGAGCCACTTTGTGGCTCTGGTATATTTGTCGATATGTCCTGGTGGCGTTTTTTCCAAGTCTGCCAGACAGCTCAGGAAGTAATGTCCCAGGAATCGGAAGCGCGTTCTTGCTAGCGCTGGGCATTTGAAAAGGAGGTGTTCAACAGATTCCTCGCAGTCTTCGTCTCTGCAGCTTCTGCAGAAGTCGTTGTACAAATCTATAACTAACAATATTTGTATTTGGATAGAATATTGAATAAGGATGTGCTGAATATTGGAAGATAAGTATTCACAAATACGAATATTTGAGAATAATGAAAATAATAGTAATTCGTAAAAATGTAACGCTTTATAATACTAAGTAATAGAAATATTGAAAATAAGCAAACATTTTCCTAAATTAATGCGATTTCGAATATTCGTAGCATCCTTTGTATGAAGCTATAAAAGGATATGCATATACATATAAGCCCCTGATAAGTGTGAATTCAATAACATTACAATTACAATTTCATTGGAAAAGAAAAACATAAAATTCATTGCGAGGAATTTCAATCGGCAGAAGCGATTTTTGGATTCCCTAAAAGGAAACAATGTTCCGTATGTTATTATATTTATTTATTTATTTCATTTCAATCTACTGGGCTTAGCCCTTACAGATTAGTTATAACTTAAATCTAACTGAAATATAAATATCTTAATATTAAGAGAAATGCCTATACAGATCTTGCTTAATACTGGCCCTACTCTGTTGCATGTCTAGGTGCTTGGAAGCAGAGTTGAATAGAGTAAGGCACCTGGTAATAGCTTCATTGCATCCATAGGCAGTCCTGTGGTAAGCAATGTGGAAAGTCTGCAAGTCTCTCAGACTTCTACAAGGCACATGGAAGTTCAAAAGCTCCAAGAGCTCAGATGCATCTATTTTATTATCTAAGATGTCTTTGATAAATAGGACGCATTGTGATTTACGTCGACCACTAAGCGATTGCAAACCTAAAAATAGGCAACGTGCAGTATAATTCGGAATGCTATCTTTCCTAAAGATTTTAAGTAAGGCGAATTTGGTAAATCTTCGCTGAACCCTTTCAACGCGGGCTACATGCGACTCGGAAGATGGCATCCAGATAATGCAACAATACTCCAGAATGGACCTTACCAAGCTAACAAAAATAGATTTTAGTGTATAAGGGTCACCAAAATCTTTAGAATTACGCCGTAGAAAACCCAGCATAGAATTTGCTTTGGAGATAACATACTCCCTATGAAAATCGAAGGACATTTTGGAGTCGAAGTATATGCCCAAGTCTTTGATAACAGACTCGCGTGCAAAGCTATGACAATCATCATAGTTGTAGTTAAATAAAATTGGCAGCACTTTCTTGCTGTAAGTCACGGACTTGCACTTCGAAAAGTTTAAACACATAAAGTTATTTCTACACCAAGTTATTAAGTTATTGATGTCATTTTGAAACAATAAGCACTCCTCAATGTTCCTGATAACTGCGTACATTTTTAAATCATCCGCATAGAGGAGGCATTTACAAAATTTTATGACATCGGCAATGTCATTTATGAAAAGGAGAAAAAGCAAGGGACCCAAATGGCTACCCTGAGGTACCCCAGAGAGCACATCAATAGGATCTGATGTTGCATTTCCCACTTTTACAACAAGCTTACGATTTTGTAGATAGGATGTTATCCAATTGAGAGCATTGGAATGAATTCCAAGCTTGTTCAGCTTAAATATTAAGATTTTATGCAGTAGGCTATCAAAAGCCTTTCCAAAATCAGTGTACAGCACATCCACCTGCTGACCACTTTCCATGGCTATCAAACAAAAGTTAGAAAATAACGCAAGGTTAGTGTTTGTAGATCTGCCAGCAAAGAAACCATGTTGCTGCGTAGCAATGTGACTTCTAAACTCTTGGAAAAGCTTTTGACTTACAAGTTTATCTAAAATTTTTGGTATAGCCGATAGTTTTACTATAGGTCTATAGTTGGTTACCAAATTTTTTTGACCTGATTTGAAGATTGGTGATATGTAGGATATTTTCCATTCGTCAAGGAAAATTCCAGTTGAAAGAGGTTTCAATTCTCAAAGGTTTCAATTGAATTGGAAATAAATTAAAGGAAATCAATTACTTGGAATTCGAATCTAATTCCATAATAGTATTTGACTGATTGACGGCTGACGCCTCGAGAAACTTAAGCAAAACCAAGATTTTCGGAGAAATGCCAATAGATTGCCCAATGTCCTTGTCTTGATTGATGGCGTAGGTACTTAGTTATATACTGAATCAACCAAACCCTGTTTTCAGTATTCCTTTGAAAGTAAAGGATCTCATTATGGTTCCCAAGCAATATGGCTGCTTTATATCATCAATATCCCTCTTTTATGTTAAGTATTTTTTGTGAACTATTCTTTTATTTCTTACCATATTAACTCTCCTTATTATCTTTGCTATACTTTTGATTTGCTTTGCCGCGTCTTACTTTTCTACATTACAATCTCTACTAGCTGTATTTTTAATATCCTGTCTTCGAAATTTCGAATGCTTAATCCGCTCTAATTGAAATCGTTGTGCATGAAAAGGACACGAGAGCATATTGTAGTTAGAGTAGTCACTACAAGAAAATAGAGCAAAAGAAGAGCAATTGAAGACAGATCAGCTGCGAAGTAAGTAATCGGCTTGTTAGCAAGTAAACTTGCGCAGAAAATGAAAGGACACAAAAAGGTTAAACGGTGCTTCAGCAAAATACAATATGCTAAATAAGAAAAATGCTGAATAGGTGATATTAGGATTTTTCGAAAATACAAAAATTGGTGACGAAATAGCAATTAAATAATGAACGCTTGCAGGAAATTTTTTATCTTAGTGAAAAGAGTGCCAGGGAAAAGAGCAAATTTATTGAAATGTACAAACATAATATTAACTTGAATAGCAAGTACTAACAATTTCAATCAAGAATGTTTTCTTTAAGCTACTTGTTAAAATCATTCAATTGTCAGCTTACTACGCGAACTCTTATGGACCGGCCGTTTTTTTTTTAATTTCACAAATCAAATTTGCGCTTAAATTTTTGGCATGCTTTTGAAGTATCCTTCTTTGGCATAAATCCAGCAAAATCGTTTGATCGCCCTTCAACCAAATTGCGCCTTGCATTTAAAAGTTTATCTCTTTTGAATTTTAAAGTGAATCCTTTTAGCCAATACTCTAACATCGTATGCCGATTTCTTTGTGTATGTAAATAGCAGAACCTTGAAGCATTGAAAAGTAAAATAAATAAAGCATAGAAAAAATGTAAAGGAGAAAAATCAATGCTGAAATAACAAAAGCAAAGCACGTGCAGGACAAAGGCAAAATGTCCTTCCCTGTGGCACACAGCAGGGACATGCCTGAATAGCTTATACAAAAAATGTATATCAAATAATATTCAAATTGCAAACAAATACCAGGAAAAGGGGCAACACTGTCAAAAGTGTGAAGGAACAGGAAAGGAGGAGAAAGGAAATGCCAGCATTTCTATATCCTTTACTAGTAACGAAAAATCCTTTATGCAAACAACCGTCGGCAATTTCGCAAAGAGAAATTTCTTGCTTCTTTTTTTGTGCCTGCCTCTTGTTTTTTCGCCTTTATATAGACAACAACAAAAAACACTTTAAAATTATGCAAAGACTGTTTTTGTTTATGGCGTCTGTAAGAACGAGATTGGGTTGTGTAGGTAGGGTGGTGGGTGCGGAGTTGGTGACGGTGGCAACAGAAGTTAAAGTAGTTGCAAACTAAAGAGCAAACAAAAAAGGAAGCTAAAGTGTAGTAGTTAAAAAAAAAACGAATAGAGAGGCAAAGCATGTAAATTTTTTGATATTGAAATTCTAAAAAAGTAAGAAAAATAAAGTTGATTTTGAAGACTTTTCCCGTTAACGCTTTTAAGTAAAAAGTAAAAAGTTGTGCATTCAAAACGAGTCGTAAACAGCTGCAAAATGCCAAACTTTTCCTAAGTTTATCATGGTGCTACATTCCAAAAATATTTATTTGTAACAAAACTCTAATAAATAATTGTATAGTTTTATTTTCACAAGAATATTTAAAATGTTGGGGTGAAAATACAAAGACAAATATCTTACGTGAGTATATGGGATGATGAATGATACGGCCGAAGCCGAAAGTTAGGCTCAGACCTTTTCTAAGCTTCGACCAAAGACGAGGCGAAATGTTATTTTTAGAGCCCGACCGAACCCTCGGTCTCGGTCTCGGTTACCGAACAGTTCGGCCAAAAGGTTCGGGTACGGTCTCGGTTCGGTCTCGGCTACAAAAGGCCGAGTATTTAGCCGAACAGTTGAGGAACAAATTGTATAGTTTTAAACAAAATTTAAATTTTTTAATAATACTTTTTATTGATTTTTCATACATCAGATGCTTAATGTAGGTATTTATACCTCAAAAGAATTGTTTTTTTAATAAAATGTATTTTTTCCTAAAAATGTATAAATTTTTTTTCATTAAAATTCTTCTTCTTTTTTTTGCATATGTATTCGAAAGGTTCGGTCTCGGTCTCGGCCGAACATTAAAAAAAGCCCGAACGTTCGGTCTCGGCCAAATTTTCGGGTTTTTTTTTTTCTCACTTGATTTTACTTCCAAATAAATCCAAGGAAATACATACAGTATTCTGGCAATACATTATTCTGGCAAGAGATAATTTTCAGAAATCAATTGTGATTGGTTCGCCAGAATAGTGTTTTGGTTAGTAATGGGAAAAGCCAATAAAAATGAAAACTTTCCACCTCCTAAAACTTTGCCAACGAAAATAGAAAAGTGGCAGGTTTTTTTAAAATCGATGTTTTCCTATTCATACCAATCCACATATTTCATATTTACGAACCAAAAATCATCCAAATTCTAAGCCATATATCATTATACTTTTTTTATGGTTTGCTGACTGTGGTCAACTAAAGAAGCATATTTCTTTACGAGTCCGATGGATATTTCTTTTCTCAGTTCCCATATTATTAGCTCTAGATCTTTCTTTTTATGACTGCATATGCCCTTTCACTTATTTTCAAGGCATTTTAACAAAAAGCATGACATTTGCAACGTTTCAGCAAATTTCATCCACTTCAATTAAATTGACAACTCATTTTTAGCAATCCTTTCTTTCACAAAAATTGTGCCATAGAAGATGCTTTCTTCCTCAGCATTGTGAAATCGTATAAAATTCTAAGCTTTTATGGCGAGTAGCTCGGCTTTTGTCTCGTTCTACGTCAAGTGTCGACCATCAAAATGTCACTCAAAATGTCATCTTTTGGGACACTTGCACTCGAAGTGTCCTGCATTGCACTCTACTCCACATTAACTGTACTTGTTTCTGTTTTTTGTTCTTTTTCCCCTTTTGTATTTATTGCTCCTATTTTTGCAATTTATGTTGGTTGTGTTTATGTACTTTAGGTTGATGGGCTGATGACATAAAAATGCTCATTAATCATAATAACCGCACCTAATTACGGCGCTCAACAGCGACTGCACACATACATACACCTAAGCCGTTCCCGGTCCCGGTCCCTTCCTGCCGCAATGCAACCATCTTGTCCAACTAATGACCGCCATGCCGCCGTGCCACTTATAGCTCCACATAAAAGGGTGCAACATAGCAAAGACCGGCCTGGCTTGGCTGCCGTGAGACTGCGAAAAAATCTCGTAATGTCCGCCATTACAGCCGGAAGTATGAGCATACCAGCAGAACCAACAGCACGGTTTGTTGCACTGTGCTGCTGCTGATGAAACCCCGTTAAAATGCTTTTGGCAGTGACTAAAAGGAGGTGAAGCATCTGCAAGAGAGCAAAAGAGCGGAGGGGATAGTGAGAAAGGCGAAAATGAATGCGACAAGTAGCAATGGAGCTGTTTCCGCCAGCTGCAAAATGACGGATGCGGTTAGCTGCGCACTGCAGTCCCTGAATTTGTGGCGAACTAACTGACGGACCAGCTGACTGGCTTCGGTGGTGAATTTGGTGAAAATGAGGTCACCGGAAGCACTGTGGAGATTTTCACATACTTCCATTTACTGGTTAGCATGTAGCAGTAGGAGCATATGCAGAAATTTATGAAGCACGGAAAAGTAGCATACCACAAAATGCGGGGTATCACGGGGCATGTTGATTTTCCGAAAATTTTTTTGAAATACATATTTGATTTTAAGAGAAATAAGGTCGTATTTAAATTAAAAACAAAAACCTTATTATTAAAATACGCCTACAATAATCGTACCAGAGATGAATATCAATAATGGAATCTCTCGCTTACAAGCCGCTTTAAAATCTCATACAAATTTAAGCAATACCATGTAGAGGCTATTTAAGTTGAAATCGTTATGGAATACTTCAAGTTGCAAAAGTTCATTTCTGCATTTCTCAAAATCCACAAAACTTCAACCACTTTAACTTTGGGGCATGTTTTTAGACTCGCAACTCGCTCGAGTGTGCGCCACTTATGGATGCGCAGTGCAACGCAGCGCCTTGCCTTCAGTTATTAAATTAGACTAACTCAACACACATACCCAATTTTTTTTGTTGTGCCGCAAATTAAATAAGAAGGCGAAAACGAAGAAAGCTGGAAAAGTACTGAAAACTCTCTCACTTCTTATGCTCATTTTTTGTGTGCTTCTTTTCTGGCCACTTACAGCACCCGTGCTGGGTAATTTTACGGATGAAGAATTCAGCAGCGGAAACGGAAACGCATCGCCTCAAGACACTGCCGAATATCCGCTACAACGTGACGAAGTGGAACGAGTGGTCAACACTGGTGGCAAGATGGGCGAACGAAGCGAGCACACACCGCAGGGTAAGTAGTCCCCTCATTTTGCCTTCTCCGCGCGGCCGCTCTGCGGCGCAATTTGCGCGGATTTGGGTCAAGCTAGTCAATTGGCGCGCAGGCAGCGGCGTGCCGTGTAAACGTTAGAGTTTAAAATTTTTTAAGTGCGCCGCTCCTGCACCCCACCAGCGACAAGTAAGTGCTTTTTGTATGCCAATGATGCCACTTCAACTGCAAAACTGCGCTAATTTGATTTGCGGTAAATTATGGCGAAAAGCGGCAACGGAAAACTTGCAGCTGGCAACACCGCGCAGTGTTGGACAAGCAATTTCAAAGTTTCAAACTATTTTGCTTGCGAAATGCTGAAGACTTTCGCTCGTTCGTTTTCTGTTGGTGTATTAAAAATTCACAAATCATTTTCAGTTGAACTTTCACCGCCCTCCCCTCACCACCCTCAAACCACTCATCCCGAAATGGGCCTTGTTTTTTTTTATACAGAAACACGCACACACACACATGCAAGAAAATACATGCATAGTATATGAAAAATTAGCACACAGTAAAACCGCAAAAATATTACAAGTATTTTCCATTTTTCGCGCCACGTTAGCGAAAAATGTAGCGCCACCACAAAAATAAGATGCAACAACAAGCGTTAGTAAAAGAAAAAAGCTAGCGAAAGTTAAAAAGGGCGCTGCAAAGAATAACAACCACGATGGATTAAGGCCTTGTTCGCAAAACATACACAACAACTTTCATTTCACTTGTCCCTCGCACTGCACGGGGCGCTGAGTTGTACGAGCTCAGAGCAACATCGAACTTGGCCGATTGTTTGCCGCCTGGGGTGTAGAGGAACGTTTTGGAACGAAGGAGTCCAAGTAAACTACTTCTAGAGTAATAAAAACCTTTATGTTTTTGCATTATTACGGTTTTATGAATTCCAAATGCATACAAAAGATAATAAAGAAATAAATCTTTAAAAAGATTCAAGTCCTGAAAGTCCATCTGGGTATCAAACTATCATCTTTTGATCGCAGGGATATTACAGCTCTATAGTTTATTTTAAACTTTTCAATTATCTATAAGGAACCCACATATGACTCTAGAGGTTTTCCAATATTCTCATACCTTCTTTGAATATCTCAAACAAACCAGACTAACCCTTCTAGCTTTGTTCTTTAAAATCGTTTTTAACTTTCCTCTGCTGTTCCTTTTTTCTTATGTTCTTAATTTTTGTGCATGTTCTCAATTTGCTTCTGCCTTCGTCAGACATGCTAACCCAAAATATCGTGCCCATGCTACTCTTCGTCCTTTGGCTTCAGCCGCAATTGCCGCTTGTTGCAATTCTTGTTGCTTTGTTCTGTTCTGTTCCTCTTTTACATATTTGCCACTCACACTTTTTATTGTGTTTTTCGTTGTTTGCAGTTATCTCCCCGAAACCCATCGACCAGGAACCGGAAACCAGTTTGGTTGGTGTGATAATCACCGTCCTTACCACGATTATTTTGCTGTTAGTGGCGGCGGTTGTTCTTTTGGTAATTGCGCGCAATAAACGCGGACGCGGCAGTAATGTCTTAGATGCATTCCAGCATAATTTCAATCCGGATACGCTAGGCGGCGCTGACAAGCGGCTACACTGCAATGGCATGAAGGTAAGTGGGCTTATGCAGAGTTGTTGGTGAAGTTTCTAATCTTCTGATAAAGAAACGAAATTCAATGCAGCGAATTTTAGTCAATACATTTTTAGAAAACAGCTAACAGGTGATAACATTTCTTTTTTCTAAGAAACGTAGAGACACTGAATACCTAAACAAAAAATAAAGATAATTTTTCACATATGTTCCAGAGCATATAGCTGAGAATATCCTATGAAAGTTCATCTCTTACAAAATTTAAATTCCTAAGGATTTCAAATAACTTCTTTTTCCATACGAAGATCTTAAATAGCCGTTATTCACAACCGAATAATTCTTCAAGAACTTTTATTCAAGGCCGACAATTCGAACTGCCAAAATAAATTTTATTTTGGAGCCAAAAAATAGTGAATACCTAATTGATATTATTTGTGGAAAAATACTCCCAAAATAAAAAATTTTAAGAAATTAAGAACGCGGTCACTTCATTAAACCCATTTTTTTGCATGCGGAGCTTGAAGCAATTTAAATATTTGATTGAAACCACTTTACTACATTTTTCTTTTTCTATAAGTAAGTATACGTGCCCCGGAAATATGAACATGTCCGGCGTTAATTGCAAAGCAACTTTTACAACAACAAAAAATGAAGCATGATCCAAGCAACAAACCAAATTTGCTACCTAAAACAACAAACAACCCATGGCCTCCCACGTAACATTTCATATTTCTTGTTGTTGTTGTTTCTTTGTACCCTCAGGTGGTCACCATGATGGATGACAATGAGTCCATTGACAAGAGCAGCCTCTACCATGAACCCTTCAATGTGAACATGTACACGAGCGCGGCGAGCGGTTGCTCCATGAATGACCTGCAGCGGCAGCATGTAACGCCGGACTATACAGGTATGTATGTATATAAGGCCACATGTGTTTATACATGTAATTGTGTATGTGTGTGCATATGAGTTGAATGAGGCAAATGGTTTCCGCTACTGGCAACCCTTCATAATGTCAACTATGTATAATCAGTACCGTTTTCAGGTGCCTAGGGGACTCTGAGCCCAAACGATTTACGAGGCGGTTTGAATTTTTTGTTCTTCATTTATACATTTCTATTACAAATTAATTGCTTATGCTTTTTATAAATAAACTTTAAAAGTGATATCTGTGGGTATAAGTACCGCCTTATTACTAACCACATGAAATATTATCGTCAATGCATTCAAGGGTTTGTTTTAAAATCATTATAACGGAAAAAAAGGGCATCAATTGTAATGTTCATAAAAAATGCTTGAAATTCGACAATTCAGACAATCGAATCAAAATTTAAAAAATTTTTGAAATGGCAATTGCCAATGAACTTAATAAAATATCCAATAGTCATTGATGTTTCGATTTGTCAGATTACTGTCACAGACTCGGATTCTTCCGTATACGTTATAGAAAAGTGTCGAATTTATAGCCGTCTAAAATTTGAGTAAAAAAAATATATATATTTGTCTGCAATCATTATTTTTCACCTAGGGGAACAGTTTTTTCTACTGTTGGTAGAAAATGTGAGTGTTGAAATTCGTAGAGAAAAATTCGGCAAAATTTCTTGTTCATTCATGTTGGCCCTTAGGCAAATACGGCACTGCTTTTTATGACTTTACTCCAAAAAACAACAACATCAGCTTATAACAACGGTTTTTCAACTTACAACATGGACTGCTTCAATGGGCAACACTGAGTTGAATGCAGCACTGTGAGGCAAAAGGCAAAAAATCGGTTTAATTAAGCTTGCAACATGTTCGAAAAGGCAAGAACCAGCAACGTCGCTTGTTGATGTGGTTGTTGGTGCTGTTGTTGCTTGTGACAATTTTTCCGTAGGGAATAATTTGAAATTTCATTTGTCAACTGAACTCGGCGAACAATTTTTTTGAAAATTTCTGCCCCCTGGCCGCAAAGCCTCAGCGGCAACTTTCCGCGGTGTTGCAAGTCGGTGACAGTTTTTTGCTGCTTTTGTTGTTGTCGCCGTGCACACGCAACATGCTGCATGTTATTGGGCATTTAATTGCATTGCATGTCGCTGCCGTAAAAATGCACAACGCTTCCAAATATTGTCGCGCAGCGAAGAGGACTACCGCACAAAAACGGCAACACGGGCAACAACAAACACAATCCGTACACATGCTAAGAGTAATGACAACTTTTTTGCTAGCATTTCACCTACAGGAAAGCAATTTGTAATGAATTCAAATGTCACTGGCCGCCGAACGAGCCGTCCTCAAGGAGCAGTTAAGTTTTGCCAATGAATCACCAACGTCATCATACGCCGTGTTGTACGACAAGTGGGAGAGGGGGTGGAAGAGAGGCGGGGGCGGGGTACAGTTAGTATGTAGTAGTAGCAGTTTTCGTCGACTTCTGTTACATTTTGATTTCGGTTTAATTTCTTATCTTAATTATCGCTGTCGATGCTGTAGAAAGTTAGAATATGGATTCGAGTGATTCTATAGCATATAGAATATATAGACACGGACACTAGTTTTTATATTAAAAAAACCAAGAAATTTGTATATAGGTTTTCATTCAGCATCCATGGAGTTAATCTGAATTCGGTTCCGAATATTGAATATTTACAAAGGGAAAAGCAAGCACAGAAACGTAAAAAGCACTGTGAATAACAGCGTTGGCAGATTCTTTAACTCAAATACAATAAAATTAAATTCATTCAGGTAATATTAGAACTGTGCCAACTTTAAATGATAGTTTATTCAGATTTGAAATGAATCGTTCGTTTTTTATCTCAATTGGTTGGGACTTAAACTCTGCTTCAAGAATTTTTTTAGAATTACACGTGGATGTTTAAATCTAATTTGCGAATTGAGTTTAAATCTTTCCTTGAGTTTCACAGTGCATTTATTTAAATACGAAATATTTGACATTTAAATGTTGGCACAACTTGCCCAAAACATATGTTGAATTGTTCAATTATGGAGGCAGCGCGAACTAAAAATTTTTCGTCGGCCGAAATAAATGAATTATTGGATATTGTGCAAAGAATCCACAGTTTATATTATTTATGATACTACGGGATCATTTATAATATAAATAAAACATATTATGTGCTATACTATGAAGTTTTATGTTTAATTTGATCTCTTATAAATTGCAATATTGTCCACGCAGCTTGCTTGCACATCCGAAATCAGCTGTTTATTTGTTTTCGATTGCAACTCTGTGCCGTACTTAAATATCCACAATCGGCTATTTAAATCGTATTTAACTTCCAACTGTGAAACTGAAATTCCCTATTTAAACTGAAATCAGATTTTAAACATCCACTGTCAAACTGGCCTTAAGAGCTGCTAATCAAGTTCTATTTATTCCAACGTAATCACTAATTGAGCTAGATTTAATCATATATATACATATATATTGCGGCCTGGACCATATAAAGAACCGTAAAATTATAAACATCTGCTCTCCCTGTTCCTCCCTGTTAGAATTAATATATCTTAATAGTGATTATGCAAATTAGCCTAGTATTATTAAATTAAATTGTCTAGTAATCTATAAGAGCCTGGTCTCTAATTGATGAAGTATTCAATAAATAAATATATAAATGATGCTCTAGGATAAAGGATGTATATTGCAAAAAGAATTTGGAAGAATGTAAACATATTTTCGAAAGAAAGGAATACTTAAATCCGCTTCAAGATACAAGCTCATCTCCTATGGCCTAAGCATAAGCCTCTGTTACACGGGCTAGGTTGCCAATTATATACATACTTCAATATAAATCTTTCTCTTGCCACAACTCATTTCGAGGTCAATTGTAAATAAATGAAATTCAGCACAAACATGCACAGACATAAAGCCTATTCATACATGTATATGTATGTGTTTGAGCAAATGTTTCAGCAGCCTTGTGCAAACAAATGTATATGTCTACTGCATATTCTTGGAAGGAATTTGAAGAGGGTGGCCCGCAGTGGAATGAACTTCAGACAAAACAAATTGGATGCATGCCGAGCATGCAAAACTTTTGTCATTATCATTTATTACAATGCAAGAAACTTTGGTGCCAAATACTACTCGAGCTCGAGCGGTTAAGATATGAAGGGATGGATAAGTGGATTGCTGAAGTATGTTCCGCGTAGCCAACACAAACTTGCAAGCCACAATTCCACATTGTAAAGAAAGTCCATTTTATACATTTTATAAAAACTGAAAATTATGAAATTACAAAAAGGAGCATTACTGTCAAAACCAAAATGCTTGACTCGAACCATATCGAAATCCAAAGCTCCGAAATTCCCACATAATAATACGGACTGAATAAAAGCTTTAAGCGAGAGCCTATGGACTAAGATATATTATGGTTAATTATGTCAGATTGAAGTAGGTTTTTTAGTCGAATGAGTCCCCAGTGTTTCTTGATTTGTATCCTTAAATTTAAAGAACTCCGAAAAAATGCCACGGCTCAGCTAGGGAATCTTTTGCTTTGATCCCGAACTAATTTCTAAGAACGTATTCTTCCCCCATAGCCTAGCTCAAGCAACGTCAACTGTAACGTATATTGTTATCTCGCATTCAATAATAATAATAATAGACAACAACAAAATAGGTGCACTGCCAATAACATTCACAAGAAAGAAAATCATTATTAAACAAGAAGGGTCTTTAATATAGCTTAGAAAGCAGCCAATAGCCAACAGAATAAGAAACAGCTGAGGGGAAGAGTTGCAATTTGAACCAGAAAACGAGAAAAGCGAATAAGAAAAAGATGTAAAGTGTTGGAGCTGCAATTAATTTAATTTTCTTATACCCACACAAAATGGGAAAAGTTTCAAATATGAGTATGATAAGACATGTGGAAAAGAATCAGAGCCACAGAGGAGTTGGGAGAGAGAAAGAGAGGGTTAAGCAATGACACAAAGCATTTTTACTTGTTGTACTAACATTATGCAATGTCTGAAGAAGGTGATGAGCAGTAAAGGGAAACACATATGCAAAAACAAGCATGCAGATACATTAACAAATACAAGTGTAAAGTTCGTACGCCATTGTTAAACACACGCACTATATTCGTCTCTTTCGTGCGCCCTTGTAGCAAACGTTTTTGCCCACGTCTTTTGCGTCAGTTTGAACTTATGGCGGCAAAACTTGTTTACGAGTTTTGTGTGAAAATTGAATTTTCGGATTTTGTTGGATATTTTCGCAAAAGTTTTCGGCTTGTTTGCGTTTGCGTTTGTTGTTGTTTTGATGATCGTAAAGTTTTGTCTGAGCACTTTTGACGTGCTTATAAAAGTTTGCGCTTGAGATTTGAGGTTTGGTGTTAATTGTTTTTCTAAAGAAATTGTCGAATTTTAACACTACACATAAAATGTTTTTGTTTTTTTCGAGTGACTAGAATGTGTGAAAAATGTATTTTTAAGAAAAATTAAGTAAAACTTGAACTGCATTTTCTACATCAGATCTGTTAGTATTTGTACTAAAGAATCTTAGTGGCTAACTAACAAGTAAAATAAGTATTAGGTGGAATTTCAAACTATGTATGTATGTACATACATATGTATATGTAAAACTCCTCGCTTAGCCCATTTCTCATTTCTCAGAAAGCATAGCTTGCTGCTTATTTCAAGAGATTGCAGTTCAGTCACAGAAATGTGGCACGAACCCACGTATTTACTTCGTGCGATTGTTACTATCGTAGAATGTGATAAATACTAAAATTCCAATAGCATATTGAACAAAACTACGAAAACCGCAACGCGATCAAAAAAGCCAAATATGAGATATTGCTGATCATGCTCGAGCTATATAGAATTTTTATTAATTAATTAATGGTAGTCTTAATTTTATATACTGCTGTAATTGCTACCTTTTTGATGTTAAATATTTTATTTCCATGCAAACTCTTATTCAACATTTTTCCGTCTTCTTGCCTGTCTTTTAGATGTGCCTGACATCGTTTGTCAGGAGTACGCCGTGCCGCATATGCAGGACCTGCTGCCCTCGCAGAAGACCAATTCCATCTACGGCGGCGCCGGCAGCAGCAGCAATTACAGCACAAACACCGCCGCCCGCAACACACTCAACAGCATGTTCCATTCCTCGAAACTTAACTCACCGGCCATACCACCGCCGCCACCAGTGCCACCACCGCCCTCGGCATCCGCCATTGCCGCCGCGGAGAAATATTATGCCGCAACGTCAATTTGCAAAGCAGCGAATGCCGCCGCCGCAGCATCAGCTGCTGCCACCATGAATGCGTCCACACTGCCAAACGGCAGCGCTGGCAGCAGTGCCACTGCCAGCCTCGCCTCCACCGCCACCACACCCACCGCCAATTGCAATGGCTCTGGCACTGGTGGGGGCAGCCTGGGCGCGCTCAAACTGCCGCAGCACTACAGTCTGGATATGAGCAGCGGTTTTGCCGATTTCAACGAGGAGCAGGCCAATTGCCAAGTGCAGGAATTTCCGCGACACTCGCTGGTCATTGTGGAGAAGCTGGGCTGTGGCATATTTGGCGAATTGCATTTGTGCGAAACGAAGGGGCTGAGGTAAGGACGAAATGGCAATTTTGTGTCTAACTTAAATTGACGTCCAACCCGATTTCACAGTCGGCTGACAAATGGAAATACCACAAAGCCGCAAGCTGCTTTTGAGCCCAGATATTGCCAATTTTAGCGGGCTTGAACCGAACCACTTTCTCGATTTATTACGGAACCTAATCGTGAACCATTTCTGTTACTTTTTTAAAAGCCTTGCCAAATTATGAACCGACTCTTTGCTTGCAGCTTGATTTCAAGATAACGATCACAACCGATCTTTGTTTTAGTTTACGGAATTTTAAACATTCTAATAAATCCATTATGTAAATGCAACCAAGAATGAGCGACAACACTTCACCTTCAATTCTTTTTAAGGCCATTCCAAACTTCCTAACATTGGAGAGTCCAAGATAGATGAGTAGGTTTCCAAACCCAAATGTTTTATAAAAAACCAAGATTCCTTGAAATTAAATAGGAAAAATTCCATTAATTTTGTAAACACAAATGAAAATATTCGGTATTCAACGAGCGCCACAGTACCTCCCACAGTTTTTCAATTTGTATGAAATTTTTACTTCTACAAAGCAATTCTGATGTTGTATTCACAGCGTATGCCACTTGAAATAAAGTTTTTTTTAAAGAAATAACTATCAATCTACACAAAATATTAAATGAGGACTTTTGTGCATCTAATCAGAAAAGCTGTGTTGTTTCAACTTTGAAAATATTTTATTCAGAACTGACTATTAACTCAAACAAAAAAGCTATGAGGATCATAATGCAAAAAAAAACGAGAAAAGGGTCAAAACCAACTTTCAAAAATATTGCCTGCTCTTAAACTACCATATCATTTATTATATCTAGAACCTCTTAAACCGAAATCAGGTTATCTTTAACTATATGACCAATTGTATGGGGTACTTTAGTTAAAGAAATAAAAGAGACCAAAAAAGAAACGAAAATTATCAATTAGAAAAACCTTAATTTTAAGTTCAAAATTCTTAAAGTAGGAACTGAGCCAGCTATTTAAAAGCCACACAGGATATGAGAACCATCTCTTAAAATTTCCTCCTCAACCAACGTTGGCCAACACAGTTTCTTAGCCGTCATGCAACGTTTTCTGTACTTTCCTTTACAAGTTCCGCTTTTCTCAAAACTACTGGATGTTAAACTTACAAAATAGTTTCTATGGGTAACGCTCTCAGATTTCGATTCGATTTCGACTTATATTCTAAGGGGATCATCTATGGCAGTAAAACGTATGAATTTGAATTGGAATAAAAAAAATCATATTTTTCGAAATAACTACCCAACTTCGATAAAGCACAAAAAGCCACATTACTACTAAAAAATTGTACACAGCTCAATTCTTGTGTATATCACTCCCTTTACCATCAGATTTGATCCTACAAAAATTTCATTTTAGTTGACAAATCAAAAAAGGCAGCAAATAAAATCCGAAAACCACAAGTAAAATTGCATTTTCATTTAAAACATGGCAACTGCCGGCTGTCAAATAAAATTTTTAAAGTTCAAATCCAGATCTAAAATGTAAATTCCAAAAAATGTCAGCAACAAATTGTCGACAGTGACGAAAAACAACAGTACTTGACTATTAAAAACCGCAATGTTTTAATACAGTCAAACAAAATTCAGTCTTTGCGAGGACACTCATACGCACACACAGCTATAGATACTCGTGCATTCGAAGACACACACACATGCATAGTGATAGTGTGACACTCAGCCCATCAGTCGGTGGAAGTTCTGTCCAAGCATTGAATTGGAACTGGAGCCGAAGCTGGTGCCTGCGACTGCGCCTGAGTGCGGTAACAACACCGCAAAGCTTATCAGAAATTCCATTAAAAACTTGTGTCGTTCCTCGTCCGTCGTCGTTTCATTTTCTACCTTTGATTTCGTTTTCAGTTTAATTGAAGCTTTTATTACACGTTGCCCTGTTTGCCTCTCCCTCTCTCATCTCATTCGATCAGCAGCTAGCTGCGGTAGTCCTCATCATCATGGCGGCTAGCACACGATTCGTTGCCTCTGCTTTGCCACCTCCCTACCGTACCACAGCTGCTTTTCGAACCTACACTCATGCATTTCTCAGATTCCGAAATTGCAACCAGTTTAATTCAAAAACTGCAATAAATTTTAACTAAAAGTACAAATTCAACTAATTTTTAGTTCTGTAAAAAACTGAAAAACCCAGTCCCGTTCGAGCTCGATAGAAAGAAGTGCAGTAAAAGAAAAAATTCAACTTAAATTTGGAGCAAAATACTAAGCTTATACTAGCTATAATCCGTCAAAAATTACGTGCCCCTTAAATGTATAAACCTGAAAAAACGATTTTATAGTTTCTGGCTTTAAGTAAATAATTGAGTCATCGATTCAAATTTTATCCAAAAAAATACTCCTCAAATGTCCCTAAACGAAAAACTCAATCATATTAATCATAATAAATTAGATGCCTCGTTTTCAACTAACTATTTAGTTATTTTAACAAATTTGTATAATATTTTAACAAACTTTTTACTTTATAAGATGAACTAATTTTTGTAAGAGTGCTAAACTCGGTTTTTCACCGTGTTTTATGCCTCCTAGTCTAGCCTGTCCTGATGCCTCCAGATTCTCTGCATCACTCCCTCTTACTTTCCCACCTGTACTCTATTCTCCCTCTCCCCCTCTTGGCAATTTCCCCCATTTGTGCTGCTGCTTTCTACTAGTACCCTACATTTCATGAGTCCTCCCTTTTGCCTCCTACTGCTCCTTTTTGCCGTCTTGTAACTCATGTTCTGTTCTATAGCTCCATATTAGCTCCCATTGGTTCTCCCTCTATTGCCTTCTATTACCAGTCCCTACCACTTTCAATTTTCCTGTTATCTTTATTTTCTTCTACCATTCTCTACCTCATCCTACTCACATCTCCACTTGTGCCTACATTCAGTCCCCTCCTTTATGATCCCAACTTATTTCACTTTTGCCTCCAAGGCGTGAAGTTAAGTTTTTCCACTTCATTCCAGTCTTCCCTTGCTCTACCCTGCTGGCATATTTGCGCAAATTGTTTTGCCAGCATGCTTCGTCGTTTTTCCTCTTCATATCCTTGCTGTATGCAAGGGTTATGCAGGTGCCTGAGCCTGCAGTGCAGCTGTGTGTTCGTTGTCTGTCCGTCGGTGTGTTTGTGTCAATGTCTATTATAATTTTCATTTGCGGTCTCAACAATAAAGTCCATCTGTTGTCTGATAACTGTCTATCCGAATGTCTATTAATATTTTATCAGACTGTCGCACTTTATACACACATTCAACGTCCTCTGCGTCCAGTCTCGGCCCCCCACTGTTGTTATCCCGTCGGTTCTCAACGAAGCCATAAAATACAGTACAATTCAATCCACCTGCAGAACATGTTGCAATTGTATTCATTTAGTTTCTCTGTATGCCTGTGTACACAAACGCATATATGCATGTGTGTGTATTGTGAGTGCATGTCCTTTGACTTCTGTCACATATTACTGCGGCTCTCTTGTAGAGTAGCACGTTTGCAGAAATGTACGTGTGTGCACATGCATATGCTCGGAGCTGAGTGCTTTTTAGCATATGAGCATGTTAATTATTTCGCATATGTCCTGTCCAAAGCTATAAAGGACAATGACTAAATGCACTTTGCGGTTTTAGAACCGCAAACGATTATTAAGATAGAAATAATTGAATATGGTGTATATCTTAGTGGATTTTTGCTTAATATTTGACTTTGAGTGGTGGGATTTTAATTGGCAGACAGAGAGAAACCATAATTTTATCAAAGTGATTATTGAAAATTAATTGGGATCATTTGATAAACACCAAATCCAGATTAACACCAGACCAGGAATATCTTTTTCGAGCATATCCTCCGATCTGGCCCTACTTCCTATATATGAAGCCTTCCATATAAGTGATGTAGTATATTACTTTGTCGGTGAAAACTAACTGATGCTTCCTTACTTTGTAAAGCTTTATCTTGGCGCAGGTCAGTATGGCTTGAATTTCAGCCTAAAATACGCTTGACCATTTGCACATTGGTTCAGAAAGTTTGGTGTTCAGCTTAAAGATGCTAGCACTCTCAATAGTGTTCCCTCATGAATCGACCGTGTACCATATAAGACATCAGGGGTCCACTTGAAATCCTTCTTTAGGCCACTTCAGGATGCCAAAGTTATGGTTTCTGGTCATTAAGTCTTAAACTTGGTGCACAATATTGATGTTAGCGACACTTTTGGTCATGCTTAAGCAGTAATCGGCACCTTAAGCCCACTTCTAGCAACTGTTTTCATTTTGGAAATATATTTTTCCATAAAAGAAATGGTTTATAGTAAATTATGTTTCGGTGGTTCTCATAGATGGTTTTATTAATGTTACAACAACGATGATGCCATTAAAACTAACAGTTAAAACTAACAGAGTACGAATCAAACAATATGCCTAATTTTTAGCATATACTCAACTTACTTAAAAGATATCCAGTCAGTACAAGGATATTGACTAAACGCTTCATTGGACGGCCAGACTGCGAACAGAACTGACATTCTCAATGAGAAAACTCTTAAAATTTAAGTTGAGTGCCAACCTGGTGAACAATTTACATTACATTAATCTGCAATCTACAATCTGCAACATCAAATCGATTTAGATGTACCAATGTTTAGGAGAAAGTTTCAAATATATTTTCATTGCTTGCTTGCTTTTTAATACGAATCAAATTTGTCAGCCTCCATCTAAAATTATTTCTTATCAGTGCCATACTGCTTCAGATAACTTTACGATGCTTCCTTCTTCCTCAACGTCTGACACTTCTCTCTTCAAATTATACAACGTTTTGTTGTGAGATACGCAGTCAGACCGACCTTTAAGTGTTCTCTTTCAGGATTACCTAAAAACTCTTATAAAAGTTCAAAAATTCCACAGACTATTGGGACATTTGCAGTAACCACAAAAAGTTTCATAATTTCCCAACATGTCAACACACTGTCTCACACACATCTCTTTCCTTCCTCGCTTTGCAGCGCCAATTTGGTGGCCGTGGCCACACTGCGTCCCGGTGCGCCCGATCACATGCGCAAAGAGTTCCGCAGCAAAGCGAAACAATTGGCCCGCCTCAACGATGCAAATGTGGCGCGTCTGCTGGGCGCCTGTCTGCGGGATGAGCCCATTTGTATGGTGCTCGACTATTCGGACTGTCTTGGCGACTTGAATCAATTCCTGCAGGAGCATGTGGCCGAAACGAGTGGTCTGCAGGCAATGATGCCCAACAAAAGTTTGAGGTATGTACAAATTACGCGCACACAAATAAACATACACCGACATACAGTGCCGCATTGGTGATCAACTTGGGCCCGAACTAGAGCCTGCCATTTAAAGAAACCTCATAGAAAAGTAATTTAAAACCAAACACTTGGAAATATGTGTTTCAAACGGAAGTACTTTGTGCAAATTATATACTCTTCATTTAGATAAAAGTTTTCTTGGAAAAACATTTCTTGTCAATTTAGTAATTTTTTAAGTTTTGATGTCTTTTATATGAAGCGAAAAGTTTTTCAGATTCCTATAAAATGTCCTCCTTACGTTCAATTCAAAATAACCTGTTTAATTGTACATATTTTGGTTTCTTAGCGATATTTTGTCTACTTACATCATTTAAAATGATATTGCTATTCTTCTAAAATGTTTTTTCCAAATCTGTTTTTAATAAACTGTGTAAAGATCGGGTATTGAAAAGCCGCTCTTTGAAAAACAACTTTTGAAAAATTTCGGCACATTTTTTTGCGCATCTTTAAATATCATAAAATCGGAATTTTACTTTTGTAAATGTTATTGTTAAAAATTGTGTTGCTGAAATTTAAAAAATGCAATGTCATTTGCTTTTTAAATTCCAAACATTGCAAGATATCAGCCAAGTATTGTAAATTTTTTATATTAAAGAAATGTATGTGGAATTTTCTTTTATTTTAAATCTTTAAGCATCCCAGAAACAATTTTTTTTATTTTTGAAATTTTTTTACTGCAGAAATCATTTTAAAATTATTTTTTATTTAAATTATAGAAACATTTCATTATCGTAAGCCGTGTTATTCTTTTATGTTTATAAAACATTAAGAGTTTTCAGAACTTTATAAATGACTAGTTTATTTCTGCTAAGGCAAGGGGCTCTTTTACCGATTCGGTATCTGGGCACCCCCAAAAAGTTGCAGTGACGGCACTGTATATATACAGACACCACATTTGCAGACGAAATTACCAAATTTACTGCTGCTTATTTTTATCTCAAACTCATTTGTGAGTATCTATGTGTGTGCCGGTGTGTCTGTGTCTATTTGTAAAACGCAAAACTTTTCATTTCATTTTTGCTTCCTTTTGCCGCTTTATCTCGTTTCCTGTACGTCGCCGTCGTCGTTGCCGCCATTACACTTCCGGTCTCGTGTTCGATTATGTGCGCTCCCCCCTCGCAACAACCAAAACTGTGGACCGGAATCCACTACCCGCGCACACACTCCGGACCCTTACGCATCAACCTTAAACAACCCGGATGTAAAAACTTCGTTAACTTTTCGTTCGTATCTATGTGTGTGTGTGTGTGTCGACGTCGGCGGAACTGGAACCGGGCAAACTTTTGCTACGAAACGAAACGACAGCTATGGCTGCTTGGTGTACATCGCCACGCAAATTGCATCGGGCATGAAGCATTTGGAGCTGATGAATTTCGTACATCGGGATCTCGCAACAAGGTAAGTGTCTGCCACTGATTTACTCCCCGTGCTCCACTCTTTCCACGCAAGTAATCCACGCGCAGCGTGAACGAGCGGAGCAAGCAACAAATTGACAGGAATATTGCATACTTTTGCGCGTTCGAAGTGTGGGGGCAGCAGCTCAGTCGCACGCCAAAGCGTAAATGACATTTCGTGGTGAAACATTGAATATTTGGAATCGCACTTAAAAACTTTTCAAATTTGCACTTTTACACGCATAAAAATATCTTGCAGTTGAACTTTTTGGCAGTCAGCTTTTGATTGCGTGTGTGTATGTGAGCGGGAAGCAGGGTGGAAAGAAAAACATTTGGCATATTTCAGTTGCGGTTTAACTGAAATATGTAGAATAGTGAAAAATGCTCTTGATAAAAAGTTCTGTTAAATTTAAAGGGAAAAAGGGTAAAAGTTGGTATGGAAATTGTTAAAACACTGCATTTACGAAGAATACCAAATATCACAGGGTAATGCCTCCACTATCTGCGAATTAAAAAGGGTACTACACTAATGGATCGCATTGATTACGCAGCCATATGAACTGCAGATTGCACAAACTGATCTGATATTAAAAATATTAGATTATTCGAAATAGAAACCGAAAAACCTATATTAATGTTTTTAAAGTCGAAGTGAAAAAGTTCAGTCTAAACTTTTCGTAAAGAATTAGAGGGAAAAAATATGTTTTGGTTCTAGTATCTTACATGTGTACTAACTTAAGACGTGTAATAGTAGTAGTAGTAGTAGTAATATATTACCAACTTACCGAGAGTAAATAATACATATAGTCGAAAAGTTAACCGATTCATCTCTCTTTATTGCAACAAGCAGGGGACCAGAATATCTTATTTATGATCAGTGGAAAAAATATTCGATTTCTAATTTTTCGCGAGATTCGATAAAAAAATGTTAACAAAAATTCAAAAGGAAATTATCCCAAAGGCTCCTTATACTCAGTGAAGTTCCATGAATTATCAGACATGTAACCTTGTCAATTGCAGTGTTTGGCAGATAGGTTCTCTATAGGAGAATATCACGCACGGCCTCACACACAATTCTGTTTGAACGCTAATTTCACTGCCAATTTCAATTTGCAATTTATTGAACTTGAAATGTAATAACCTTTAAAAAGCTCCTGGCAAACATGCATAAGAGAACGCCTTCACAGGAATTTCCACACACGCATTTTCTCACATATACATATAAATAATAATAACATATACATATAAATTATACGCACACATAAAGTCACAAATCTTTTAATTTCCCCAAAGAAATAAGAACCAGAGGAAAAACGAAAACGCCGAGAGATAAAACTACTTTGAGATACAGCATAGAAACTAAACTAAAATAATTTCCCCAAAGGACACAATTTCACAAACAGTAACTAAAAACGTAAAATTCAAACAGCAAAAACGGCAGCACG
This sequence comes from Neria commutata, assembly GCA_963457695.1. Taxonomy (NCBI): domain Eukaryota; kingdom Metazoa; phylum Arthropoda; class Insecta; order Diptera; family Micropezidae; genus Neria; species Neria commutata. The sequence continues at coordinate 44,454,557 of OY735246.1, forward strand.
AATTCTGGAAAGGACATCAGAGAAATGCGCCTGCGGCAGGCCAAGACAATTTAAGAGTCTATAAACAAGGCCACTAAATATTCAAGACTACCAACCTCTACCCCTCCCACTGCTACGCCTCTCTGAGGCACACGCCCAGTGCCAAACAGAAGCAAAAATAAATTTTATTTTGCAGTAACGAAATTGCGTGACAAAACGAACCGTAAATGCGACGACAACGTCGCAAAGCAACAGCTACAAACACACCGACAAAGAAACGAAAGGACGTAAAGAACGACACGCCGAGAGGAGTAGAAGGCATACGCCGTTTGCTTAAAAGGGCAACTAAGTACATTTTCCAAGCCAGCTGCAAGCAAAGCAAAGTCGAAGGCTAAATAGGAGCAAAAGGATATGAGAACGCCCTGAAAGCTGCAGCTGTACTGGCTGAGAAAGTAGTTCTAAGTAGCAGCAGAGTGGAAGCCATCGAAGCAACAAATCGTTTTCGAAATGTAACTGGAAAATTGCTTCAAAAGTTTGGAGCGCAAAAAAAACACGCCGGAGTAGTGGCAGTATTGCCAGCAACAACAAAATAAAGCGCATTATATGCAGGACGTCAAAAAGTATGCAAAGACATTGGCGCACAAACAAGCAAAATTTATCCTCGACGATGGCAGTAGTATAAATATGATGGTTCTGGCACAGGAGCAATTTTGAGCAGTTTTTTCAGTACGGTGGAGCAAAAATGTGACGTCACCAGTGAAAATTTGTATGTGTGGAGCAAATTTTTTGCTCCCAATTCCTCAATGACGTCATCGTTCTCCTCACCATATGACGTCATCAGTGATAATGTAAACAATATGATGACGTCATCAGTGATAATGTAAACAATATGATAAAATTAGAATTTCGCAATCCGAATTTCACAATTAGATGTAATTTGAATAAATATATGTATGTATGTATGTATATATATATGTATGTATGTATGTATATATGTGTATGTATATATGTATGTACGTATGTATATGTATGTATATATGTATGTATGTATGTATATGTATGTATGTATATGTGTATATGTATGTGTGTATGTATGTATATGGGATCGAGAACCTAAGCGCGGGGCAAGCGCGAGAGCGGCTCTAACGTTGACCATAACAATGTGTGTGTGTGTGTGTGAATTTATGAGCCACTTGCAGCAGCACAGCTAAGAATTAACAGCATGTTGATTCTTGCTAACCATCCATAGAGCGATAATGTGTGCTGTATAACTACGGGGACCAACCGTACTATATTATATAGAACAGTACTCTATTTCAATCCGATGTCTATATGATATATTTTGTTATAAAAAACATGGAAATGTTCTCTATTTTAAAATTGTGTTCTATATTTGTTCTATATTTAATACAAAACGAATTATTATCGTATAAAAAATAAATATCAACCTTGAATTACGAGCATTATCGAATTAAGCATATCATTAAAGAATTAAACCAAAATGGATGCTTCTTCTTGAAACTCTTTCCTAGGACGAAGTAGAAAAAAGTTTATTGCTTATTTGTGAAAATGATTTAGAGATTTAACTATTGATGACAGCGAACTATTTGACGAAATAGCATACGTTAAAAAGTATGTGACTTTAGGCAAGATCGAAATGTGATTAGAAAGTCAGTCGACAGTCGAAGAAAGATGGGTAGAGATTTTTAATTATTTTGACAAAAAAAGTATACCTTATAAAAAACTTTGTAAAAATTGTGAAATTCAGTCTTTGCTTATCAGGGTCAAATGCTCCTACAGAAAGGGTTTTCTCTCTTATGAACAACATTTGGACTGCGGAAAAATAGCAATTGAATATTAACACAATTAAATCGATTTTAATTACAAAATACAATTATGCACTTTCTTGCTTCGAATTTAAGGTGTACTTAGAGAAAACCACAATTTAATAAAAAATGCAATTAGAACTAAAACGTTTTGTATGTTATATTATGAATTTATGTTATATAGGGTGATTGCCATTAAGGATGCTGATCCTGTAGTTCCTTGATTCAAACCTGAAAAAAAGCTTGCCTTGATATAGGGTCCATTTTGAACCCATTACCCAGTACCACCCTGTATACAGTTTACTGGGTAAACTGTGTGTTTTTATACCCTATACCTATAGTAATAGGGTATAATAACTTTGTGCGAAAATTGTTACGCATTAAAGAAGACGTCCTAGGTATAGACATAAGTATATAGAAATGCTTAGAATCACTTTCTGTGTTGATTTCCGGTTGTCCGTCTGTCCGTCTGTCTGTCTGTCTGTCTGTCTGTCTGTCTGTCTGTCTGTCTGTCTGTCCGTCTGTGTGTTGGCGCAGGAGAGAAAGAAGGAGTTGTCCGATTTATACCAAATTTGGCACACAGTCGCAGTGAACCTTCCACTACTTCAAGTTCCGAGATTAGGCAAATCGGTTAAAGAACACGCCTACTATAGGCCTGTAAGTCCCAATACCCCGGATTTTTTTTTTCGGTAAAATAGCTACATATATATTGTCTAATTACTCATGGAAAACAATTAAACTTGATATTCAAGTTAAGGGTTTGGTATTCTATGTCCCACGAAAAAATGGGCGTGGTCCGCCCTCTATATAGTCGGTAAGCTAAAAATCCTCATAACTTCAGTAAGATATACACCAGAGCGTCCATATTTGGTCACTTCATTTCTAGTAAGAATACCTTTTAATTCTCCAAAAATGGGCGTGACCCGCCCACTATGTAGGCGGTAAATTAAATGCACCCACTTTTTCATTGGATTATCACCCCACTTGGGAACTTGGTGTAGGGTATTACTCTGTCGGTGAAACCCGACTGATTCTTCCTTACTTGTTTATTATAAATTTAAGTTATTTTACAACACGATCTCATATGTTTGAATCAAAAATACATTTTTAAAACGGTCATTTGTCATTTTTTAAATTTTTAGAAAAAAGGTATTGGTGGGTGTGTTCTCTATTTTCATTAAAAAAATATGGTCACCGTAGTTATAGCTTATTTCAATCTTGAACTTTTATAAACAAATATTATGAAAATGAAGAAAGAAATGAAGGATACAAATACAATCCTATATATTTCATATTTAAGCTTGCAGCAGACAAAGTGCAGACTTGAGATATTTTAGCTGAAACTTGTCTCAGTCTTCTCCAAAACAAAGTGAATAGTCAACATTTGCTATCTGGCACGCTATTCTTTCACATAATGCGTTCACCATATCAATTGATAGTAACTGCAATCTACAGGAATTTATACTAACAATATTTTATTTAAATAAAATAACAAAAGATTGATAAAAAAATGATTATTTATTCATTTCAGTATACTGATTTACAAATCTTATAGACTATAACAAACGGAAAAAGCTTAACCTAAAGCAATTAACATTTACATCTTAATCTAGACATTATTGTAAAAACTTATGGATACACAATTTGAACAACATCTAAATTATTTTTCAATTAATTTGATAATGTCCCCACGCTAGTGTGTTAACACCATCTTCCTGAATACAGACGGCATCAGTGAAAATGCAACCCTGTGAAAATGACGTCATCAGTGGAAATGACGTCTCAGTGGAAATGCAACCCTGTTTTAAAATTTGAATTCGCAATTCGAATTTCACAATTAGATGTAATTTGAATAAATATATGTATGTATGTATGTATATATATATGTATGTATGTATGTATATATGTGTATGTATATATGTATGTATGTATGTATATAGGTATATATGTATGTATGTATATGGGATCGAGAACCTAAGCGCGGGGGCAAGCGCGAGAGCGGCTATAACGTTGACCATAACAATGTGTTTGTTGTGAAATAGAGCAGGAGCACAGCTAAGAATTAACAGCATGTTGATTCTTGCTAACCATCCATAGAGCGATAATGGGTGCAGTATGATGCGTATGACTTAGAATTTTTAAGAGGAAGATCAATTTTGTTTGTTTACATTAAAGATTCGTTGGCGATAGTAGTATATGATACATTAGCGTGTGAATATTGTTTGTTTACATTAAAGATTCGTTGGCGATAGTAGTATATGATGCATTAGCGTGTGAATATAATTAATGATTTTTATGAGCAGGAACACAGCTAAGAATTAACAACAAGTTGAATATAGCTTATTTCAATCTTGAACTTTTATAAACAAATATTATTAAAATGAAGAAAGAAATGAAGGATACAAATACAATCCTATATATTTCATATTTAAGCTTGCAGCAGACAAAGTGCAGACTTGAGATATTTTAGCTGAAACTTGTCTCAGTCTTCTCCAAAACAAAGTGAATAGTCAACATTTGCTATCTGGCACGCTATTCTTTCACATAATGCGTTCACCATATCAATTGATAGTAACTGCAATCTACAGGAATTTATACTAACAATATTTTATTTAAATAAAATAACAAAAGATTGATAAAAAAATGATTATTTATTCATTTCAGTATACTGATTTACAAATCTTATAGACTATAACAAACGGAAAAAGCTTAACCTAAAGCAATTAACATTTACATCTTAATCTAGACATTATTGTAAAAACTTATGGATACACAATTTGAACAACATCTAAATTATTTTTCAATTAATTTGATGATGTCCCCCACGCTAATGTGTTAACACCATCTTCTTGAATACATCTCTTATCATCTGAACAACTTAATATTAATTTTTTTGAGCTCTTGTGTGTACAATTGATGAGCTTTTGATCTAAATATATACATATTACCATAGAATTGTTTCTTCCTCAACAAACAATCTTTATAATCTTCTATACTAAGGTTATTTAATAAAGCTTTTTTAACTCCTTTTGCTTTCTTTACTTGTTTACAATTAATCATATCAATAGAATACATCTTTGAGCGAAGACCAATGAATTCCCTCATTATATTGCCATTGTTCTCGTCCTTCATCATTCAGAGAACTTCTTTATTTTCAAACATAGTGGAACTGCTTTTCTTTCTGAATTAGCATCAGGTTGATGTGGTGCTCCTTTTCAGCAGCAGTGCTATAGTAGGGACCAACTACTTTATGGAGCTCTTCATCGAATCCGAATATATTAATGCTGATGCTGCTGTTTTGATCCTCATACTTTTTTGCGTCTTTAATTAGTAGAAGGAATGTCAGATCCTTGAAATTTAGCTCTATATTGTTGCGTAAGGTTATTAAATCGGCCTTAATGGCTGCTATTTGATAGTTGGAACATCTCTCAGGATGTATTTGAATTGGATACAATGCTGTTATTATCGCCCACTTGAAGCAGAATTCATCATTGGTTTGTATGTTTATACAGGCTTCCTTCTTGTATACTTCATATGGTAGATCCTTTTATTGGTCTATATTGATTGATGTTTATTTCCAGGTGAGAGAGTCTTATTAATGTCCAACCGCTATCTCTTTCTTGAAATTCAGATAGTTTTGTACAGAGTTGCGTACACATATCTTCATAGCTAGAAATCACTTGTGATTCAATTTGAACTACACTCATTTTAGTTTGAAATGATTTCAAGTCAATAGCTATTTCATCATCACTGGACATTTTTATGAATTCAGCAAACAGTTCTATATTATATTTAAATGCTGAATGTTTTTCAAGCATGTCGTTTAACATTTTTATTATAATTGATTGAGCATTTTGCAAAAATTGTTCAGGTATTAATAAACCATCTTTATTTTCAAATATAACTGTTTCAATACGCTCATTAAACGCTGATTTAACACTTTTAAAGTTTTCGTCTTTTGTAATCGCACAATTTCTCTTATGTTTATTTGTGCGTACGTGATAGTTCCAGGATTTGAATGTAACATTTTCACCACAACTGTCACAAGGTACTTTTCGGTTGAAATCAATCAACTGATTTACATTATTGTTATTATTATTATTATTATTGCTGCACGATGGCAGACAATCTTGTGGATGATGAAGATAAACTTTTAAATGATGCGACAATGCATCAGCTCGCGAAAATGTTTGTTTGCATACTTCACATGCAATATCGACTTTATTATGTTTATTTAAAATATGTCGATTTAGATTATATTTCGATGCAAATCCACATCCACACACTTCACATATAAATCCTTTCATTTTGATTTATTGTTTTTTGTTTTTTAATTTGCAATATTTTTGAGCTTCTAGACTTCACTTTGCTCCTCGATGAAAGTTGATACAGGACTATTAAAAGCTTCACATTCATTCGCCCTTTATATAAGAAGCGGCATTTATTTTAGCCTTCTGCGGTTTCTAAATTTCCGAACACAAATTAACTATATAATCAGGGCTGTCAACTGTGGGAAACTTCACCGATTTCAAGGGAATTTGAAATCTTCTTCAATATATTCTTATTAAAATGCTGATGCCTTGTGCTACAATATATAGGAACGCATTCATATTGTATTATGTATTGTTTTACGATTTTTATTACCATCATTTTTAATGAAAATGGGACTGAAGTGATAATTCCCATAATTAAATTTTCATAGGATTTGAGGGAATTGACTTTGATTGAGTTTGCACTCCTGGTACTCAAATGAGCCGAACGATCATTTTTGTGTTCGGGTTCTGTGTTGTTGTTGTTTATAATGAAGCTTCGCTCTCGGAAGCACCCGATGTGTCCGTTGTTGCTGCTGTCTATAATGAAGCTTCGCTCTCGGAAGCACCCGCTATGCCCGTCGTTGCTGCTGTTTGTTTCTGCGTAAGCAATGTCGTGTTCTCTACAAGCTGAATCCAAAGGATTAATTCCTCTATCACCTCTTGCTAAACGTTTTTCCAATTTCGGCCCCGGCCCACAAAACTGATAGCCTGGTAAATGAAGTTCCACTGCCAACGAATTTATTAGAACCTTAACAAATTTTAAACACAGGCGTTCAACGCTATAACAAATTACTAATACAATATTGGATACGGACTTCGCCTTGTGTGGGAATATTTTTGATAGAGTTTAAACAAAATGTTCTTTTAAAAATAGGTCATGTCAAATCATATAATCAACTAGGAATTATATATATATATATATATATATATATATATATATATATATATTAAACAATGAAAGTCATTTTTTGTCATTCATTTTATGATTTCCGATTTTAAAACTGTATCATCTTATCTGCTATCAGCTTATCTGCTATCATCTTATCTGCTATCATCTTATCTGCTATCAGCTTATCTGCTATCAGCTTATCTGCTATCTGCTATCAGCTTATCAGCTCTATATCAGCTCTATACCAGCTCTATACCAGCTCTAAACCAGCTCTTTATCAGCTTATCAGCTCTATACCAGCTCTATATCAGCTCTATACCAGCTCTATATCAGCTCTATATCAGCTCAATATCAGCTTATCAGCTCTATACCAGCTCTAAACCAGCTCTTTATCAGCTTATCAGCTCTATATCAGCTATATATCAGCTTATCTGCTATCAGATATCAGCTTATCTGCTATCAGATATCAGGTATCAGATATCAGGTATCAGGTTATCAGATATCAGGTAACAGGTTATCAGCTATCTGCTCTCAAGCTATTACAACTGATTCATCATCTTGATTTACTTGATAGCAGATAGTTGGTAACATACTAAACATTTAGTTACAGCATCTAACATTTTATTGTTTAATAAAAATATTGAACCCCTTTCTATAGCGTCCAGAATCAATATCGTCATCTTCGTTTATACCAAGGAATCCATATTTATCCTTCCAACATTCTGTGAACATTTGACAAAACGATTTAAATGACATATCCCCACCAACATGATCATGATATATATGCTTCATATTCAGTTCATCTTGTTTAAACATAATTATCATGTTAGCATTGTCACGTATTAAATGCTTTGGTATACGTGTATATGTTTGACACAGATAGAAGCTATCAACATTTTTATGCCGACCCATGCAGAAATATGCACGAATATTATTTTGTTTCTCGCAGGCAACATCATCAAAAATCATGATGGAATTTCTTTTGGCCTTGTCCGGTGGTATAACGTGTTCATTCTCAGAAAATGTATAGAACCCCATACCTTTAATTGGTGTTATCAATTGTCTTAAATATTTATATTTAGGCTGATGTAAAGATTTTGAATATAAATATATATTTTCAAATTTTAGACCATTAGGACTTTCTAATAGACCTATCATAACATTGGTCTTTCCGCAATTTGATGGTCCAACAATAAGCGCTCGTATGGTGTTCGGAAGTAGTGAACTGTGTCTTAGTTTTTGATGATTATTTGAAGAAATATCGACATTTCTCACAATTATGTTTTGATGTTGTTTTATTAGACGCATCTTACCAACTGATGACAATCTATATGAAACATATACATTTGTTGATTTACATTAGTCTTTAATGGACTGTGTGAAAGGTTAAAACATTATTCATTATAATATGGTAGTAAACTATAAAAATCAAATCAGTCCTAATCGATTTGTTGTCGGAAGAAGTCTTCTTAATAATATAATAAATTCGTTGTAAGTGGAACTGATATATACCTAATACCTGACATCTGATAGACCTGATAGCTGATAACCTGTTACCTGATACCTGATAACCTGATACCTGATATCTGATACCTGATATCTGATAGCAGATAAGCTGATATAGAGCTGATATAGAGCTGATATAGAGCTGATAAGCTGATAAAGAGCTGGTTTAGAGCTGGTATAGAGCTGATAAGCTGATATTGAGCTGATATAGAGCTGATATAGAGCTGGTATAGAGCTGATATAGAGCTGGTATAGAGCTGATAAGCTGATAAAGAGCTGGTTTAGAGCTGGTATAGAGCTGGTATAGAGCTGATATAGAGCTGATAAGCTGATAGCAGATAGCAGATAAGCTGATAGCAGATAAGCTGATAGCAGATAAGATGATAGCAGATAAGCTGATAGCAGATAAGATGATACAGTTTTAAAATCGGAAATCATAAAATGAATGACAAAAATGACTTTCATTGTTTAATATATATATATATATATATATATATATATATATATATATATATATAATTCCTAGTTGATTATATGATTTGACATGACCTATTTTTAAAAGAACATTTTGTTTAAACTCTATCAAAAATATTCCCACACAAGGCGAAGTCCGTATCCAATATTGTATTAGTAATTTGTTATAGCGTTGAACGCCTGTGTTTAAAATTTGTTAAGGTTCTAATAAATTCGTTGGCAGTGGAACTTCATTTACCAGGCTATCAGTTTTGTGGGCCGGGGCCGAAATTGGAAAAACGTTTAGCAAGAGGTGATAGAGGAATTAATCCTTTGGATTCAGCTTGTAGAGAACACGACATTGCTTACGCAGAAACAAACAGCAGCAACGACGGGCATAGCGGGTGCTTCCGAGAGCGAAGCTTCATTATAGACAGCAGCAACAACGGACACATCGGGTGCTTCCGAGAGCGAAGCTTCATTATAAACAACAACAACACAGAACCCGAACACAAAAATGATCGTTCGGCTCATTTGAGTACCAGGAGTGCAAACTCAATCAAAGTCAATTCCCTCAAATCCTATGAAAATTTAATTATGGGAATTATCACTTCAGTCCCATTTTCATTAAAAATGATGGTAATAAAAATCGTAAAACAATACATAATACAATATGAATGCGTTCCTATATATTGTAGCACAAGGCATCAGCATTTTAATAAGAATATATTGAAGAAGATTTCAAATTCCCTTGAAATCGGTGAAGTTTCCCACAGTTGACAGCCCTGATTATATAGTTAATTTGTGTTCGGAAATTTAGAAACCGCAGAAGGCTAAAATAAATGCCGCTTCTTATATAAAGGGCGAATGAATGTGAAGCTTTTAATAGTCCTGTATCAACTTTCATCGAGGAGCAAAGTGAAGTCTAGAAGCTCAAAAATATTGCAAATTAAAAAACAAAAAACAATAAATCAAAATGAAAGGATTTATATGTGAAGTGTGTGGATGTGGATTTGCATCGAAATATAATCTAAATCGACATATTTTAAATAAACATAATAAAGTCGATATTGCATGTGAAGTATGCAAACAAACATTTTCGCGAGCTGATGCATTGTCGCATCATTTAAAAGTTTATCTTCATCATCCACAAGATTGTCTGCCATCGTGCAGCAATAATAATAATAATAATAACAATAATGTAAATCAGTTGATTGATTTCAACCGAAAAGTACCTTGTGACAGTTGTGGTGAAAATGTTACATTCAAATCCTGGAACTATCACGTACGCACAAATAAACATAAGAGAAATTGTGCGATTACAAAAGACGAAAACTTTAAAAGTGTTAAATCAGCGTTTAATGAGCGTATTGAAACAGTTATATTTGAAAATAAAGATGGTTTATTAATACCTGAACAATTTTTGCAAAATGCTCAATCAATTATAATAAAAATGTTAAACGACATGCTTGAAAAACATTCAGCATTTAAATATAATATAGAACTGTTTGCTGAATTCATAAAAATGTCCAGTGATGATGAAATAGCTATTGACTTGAAATCATTTCAAACTAAAATGAGTGTAGTTCAAATTGAATCACAAGTGATTTCTAGCTATGAAGATATGTGTACGCAACTCTGTACAAAACTATCTGAATTTCAAGAAAGAGATAGCGGTTGGACATTAATAAGACTCTCTCACCTGGAAATAAACATCAATCAATATAGACCAATAAAAGGATCTACCATATGAAGTATACAAGAAGGAAGCCTGTATAAACATACAAACCAATGATGAATTCTGCTTCAAGTGGGCGATAATAACAGCATTGTATCCAATTCAAATACATCCTGAGAGATGTTCCAACTATCAAATAGCAGCCATTAAGGCCGATTTAATAACCTTACGCAACAATATAGAGCTAAATTTCAAGGATCTGACATTCCTTCTACTAATTAAAGACGCAAAAAAGTATGAGGATCAAAACAGCAGCATCAGCATTAATATATTCGGATTCGATGAAGAGCTCCATAAAGTAGTTGGTCCCTACTATAGCACTGCTGCTGAAAAGGAGCACCACATCAACCTGATGCTAATTCAGAAAGAAAAGCAGTTCCACTATGTTTGAAAATAAAGAAGTTCTCTGAATGATGAAGGACGAGAACAATGGCAATATAATGAGGGAATTCATTGGTCTTCGCTCAAAGATGTATTCTATTGATATGATTAATTGTAAACAAGTAAAGAAAGCAAAAGGAGTTAAAAAAGCTTTATTAAATAACCTTAGTATAGAAGATTATAAAGATTGTTTGTTGAGGAAGAAACAATTCTATGGTAATATGTATATATTTAGATCAAAAGCTCATCAATTGTACACACAAGAGCTCAAAAAAATTAATATTAAGTTGTTCAGATGATAAGAGATGTATTCAAGAAGATGGTGTTAACACATTAGCGTGGGGGACATCATCAAATTAATTGAAAAATAATTTAGATGTTGTTCAAATTGTGTATCCATAAGTTTTTACAATAATGTCTAGATTAAGATGTAAATGTTAATTGCTTTAGGTTAAGCTTTTTCCGTTTGTTATAGTCTATAAGATTTGTAAATCAGTATACTGAAATGAATAAATAATCATTTTTTTATCAATCTTTTGTTATTTTATTTAAATAAAATATTGTTAGTATAAATTCCTGTAGATTGCAGTTACTATCAATTGATATGGTGAACGCATTATGTGAAAGAATAGCGTGCCAGATAGCAAATGTTGACTATTCACTTTGTTTTGGAGAAGACTGAGACAAGTTTCAGCTAAAATATCTCAAGTCTGCACTTTGTCTGCTGCAAGCTTAAATATGAAATATATAGGATTGTATTTGTATCCTTCATTTCTTTCTTCATTTTAATAATATTTGTTTATAAAAGTTCAAGATTGAAATAAGCTATATTCAACTTGTTGTTAATTCTTAGCTGTGTTCCTGCTCATAAAAATCATTAATTATATTCACACGCTAATGCATCATATACTACTATCGCCAACGAATCTTTAATGTAAACAAACAATATTCACACGCTAATGTATCATATACTACTATCGCCAACGAATCTTTAATGTAAACAAACAAAATTGATCTTCCTCTTAAAAATTCTAAGTCATACGCATCATACTGCACCCATTATCGCTCTATGGATGGTTAGCAAGAATCAACATGCTGTTAATTCTTAGCTGTGCTCCTGCTCTATTTCACAACAAACACATTGTTATGGTCAACGTTATAGCCGCTCTCGCGCTTGCCCCCGCGCTTAGGTTCTCGATCCCATATACATACATACATATATACCTATATACATACATACATACATATATACATACACATATATACATACATACATACATATATATATACATACATACATACATATATTTATTCAAATTACATCTAATTGTGAAATTCGAATTGCGAATTCAAATTTTAAAACAGGGTTGCATTTCCACTGAGACGTCATTTCCACTGATGACGTCATTTTCACAGGGTTGCATTTTCACTGATGCCGTCTGTATTCAGGAAGATGGTGTTAACACACTAGCGTGGGGACATTATCAAATTAATTGAAAAATAATTTAGATGTTGTTCAAATTGTGTATCCATAAGTTTTTACAATAATGTCTAGATTAAGATGTAAATGTTAATTGCTTTAGGTTAAGCTTTTTCCGTTTGTTATAGTCTATAAGATTTGTAAATCAGTATACTGAAATGAATAAATAATCATTTTTTTATCAATCTTTTGTTATTTTATTTAAATAAAATATTGTTAGTATAAATTCCTGTAGATTGCAGTTACTATCAATTGATATGGTGAACGCATTATGTGAAAGAATAGCGTGCCAGATAGCAAATGTTGACTATTCACTTTGTTTTGGAGAAGACTGAGACAAGTTTCAGCTAAAATATCTCAAGTCTGCACTTTGTCTGCTGCAAGCTTAAATATGAAATATATAGGATTGTATTTGTATCCTTCATTTCTTTCTTCATTTTCATAATATTTGTTTATAAAAGTTCAAGATTGAAATAAGCTATAACTACGGTGACCATATTTTTTTAATGAAAATAGAGAACACACCCACCAATACCTTTTTTCTAAAAATTTAAAAAATGACAAATGACCGTTTTAAAAATGTATTTTTGATTCAAACATATGAGATCGTGTTGTAAAATAACTTAAATTTATAATAAACAAGTAAGGAAGAATCAGTCGGGTTTCACCGACAGAGTAATACCCTACACCAAGTTCCCAAGTGGGGTGATAATCCAATGAAAAAGTGGGTGCATTTAATTTACCGCCTACATAGTGGGCGGGTCACGCCCATTTTTGGAGAATTAAAAGGTATTCTTACTAGAAATGAAGTGACCAAATATGGACGCTCTGGTGTATATCTTACTGAAGTTATGAGGATTTTTAGCTTACCGACTATATAGAGGGCGGACCACGCCCATTTTTTCGTGGGACATAGAATACCAAACCCTTAACTTGAATATCAAGTTTAATTGTTTTCCATGAGTAATTAGACAATATATATGTAGCTATTTTACCGAAAAAAAAATCCGGGGTATTGGGACTTACAGGCCTATAGTAGGCGTGTTCTTTAACCGATTTGCCTAATCTCGGAACTTGAAGTAGTGGAAGGTTCACTGCGACTGTGTGCCAAATTTGGTATAAATCGGACAACTCCTTCTTTCTCTCCTGCGCCAACACACAGACGGACAGACAGACAGACAGACAGACAGACAGACAGACAGACAGACAGACGGACAGACGGACAACCGGAAATCAACACAGAAAGTGATTCTAAGCATTTCTATATACTTATGTCTATACCTAGGACGTCTTCTTTAATGCGTAACAATTTTCGCACAAAGTTATTATACCCTATTACTATAGGTATAGGGTATAAAAACACACAGTTTACCCAGTAAACTGTATACAGGGTGGTACTGGGTAATGGGTTCAAAATGGACCCTATATCAAGGCAAGCTTTTTTTCAGGTTTGAATCAAGGAACTACAGGATCAGCATCCTTAATGGCAATCACCCTATATAACATAAATTCATAATATAACATACAAAACGTTTTAGTTCTAATTGCATTTTTTATTAAATTGTGGTTTTCTCTAAGTACACCTTAAATTCGAAGCAAGAAAGTGCATAATTGTATTTTGTAATTAAAATCGATTTAATTGTGTTAATATTCAATTGCTATTTTTCCGCAGTCCAAATGTTGTTCATAAGAGAGAAAACCCTTTCTGTAGGAGCATTTGACCCTGATAAGCAAAGACTGAATTTCACAATTTTTACAAAGTTTTTTATAAGGTATACTTTTTTTGTCAAAATAATTAAAAATCTCTACCCATCTTTCTTCGACTGTCGACTGACTTTCTAATCACATTTCGATCTTGCCTAAAGTCACATACTTTTTAACGTATGCTATTTCGTCAAATAGTTCGCTGTCATCAATAGTTAAATCTCTAAATCATTTTCACAAATAAGCAATAAACTTTTTTCTACTTCGTCCTAGGAAAGAGTTTCAAGAAGAAGCATCCATTTTGGTTTAATTCTTTAATGATATGCTTAATTCGATAATGCTCGTAATTCAAGGTTGATATTTATTTTTTATACGATAATAATTCGTTTTGTATTAAATATAGAACAAATATAGAACACAATTTTAAAATAGAGAACATTTCCATGTTTTTTATAACAAAATATATCATATAGACATCGGATTGAAATAGAGTACTGTTCTATATAATATAGTACGGTTGGTCCCCGTAGTTATACAGCACACATTATCGCTCTATGGATGGTTAGCAAGAATCAACATGCTGTTAATTCTTAGCTGTGCTGCTGCAAGTGGCTCATAAATTCACACACACACACACACATTGTTATGGTCAACGTTAGAGCCGCTCTCGCGCTTGCCCCGCGCTTAGGTTCTCGATCCCATATACATACATACACACATACATATACACATATACATACATACATATACATACATACATACATATATACATACATATACATACGTACATACATATATACATACACATATATACATACATACATACATATATATATACATACATACATACATATATTTATTCAAATTACATCTAATTGTGAAATTCGGATTGCGAAATTCTAATTTTATCATATTGTTTACATTATCACTGATGACGTCATCATATTGTTTACATTATCACTGATGACGTCATATGGTGAGGAGAACGATGACGTCATTGAGGAATTGGGAGCAAAAAATTTGCTCCACACATACAAATTTTCACTGGTGACGTCACATTTTTGCTCCACCGTACTGAAAAAACTGCTCAAAATTGCTCCTGTGCCAGAACCATCATATTTATACTACTGATGGCGTAAAAACTTCCGCAGACGTGGTCGAATTAAAAGTGCATAAAAGCGTGAAACGGTGGAGGAAGGATAAGGCACAGCGTGCGCAAATTTATGAAAAATGGTAACACCCTGCGGACCGCCTAAAAGCACGCTGTATAAAAAACTTCTCCGACTGATTGGAAGTACAAGCGAAATAGCCTTGCATACTTACAGGCGCATCATCAATATTTTGGAATAGCCTTACAATCAGAGTAATCATTACCTATACAAAAGTAAAAATTTTTTGGTAATCTTTTCAAAAGCTAAATTTACAGATGTAATCATTACAAAAGTAATTACTTTACCAATACAAAACTAATTACTTAAAATGTAGTAACCAAATTTGTGTTTACTTAGTAATTATCTCTTCAGTACTTGGGTAATGATTAATTTTGGAAGTTTTATTACAAAAGGAATGATGAGATTTAATGTCAAATCATAAAGTTGTCTTGAATATTGAAGAAATCCCAAATGATTTTTAACTTTAAAATTTAATCTCAAGTTATTGGAACTTGAAATCAAACGTGAATGGGTCATAAGGGAAAACAAGAAGGAAGAGTATCTAAACTGAAAAGTAATGCAGAATTATCTCAAGTATAATCTTTAAGTTGAAAAATATTGTAGATTGTATTTGGAGAAGGGATAAAGTCTCCTTGTCGCGGACAACACAAAGGTTTATGGTGGCACTGAAGTATAAATGTATAATAATTTGACGTATTCTACAGTAATTCTAACAATAAGTAGTCCACAGTAGTATAAGTATGATTTGACTAACTTATCTATTTTGATAAAAGAAATTACTGAAACGTACTTATTTAAGAGTAATCGTAAATTAAATGTGCACGTTAGGGTGGAAAGTGTGCGCGCCTGTGCTTATGCTACTTAAGACAATTTTGGTTCAAAGCCAGCAACAAGGCTTGAAGAGGCAAAGCTTTGTACTACAAGACATAAGTGAGTAAGTACGTGTGTATGTGTTTGCTTATAGAACACACACTCACCCATTTTAAGGCATGCCAGCCACGTTTCTTTTACTGCTTTCTTGTGCCATTTGCAAGGCAAACGCTGCCAAGCTTTGCAATGCGTGTTCAAATTCATTTTCTTAGTAAGCTTTTGAGCAGCTTGTTCTTATTTTGGCGCTATGTGTGTGCCTTTTATATCCTTCGTTGTTTTTATAAGTACATTAAAAAAGTTCGTCCATTGCAATCTCTTCACTTTGCCGCTGCATTTAAAGCAACAGTTTGTTTGTTTGCCTGCCGCGATTGGGCTTGAGTCTGTGCATTTGCGAGTGCCTGTGTGCTGCGCCTGAAAGACGTCTACAAAAATGCGCAGTTCAATGCATTTGAATTGTGGCATGTCTGCGAATGAAGTCATATTAAATAAACTTGAGCTCATTAATTGTATTTTATTTACCGCTAGCAGTGAACAACATTGACAAAGAGTGTTGAAATTTGCGGAGTTTTAATAAAAAAAAGTTTGGAAATATTTGTTTGTTTGTCATTTTGCTTTAAGGAACCATACTTACTGGCGTTGTTAACCATATCAACCACTTGCAGGCTTCAGCCTCAAAAATCAGCTCCCTTTTAAAGCTTCAGCTTTGCGTGCGCCTTCTGCAGCTCTAAGTTGCTAGGAGTTGATAAAGCTTCCTCGTCTTGGTCTTCTCACTCGAAATTTGGTCGCATATTTTTGGCGGCCATTGAAAAGCACTGCTTCCTTTTTGTATCATTGTCGTTCATCATGTTTGAGTATATTTTACACAAAATTTTTAAAACAGAGGACAAAAAGAATACACATTTCGAAATATGTATATGTATTATATTATTCTAAAGTGATCTTTTTACAAATATTTCCTTTAAACTCTTTTTATTATAGGTTTTCCTTTTCAACAGTGGCAAGGAACATAGTCAAAGGCCGTTCGCTTTTGAAAGACACTTTGTCAAACATATTTTCTTATTGAAACCCATTGATATGGCTTGTTTTTTGCAAACTGTAATCGCCTGTGCCTAAAGCTTTCAAAATCTTAAAGTAAAAATGTACATACAATTTTATAAATCAAATCTCTAGGCGCGTCACTACCTTTTCTTAAGTCCTTTAGAACCATTTCTGAACTCTTAAGCGTCCCTTTCGAAAATTGTTCCTCTGCACTGTATTGATAAAAAATATAAAGCTTATAATATGTACTTGTACCACCCAAAATAATGTTGCATTTGTGTTGGAATTGAAAGGCACAAAAATGTTCATAATTTTTCTTTTTATATAAAATGCATAATGATGCCCATTAAATCTCTTTTAAGGCATTACCAAACAAAATTTCTTTTTGTGCACTCATGCTGCACACACTCACCACATTTTATTTTTCTTTCCAAGTTTTTTATATTGCAGTAATTTTCATCGAGTTCCAATGACTTCTACGACTCTCCATTGCTCTTTGGCGTATTTATTACTTTTGCGAGATAATAACTTCTCAGCAAGTCTGACTGCAGCTGTAGCAATAAATCGTAAATAAATACTTCAGAACAAATCATGCACATGCATGTCATCTCTCCTATAAATATGCAATAAAATAGCATAAAAAAACTGACTGAAAAAGAAATGGAATAACGAAAACTTGCAATATAAAAGCTGGAAAAGCGCGGCACGTACCAAGCAACAACAACAAAGACAAGAGTGAAACTGCATATAGTAAATGTAGAGGCAAAAGAAAAATCATAAACAACAACAAAAAACAAAAAAGAAATAAATCAACAGAATGCAAAAATGGAAAAAATACTTCAAATCGAAACCGCTGAACCAGAAACGTCAATGCACCCAAGTGGCAGCACTGGCAGGCAGGAGTGAGCTGATGGCAGTGAGACAGAACGGCATCGAGCCAAAGGGGCCAAGTGCTGCGCCGAATACATTAGTGCAGTGCCGTTTTTAACTATGCAGGGCCCAAATTACTCAATTTTGGGGGCCCACTAAATAGAGTCATAAGTCAATCTTCTCTGTCAATGTTCGATTTTAAATTGATTTTAAATCACACTAAATTTTTGCTCTTTTTGGTTTTGAGTATTTATGTTTTCGGAGCTCTAGTAGCAGCTGCCCTCCCTTCGCCCTATGAGTCTACGCCCATGGCATAGCAACTTATAGACAAAGATAGTATGTATTATTATTATTTATTTTATTTCCTAAAGTTTTAGATAGAACTATTGAAAGAAAAAGAGAAGTTAACAAAATATGAATTTTATTGAAGTTTGAATCTTCTTTATGTGCTAAAGCATTCCACTCATCATTTAAAAATCTTCCAAATTTTGCTGCAACTTTTTGTAATATGTATTTCTAAAGGGCTTTCCATTTCGGATTTTCAACTTCGATGGAGCTCAAAGGCCTTCTAGCAAGACTGCACTGAGTGTATGGGTGTGTATAAGGCATAAGTAGCTCGGCGGGGCTGTGCCACATCAACCAGGCACTTCTCCATATTTGCAGCTATCTTGCCTATTTACATGTACTTCTTAATACACACATATGTGTGTGTAAGCCATTTACAGCAAAATCAAGGCATGTTCCATCCTCTCCTCATCGAAAAGTATTAAATTTGTGTCTCTTTTGTATTTTTTCTACAATTTTGATTTGAAAAGTTGCGCGCAAAAACTCTCCTCCCTTCTCTCCGCACTACCACACATTCAACTCATCAGTTGCTTGTCTCATTCTTCTGCAGTTCTCTCAACTTCTTTTATTTTGTATTTCTATTTCTATTTTGTAGTTTTTTTATTGATTTTACTTTGACAAATATTATTTCATGTGCTGCACTTTCGGCCCCTCGGTGGCGCTCCTCAACCCACTGCATTTGTTTACTATTACGCTTTAGCAATGCAGCGAATGCAGCGCACTTTTATTACCGTCAAATGTAAATAGCAAAATAGCAAATATGGCACTTGCAGCGGCTACACCGTGGCCCACCATTTGCCACATGCCACTTGCCACATAAAGTTGTTGCGCTTTAGTAAATAATTCTTGGTTGCTGGCTTTGGCAGCATTATCCTGTTATTCTTACGCTCTGCTAGTTTTGCTGCCAATAGTTTCCAGAACTATTCCCAAAAGGGCAAGTTCAATTGAGATTGACTAAAAAGACTCGCCTGTCATAAAAAGGGCGTGGCATAAGAGAACATTTTTAAACGCTTGTCAGAATTAAACTTTTCGCTCGGCAAGGCATGAGTCCCTTATAAACTAAAAATTTAGGTTCAGTTTTAAGCAAATGTCAATTAATTTAATTAAGCTCTTTGGATTGGTTCATTACGAATGCTTAAAAATTTTTAATAGTATGTATGATAAATAAGCCTTTACATTAGATTGTATATGGAGTAGGGATCCAGTCTCCTAGTCACCGTGACCCATTGTGACAATTCTCTATACGCTATAGCTTCAAAAGATATAAAACAATTTCCTTTTGATCCTTACTTACCTTCTACAAGCTTAATCTGCAATTGAGAAGCTGAAGGCGATGCTGCAAAAAGGATGAAATATTCCAATACAGTAATCATTCCATATAAATTCGAAAAAAATTTCTTTTATGAAAATGGTTCCTTATACAAGTAGAAAAGGGGGATTATAATTCAATTAAAGATCAGTTTTAGAATATAGTGACAATTATTAGACACGGTATTATTTGTTAATATTTCATTTTGAGTAGTTATCTAAGTACATATTTTTCTGTAATTTTAATTAATCATTTCAAAATTAAATATCATAATCCAGTATCAAAATGTTCATGACACAAAATTTTTTTTCTCTGCTTCAATTTACTAAAACGTTTTAAAATCATTGGCTATTACTTTACGTAGTCAGATTTCTTCCGATTTAGCTTGCATTTAATCAACGTTAAAATGGTTTTTATTCTGAAAATGGCTCAAAAATAGGCTCTACTTTAAATTTTCAATCTTTAGACTTTTTCTCACTCATATCGGGATTCTTTTACTTTTTCTTACAAACTTTGAGGAATCATTTCGTTGCGATGTGGCTCTGGCTACATGGCGGCCTCTTGTGCTATTTCTTTATGCGCAAAATTTTTTGGAAAACACTATATTTCTTTTTTCTATCGATTACTGATCATTTTTTGATACGCTTATTCGAACACATACACACTTACCGAATATATAGAGGCATGCAATAGAAGGGATCTATAATTAAAACCACTCATATGTCCCGAGCAGCGCGAATCGACTTCAAAGTCGAACAATTCCAATGCAATTCATACACAGACATGCTAACATAGTAGCACACATACACATGCAGAACATAAAATCGAATGTGACGGTTACCAGCAATTCTCTACGATATCGTCGATATGTCATGGAACATTTCAATTTGACGACATTTTGACTTCTTTTTCATTTGGCGAAACATAAAAACAACAACAATGCACAACGACAGCAGAAACAACAAAGTGTGGAATTGCAAAAATGTCAATGCAACTCGATAAAGGGTGGCACAAAGGGGGGAATAGCGGGTAGACTTCTGCTCTTCTGTTGTGTCCCCGCGGCATAACACATGCGAAAGCACACACACATGCATACGAACACAAGCAAAAATGGCGATACACACTTCCTCTACACATATGCGCAACAATAGCGACAAGCAACCACCAATAACAACAACAATCATGAATAACACCACACCGTCGAACAATGACAACAAATTCACAAAACCCTGGGGATTTTAGGACGAATCAAAAGGGGGCCAACAGCAACGTAGAGTCAAAGTGAAAACTTTCGTCATTACGAATTTATAAAAACGCCAAAACCAATAACGTCAAAAAGTATAACGCGTGACGTTCAAAAACAATTCTTTTCATATGGACATTTTCCAAATGACATTTACGCATTTATTTGTAACATTCAGAAGTTTTCTTTCTATGCACTCTACGCTTCTCCTAACCCTTCCCCACTGCCCATGCCACCCTACTGCCCCTATGCTCGCTCTTTTGAACATTTTCTACGTGTGCTGCCAACGTTCTCATTGTTGCGACTGAGCGGGAAAAGACCATCGATTTAATAATGCAAGAATGTGAAATTGTTTTTGTTTTTGTTGCTTTCGGTGTTATTCTTGTTTTTGCTGTTGTCGTTACAATTTTATTTGTTGAAAATGACAATAATAAAAGTTATTTTATGCCTTTGCATCTGCAAGGCAGAATGCGTACACGCAATGGCATACTTTTATGGCAGAAGGAGGGGTAGCAGTGCAAGGAAAGGGGAGCTAAGAAGTTGGTGAATCGAAAATTGAAAATGGAATATAGACAAGGATTAGAATTGATAAGTCGCGGACAATTTTCATTAGACAATTAATTTTAATTGAAATTGTACGCATGCCATTTGAAATGATTATAAATTTATGAGGGAACGAAGAAGTGAGTATGAGATGGTGCACCTGTAGCAAATTAAATGGTGATAGAGGTGACTTTGTAGTACTGCTACGCATAAAAGTGTGCATAAATCATGCAATGGAAATGTATATAAAATAACAAATAAATATTTACTTGCACCAATTAACAGACACTTTTTCATATATATGACCATATTATTTGCTTTTAAATACCCTGTTTTAATTGGCATACCAAAGATGAAATGTTTTTAAATACCCTGTTTTAATTGGCATACCAAAGATCAAATTCAATGTCAGAAATCGCATGAAAATTTTATTTAGCAGACAATCGCAGGTTACGCTTGAGACTAGAAGTTGCGATTTGGAGTAACAGAACTATATATCTATAAACTATGATGCGACGAATTTTGATGGCAAGGAATATTTTTCTAAGTTGTAAAGGAGTTTGGGTACGCCCAAAAAAATGTTTATATATGTTATTGTGTGGGGTATGGTTAGAAAGAGCTACTTCTATAGATTTCAAAAAATTTTTCTTGAATTGCACACGTTTTTTGTAACAAAAGTGTAAACTGTGCACGGGGTTAATTTTAAAATTTGCAAACGGTGTAAAAAAACAGCCTCACATAATTTTTAAATAATAAACTCAAGTTGCCATGGAAACTGTTGTTGCGCATGTGACTTGTTAGGCCTGTTAGTAAGACAGCTTTGAAGGACCTGTGCAGTCCATTGATTATGTCACTCCACTTACACCGATATTGACAAAACTCGTTTGCCGCATATTGGGCAACAAAAAGCGCCACCCTTTCCCTCACGGGATGCCGAACAAAGTTGCCACAGTCAATGGAGCCTTCCTGCTTTTTTGGCGTACAAACTTGCATTGATTGAATATTTTGCATATTTTACAGGCACGCAAGCTTATTTCTGTAGAAGCTATTGCAACACTGAACCAACCTTGGGCAATTGGCAATGCTGGATGCACTCATACACTTCATATGCATATTTGCAACAGTGAAAAACCCCCTTAGGAAATTAGCATGACAGGAAATACCGCAACGTTGGCATTTTGTGCTTGGCGCTTATGCTTGAATGACAAATGCCTAGTGGCTTGAAAAGGATTGACGGAACAAATGGTTTGGATGGAGTGGGTCGACGAAGAGACAGTTGAGCTGCATGAAACTATGATTAATTTAGAGATAGGGCAAGGTACATCAGAGTTGAGCGCTGTGCCTCAAGTAATGCCATGCTTCCAAATTCATATGTATGTTTGTGAGTAAAATTCTGTAAACCCCACACACACACCTGTGCATATTGAAGTATATCAGGTTGTGGTTAATGCCTTCGTACCGACCCAGCAAACAAAATAATTTGATATCGATATATGCATGTATGTATGTATGTATAGTATGATTATTTCTATCGAGCTATGTAACCAAGATAAAATTGTGTCGATATCGAGAAAGACGGTTTTCATCAAAAGTGAAACAAAATAATAGCTGTATAAACTTATTAAAATTTTTATGAAGAAAGAATAGTTTTTATTCGGACTGACTTGCCAAAGAGAAATGACAATACTTAGTTGTCTATTTCTGTTCTGAAACAAAGCAATTTTGAGTGTACAACAACAAAGAATTCGAATTATTGCTCACATGGGCAGGTCCATATAGCTATTTCGGTTTTTGCCAGAAAACCTCATCAGTGACTTTTAATGTGAATTCTAATAATTTTTAAACGACCAATTACTCGAAATAGAAGCATTAATGGTAAAGTCTGTGAAACGTAGGAGTTGAACCATGAACCTATGACGTAGTAAGCGAATGCGCTAACCATCACACCATCGGACTGGACGACTCTGCGCTGGCAAACATCCCAGTTACCTGCTGTCTATATCAAACGCATAGTGTTTGTTGCTATTGTACACTATCTAATGCAATTGTTTTTGCCTTACTTGAGAGCTCCATCGGAGCACATACTTGAGGCAAATGAATGTATCAGTTTTTGTTTCTGTAAGAACATTTCTTCGTTTTTACATTATGTTTACTTTCTGATTTGGGTGTGTCCTCCCTATCATATTATACGAGTTTATGTTTATTCGGCAGCTTGAATGTTAGAAAGAATAGTTTTTATTCGGACTGACTTGCCAAAGAGAAATGACAATACTTAGTTGTCTATTTCTGTTCTGAAACAAAGCAATTTTGAGTGTACAACAACAAAGAATTAGAATTATTGCTCACATGGGCAGGTCATATAGCTATTTCAAAATTGCTTTGTTTCAGAACAGAAATAGACAACTAAGTATTGTCATTTCTCTTTGGCAAGTCAGTCCGAATAAAAACTATTCTTTCTAACATTCAAGCTGCCGAATAAACATAAACTCGTATAATTTTTATGAAGTTTAAATGTTTGTTCGTAAGATTTTGCAAATCAAGATAAAAAAAAATACTCTCAGCGTATCTGTTTTTTTTTTTCTTAATAAATTTTTATGATCTCATATGCACAATGTACATACATATACAATATAGTTATTTGAAGATACTATGGCAATATATTGCAGGTGGTTTTTCATTCCAAATCTGTTTGGTTTTCCTTAACTCATCAATCTATCGTCTTTCCATCACTTCGATGATCTATCGTCTTCACAGCATTCAGACATTTTACCAACATCCTGCTAGCGACTTGCCATCCAAATTTTTAATGGGATATGCATAGTTTTGTATTCCAAATATTTCGATTGAGACCCCTTTCAAATTTTAAAAAGAGCACACACACACACACTTACTTTGGGATATGCTGTTGCCTACATTGATGACTCTTACGCTCTCTTAGCTAAAATCGTAGCATTTGTCTCTCTCATGTCTACCCGTATTATATAGTATTAATATTAATTTTCAATTTCAATTTGACTGGTATGTTGACAGACAGTCACTTTGAAGCACTGACGCCAGCTCGGCCACACACAAACACACATACAACACACACCAAACTGACAACAAGCCACGATGCTCGTGTTGAAAATGTGATGAGGGGACAGGAGCTAATATTATCAACAACACGTGCAGTTTGTTTGCCCATGTATGTGTGTGAAGTTGACATATCAGGTGCTTGCCAGGACCTGTGGGTATGAGAGTGTCTGTTGATATGCTGATCTCTTTTACTCATTGTCAGTGCAAAATTTTGACATTGTCATGTTTTGGCACAGCTCCCGTCAAATCACCTCACCCACCTCTTCTGTCAACATCCTTCTCTTTCACTCAACAGCAATGACGTGTTTTTTTTCAATGCTGCCACACGTTGGCATATGCTGCTCATCTCGTTGTTGTTGCCCGCACTGTTAAGTGTTATCGTTACTCTGGTTGTTGCTGAGTAGATCTGGTTGTTGTTACTCTGCTTGTTTGCTGCTGTTGTTGCTGGCTACTGCTGTGGCTGTATATCTGCTGATAAGACTGCAAAATTGCATGTTTTGACAGTTAATGTTACTGTGCATGCGTGTGTGTCGAAAAAATATGCTCGCAATATAGTGGCAACTCCAATTTTTTTGCACTTACTCAGAAATTTTAACAGCAATTTAAATTCAGCGATTTTTTTCAAATTATGACTTTTGTTAAATATTTGTGGAATTTTGTACTTTTAATAAATGAAAATATTGTATAAAAAATGTCACATTTTTTGCGCCGTTTTATTGCTTTGCCTCACTTTATCGTAATTTTTATCGTTAGCATATGTTGCCCATTTTCACGTGTGTGCGACAATATGCATGCAACCATGCGCACACAGACACACACTCGCATTTACATGTTGCTGCTATCACGCTCGCTCTTCCATACACTGAACATACCCTCACACCTTTTCTGATTTTGGCAGTAGTGCTCCTTTGGGAATCAAGGCAAAATTTGGAATATCTGCTTTGTCGTGTTTTCTTTTTTACTGTTAAATGGTTTATACGTACATTTCGTAATTTATTGTCTGCGTTTTTGTCACGATGTGACGTGACTCATGTTATTCAAATTGCCTGTCAAATTGCTTCAGTATTTGTCAGTTCATCGGGCTGAGGTCCTCAAGCGATAGTTTTACAAAAATTTCTCATTAACAGATTAATTTTAGTTTCATTCTCTTTTTTCCTTCAGCTAATTTAATGCTGCTCGTTCTTGGTTAGAAGCAAATTTATACCAAAACTAGCTTTGAGAATATGTGCGAACTTAAGCTTGTACATAGTAGGGAGGAAACGCTGTGGTTCAGTGGATAAGTGCTAGGTCGGTGATGATTGAAGTCGCTGGTTCAACTCTCAGTCCGGCACAGAACATCTAACACAAAGAGAAATGGTTTTCAAATTGTTTCTTTGCGCGGCGCCACTTCTCGCCATGAATTGAAAATTCTCCGAGAATATTCTTAGCCATGAAAAGCTTTTCAACCTGTTCGGATTCGGTTTATGTAGGTCCCGTTAATTTGTGAACAATATGTATGACAAGCACACACAAGTTAATGCGAGAAAGTTAGGCCTAAGCCCGTGGCTTAATTATTATTATATACATATTTGTATAATTAGATATACATAGATGTTATGTGCCGGACTGAGAGTTGAACCCAGGCCCTACAGCATCAGCGACCAAGCACTTAGTCCTCTGAGCCACATATATAATATTTGCGTGTGTATGTATAGGCTGCAAATGTGGGTGGAGGCCGTTTCCAAGTGCGCGTTGCAACAACATTATCTTTGTGGTTGTTGTTGACAAGTGGCAAGACACGCGGTTCTGAGCTTGTTAAATACTTAAGCAAGCGCCTACGAGGCTATATGCACGCTGAACATGTGTATGTGTGTGTTTGTACAGGCGAAGGACAAAGGCTGCTGCAAAATATTGCAAACAATCCAAAGTAGCTTGCGGCAATTTTAATGTCTGCAATTTTTTTTTAATGCTCGTTGTTGAATTCACTTTTATTACACACCTATTCACATGCCCTCGCATACACATACAAACACATGTGCATTGCAAAGAGCAGCATAAGAACCTTTCAGCTGATGCCTCGGCTGCTCAAAAATGGGTGAAGGAAATGCTTGTTGACATTTTGAGCTGCTTTTGCGTTGTTAGTGCCAACATTTTTGTTGCTGTAGCCTCTTGAGGAAAAGTCAGAAATAACGCGCTCGCTTTAAGCCGCACATTTCTTTGGATAAATTTGTACATACAAAATGTATTTAATTTAAGTTATTTACACAAGAAATGTAAAGAATATTAAACATTTTCTCAAAAAATTTATTTTGTAATGATGTTACTGTCTCTTTTATAGCCTGTGATTTAGATCGTACTTGAGTAGTTAAATAAAATTATATAAAAAAAACTTTTTAAAAATAAGCTTTAATTTATTTAATGTACTAAAAAGTAGAAAATAAATGGTTTTTAAGTCACCTGTATCTTACTATCCATAAAAGCTTGGGGCGCTCATGTGTTCAATATTTGTCAAACAGTTACCACAATATTTTATTTAAATAATTTTTTGCAAATAGATTCTAGTAATGAAAGATATTTTGAATATGGATATTGAGCGCACAAGCTTTTATTGATAGTAAGATACAGGTGACTTAAAAACCATTTATTTTCTACTTTTTAGTACATTAAATAAATTAAAGCTTATTTTTAAAAAGTTTTTTTTATATAATTTTATTTTCTACTTTTTAGTCTTCCATAAATTCAATTTTAGAGCTCTGAAATTTTGCACAAAAAGAATTTAAAACTTGCAGAGCAGTACACAATATTTAGGGTATTCACAGTGTCTCCTATCGTCATATCCTCAATTTAACAAATAATACGGCTGTGATCGACCCTAATATTCGTGGCATATTTGTGACGCGGTGAGTTGTTGCTATTTTGCCAGCAGGGCGCGGCAAGTAAGTTCCTATCGTTTTTCATTGATGTGTGGTGTACCTATAATTATAAACTGAAGCCCAAGTGTGTAGTTGCTTGAAAAGTGCCACGCCCCTTGTCCTACGCCCATAAATTTTTCCAGTGGAACGACACATCCAAGAGGCGACTGCATACGAAATTTCAATGCTGCACGACCTTTAGTTCCAAAGCTATTCTATATAAATGATTTTGTTTGTATGGGCGGTGCCACGCCCCCTTATCCAGTGCCCGCCTTATTTTCTCAGTAGAAGGATATGGATATGTAGTAAGTTCCTACCGAGTTTCATTGATGTGTGATTTGTAGTTCTAAAGTTATACACACGCCCCTTATCCTACGCCCATAAAATTTTACCAGTGGGACAACACATCCAAGAGGCGACTGCATACGAAATTTCAATACTGCACGACCTTTAGCTCCAAAGCTAATCGAGATCAAAAATTTTGTTTGTATGGGGGGTGCCACGCCCCCTTATCCTACGCCCATAAAATTTTACCAGTGGGACAACACATCCAAGAGGCGACTGCATACGAAATTTCAATACTGCACGACCTTTAGTTCCAAAGCTAATCGAGATCAAAAATTTTGTTTGTATGGGGGGTGCCACGCCCCCTTATCCAGTGCCCCCTTATTTTCTCAGTAGAAGGATATGGATATGTAGTAAGTTCCTACCGAGTTTCATTGATGTGTGATTTTTAGTTCTAAAGTTATACACAAATCTGGAGTTGATAAAAAAGTGCCACGCCCCTTATCCTACGCCCATAAAATTTATTGATTCATGTATTGGGCTCTAGATTAGGCATGTATGCAAAGTTTCAGATCTCTAAGTAGTCGGGAAGTGGGTGAAAAATTGATTACTAGATTTGACGACATACATACAAACATACCGGATGTGAACCTAATATAAAGCTTATAAAAAACGGACCCGGTCTATAAAGGTAGACAGAAATGTCAAATTTGTTTCCTACGTTTAAAAGACGTTTAACTCATCCCTTGCCATCATCGATTTCATATGCATTTTATATGAATCAGCGGAACGACAGACTGCTAATCGAAAAGTATAATTATTTTCCATACAATATTTATAATATTTGAACATTATTGAAGTTTAAGTTCTTTTAACTGGCATGCCCGTAGTCCGAATCGCCTATCAATACTCTACTTATATATGTATATATATCTCAGCATTTCAAAGAAAAACTATTCTGTCTACCGAGCAACCTGAGCACGGGTTATCTCAAGCTCATTTCTCAATGAACATCCACTTTAACCTGCACTAATATTCCAGCAAACAAAATACTATAATAATTTCAATATTTAGATAATGCTGAGCTGTATGTCCTGGCTTTCGTCAATAATATTGCTCAAAACAATATCGTTTCAATGTCGAAAATGGCCTTTTAGAATTAAGAAAGATTTATTTATTTAAAAAAATTATTTATCTTTAATTTGAATTAACAAAAAAATAACTAGTTCCTGCAACACCCCTCCCCCATTTCTAATTGCCTTACAGTTTTATGAATAAACAAATTTAGTGTGCCTGCTTCTTCATGTTCTTAAATTCTTGACTGCCGTTGCCCAGAAAAAGCGCAGCTCTGCACAATTTTGATTTTTATTGCATTGCAGCGTTTGATCAGAAACATTCGCATATTTTTATAACTGCCGCAAAAAGTGCAATACATGCAAATTTGCAGTATTTGAAAATACCACAATCACCACCCCATCCCATTTTCAAGCTGTGTGCTTTACTCACGCTTGTAAATTTAACAATCTGCAAACATTTTTTTTAACGAGCTCCGCACTCACACACTCTCATACATTTTCAAATAAAAATGATTAGAAACGTGACTAAGAGTGCGAATCACGCTATTTGCTTATCTGCTGTCAGTGTTGCCACTTCGGTGTCCCTTTTATGCATTCTGCTTTTTTTCCTATGTACCAGCATGCACTCTGATCGCAGTGTTGCATTTCAGCGTAGAGCAACCATTAACAATTTTTTGCTCGAGTGTCTGTGTGTGTGTGTACATGTGGAACATGCAATTTTCCAGCATATTCAGTTTTATGCGGTCCCAGCGAGTGCTATCTGCATATGCAGTTATGTATGTATGTATGTGTGTGGTGGAATTTTTTGAATTGCCACTAGGGATGTTAAGACTCTATGCCTTGCTGATATATTAGAGATTAAACATGCTATAACTGCGGAAGTGGAATAAAAAAACTTCAATACGGGAATCACTTATTTTTATCATCGAAATTCGTCTAATCTTTCACTTAAAATCTCAATTTAAAATAATCTAAAAAATCTAGAAAAACATGGAATATTGCTTTGAAATTTTGGCCGTAGCACGAAAACGGATTGGATGAGCTTTATTATCAGTCCATAATAATTCAAGAATTTTACAAGATATTCTAAAATGTTAGTCTTTGACCGGAAATGCTTCTGGAACTTGAAGAGATATTATCACAACTTATACATTGGAACATTTTTATATCGAAATATCAAATAAACCTCCATGTGAGTTAAAATTTATTAAAATAAAAATGCCTTTTCTACAAACTGTGCCATGATATAGTCTGCTCTTGTTTACAGACATGATGAACAGTGAAATTAGTAGTGATGTTCTAGTATTCTGGTATTCTCGAGTTCAACATTCGAACATTCTGTAAGTCAGCATGCTGGGATTGCTAACCTTAGTAGCGACTGCAGCCGTTTCACTCGCCCTTATAACGTTATGCCCTGTGGGGGCCGCACATTTTCACGTAACTTGCAAATTACACGAAAACTGCGCTACGGCGACAGTGACCCACACACACTATCACACGAAAATACTCTCACAACAATTGTGCATATCTCTTGTGGTTTTATTACAGCAAAATGCATACACTGACATTCTGCAATGGCGCCCCTTAAGTTGCAATGTGTGTGAAAAAATTTCGAAAATTCTTAAAATGTCGAGAAAGGTAAATTTGAGCTGAATTTGAAATTGCTTTGTGGTAAGCCATTGTAAAATTGTATTGAGTCGATGCGCTTTTGAAGTTTGAATGCATTTTGAAAATCAATTTGATTTTGTTCGTTTCCTTTGGCATGTAGGAAATAGATGCCGGGGAGAAGATTAAGAACCAGAACCGAAATCAATGTGTACACATTCGATTTGCAAAATCGGGCTCAACACCGCAAATTATATTTACAGGCAAGTGAAGATGGAATTGGAAATAGAATTCCTTTCAGGATTGCCACGTTTTTAGGCAACTATCTATATTTTTCTTCCATGCTCTATAGTTTATCCGCCCATTTTATTCTACGAGCACCATCAAATATCTCCGAAAATCTGCTATTAGCATACATATATCAGCCTTGAGTCACATGTATAACTGGTGCAAGAGCCCATAGAACGAGGCTTAGGTCTAGCTCCTCGCATTAGCTTGTGCATGCTCGTTCTATTTTAAGCACAAAAAATGGGAGCCATACATCTTTCCTTTAGACTTTACCAAGGGGGAAGCTAAACTATTTTATAAGCAGTATGTTTTATGTTTTTTTAAAGAAAGTTTTGGCATTCTGAATGAATTCTTTTGACTCTGCAAAATAATATTCCGAAACGGAAGTATTTTTTACTTCTGTACACTTGGCAATATTTGGCAATACTTAACATTTTCGTTTGGAGAATCCGCGCGTCCGGAGAGGAGCTCTGTTCGGGTGGTAACCCAGTGACAGGCTTGCTGCTCTTTTGATCGAAGTAATCAAAACTTTTCTGAATTTTATCACCTTTAAAGCTCCAATCTTCGAAAAGTCATAAACTGGCCCCAAAATACTATTCCTCATCCTGCTACCATTTTCCAGCACACTCACGCTCATACAAAGCAAATTTGCTTACGATAAACTGCAAAGCTCACACATGCTCAAAGCTAAGCCTGCTCAACGTGCTAGCAGAACGAATGAAAGGATCTCTGGCGCGTGCTGGAGCTCAACTTGCGCCGTAGCTAACCGCAAAAAATATACCCACACAGAAACGGAAAAGAGACAACATTGCATTTGTTTTAGCAATAAAAAGTATTTCCTTTCAAGGCGACCCGCTGTCACTTCCATCTACATAGTCGAGAACGTCCACACTTCCCGGGCATGTTTACAGAAATTTCCTCTTGTGGTTTACATATAATCTCAGATATTGCCCTTCCCTTTTCTTGTTGCTGTCGTTGACCAAACCAAACTAAAACATGAAAAAATCTTTATAAAAATAACAACAATTTTTACATGCCAAACACAAACAGCAAACAAACAAAGGACTTTAAATGAATGCAAGTGCTGCTGTTTGTTGTAAATTGTTGCAGTATCCTGAAAATCCATGCCAAAGATCCTGTACATTAGTTAAACATTTTAATGGTGCACACAAAGAAACATGTGCACCTACACACAGATAAACGTGCATGTGTGTGTTAGAGCGAGTTTAAGCATGTGGCATTAAGTACTCAACACTCGGCAGTAAGAGTATATGTCTCGCTCCAGCAACAACAACATATGTATTTTTGTTGCTGCAGCATGGGCACACATACTTACATACATATGCATCTTATGTTTATGTTTATGTATATATTATTAGTGATGTAAAAGCATCAAGAACCTGGTATTTGAGCAATCTAAAAGAAATTAACCCTCTAACCGCCAAACATTTTCAGCCGAGAAGAGAAGTGCATTCAAATATGATTGCATTAGATTAGCTTAATTACTTAGAAGGTAGGATGTCTACTATCACTATCACTTTTTACTATAACTAAATTATTAAGGTCGAAGAATTGATGATTATTTGATGATTGCTTTTAAGCTACTTACTACTATTATAGAATAATTTAATTTGTACGTGCCTTAGGGCCAGTTTCACAGTGGATGTTTAAATCTAATTTGCGAATTGAGTTTAAATCTAGTTTAACTTTTCTTGAGTTTCACAGTGCATTTATTTAAATACGGAATAATGAATGGCAACTTCGAATATTTGACAATTGAAGGTTGACACAACTTGCCAAAAACATATGTTCAATTGTTCAATTATGGAGGCAGCGCGAGCTAAAAATTTTTCGTCGGCCGAAAGAAGTGAATTATTGGATATTGTGCAAAGAATCCACAGTTTATATTATTTATAATACTACGGGATCATTTATATGTGCTATACCATGCAGTTTTATGTTTAATTTTATCTCTTATAAATTGCAATATTGTCGACGCAGCTTGCTTGCACATCCGAAATCAGCTGTTTATTTGTTTTCGATTGCAACTCTGTGCCGTACTTAAATATCCACAGTCGGCTATTTAAATCGTATTTAACTTCCAACTGTGAAACTGAAATTCCCTATTTAAACTGCAATCAGAGTTTAAATATCCACTGTGAAACTGGCCCTTAGTAATATAAATCGATATTTTCTAACTTTTCTTCTTACTTTTGTACCCACATTATAATGAGAATAGTAATAATAATAACATAGGAGAAGCAATAATCTGTGATTTTCTCACTACTTTTTATAATTTTCTGCATATGGCCAGCCTACCTGAATCTATCTAATCTATCTATCAAGAAAATTTAGTATTTCTTGCAGATTCGTTTATTTTGAAGAAGATGTCGATGCGTTTATTCAACATAACATTTAAAAAAATGGTCCAATCTTAAAACTAGAGAGTTCAGTTAAATACTGAGTTAAATAATTCAATGAAGTTACTGAATATGTGAAGATCAAGGTTATGATTCTAAAAAGTATTTAATCAACAAGTTTTGATTTGATGCAAGTACTCAATATAAACATCATACGTAAAGAATCAATTCAATACAAGTATTCAATAATCAAATTACCGATTTAATATGGAATTTATTCAGACATTATTTTAGTTATCGATTTAATACAACCTCACAAGTATAATCAAAGTTTGGAAAAAGTTAATGCACTTGCAAGAAGTATAGATCTTCGATATATTCGATTTTCTAACAAGTCGAGTATTCAAGATTTATTTGATACTCAAAAGTGATTCGCTCAGTACTAGGCACATGTGTGATTGGAAACTACTAGCAACCAGTTGTTGTTGTTTAAATTCACAATGACACCAGCATAAATTGTGCAAATTTGGCTTGTGGCCAAAAGTGCACCACCCTGCGCTCATTTACTACATTACTGTCGCAACTACTATTTCAACTGTAACTACTTTTTTGATGTCGTTGTTGCATTCGTGTTGGTTACTTTACCAACAGCAGCACAGGAGGAAGGTATGGAATGAAAGCAGCAAAGCTAAGCAGATTTCTGCACATGGACCACAGACTAGTCACACACACAGGCAGTGTTACTCTGCTCATTCACATAAAATTACTCTACCCAGCCACTCCACATGCTCGCTCTGCAACCCCATTCCCCTGTCTGAAGTGTGGTTTTGCCGGCAAAGTACTTTTGAGATAGATAAAAAAACTTATAATTCCTTTTTTTGTGAAACGGCACGAAACGTAATTCACAAAAATGCTAAATCAAACATTGCTAATGTATGAGTGTGTCGTCTGCGTATAAGTGTGCGTGTGTACTTTGTGGGTGTGTGTTTGCACTTTGTAGGTAGGTGACTGTTTGTGTAGGTGCAAATCTCACTTAAGTGAATTCATGCTGAAATCTTACCTAATTTACTGCACAAATAAAGGCAGCTCTCTTTTGCTACTATTTTTAGTAAGAAAAGTACACAATTCTAAATTCGTAGTAGCATTTAAAAGGTATATTGGAGCAACATTAGTTGTTATACGTGGTAATGCTGCTAGCTTAGACAGATATGTAGGATTAATAATTTCAAATAATACTGGATTTCTCATAATTTTATTTCATTTAACAAGTTGGGAACAATATTTTTTCAATATATAGGAGAGCAATCTACGTCTTGAATCTCGTTTGAATCTCGTCTTTCAGTTTGAGTCATTTATTCGGCTGTATTTCCAAAATTTTCAAATTACTGAAGTAGGCTGAAAAGGGCAACTTCTAAGCGCTTTTCGAAAAAAACAATCTCAGAGTCGAGTATTCAATAGTTGAATTAAAGCCAAAAGTGAAAATAGCTGGAAATAGCATGAAAAATATATTCCTGAATACTGCATGAAGGAATGCATGATTTTGAGCTGCTGAAACCATGTGGAATATGTTGATTTTACAAAAAAATTTAATATATAAAATATTTACAAAAATATTGAAATTTCTATGCACCAAGGGACGATTCCATAAGATAAGGTTCTATTGAGCTGTTTTCGTTTACATTGCCTACGTGATTTTTTAAATCTTTCTACATTTTTCAACCGTTTTGCTTATTTCCAAAAATTTTTGGAAAAGTTCTAAAATCCGACAAAACGCCAAACTCTGATTACAGTTCATATGGAAAAAAAATATGTTTAAAGCTTCCACATGCCTCGTATGCACTGCAGCGCACACCAATCGCACAAAAATATTTCATTTTCGATTTCCGTTTTCCGTTGGAATTTCACCCCTAAAAAGCTCGACAGCAGCCAGACTCATTAATTCAAATGCTAAATAATGCGCATATTTAAATGTGTCCGCTTTTGCTTTTTGCTCCAAACATATTTACTCACACCTTTCTCTATTTGCCTTGCCCTTCTTGTGTTGTCAACCTCGCACCGCCCTTCCTTCTCTTCTGCTTCTACGCTGCTTTGAATACTCATTAATGCGTCGAACCAATTCGCGACGTTTTGCTACACATTTTTTCGCAAGTAATAATCAAAGCCTTTAAAAATGCGCGCAAAGCAGTTTCCTCTTCCGCCACAATTTTCGCACTCTTTAGACTGTCTCGAGTAGCTTTTAGCAGGAAGAAACAAAAAAATGGTTAAGTGAGACGGCTGGAAGTGTGGAATGTAACGACTTATGACTGAGCTACATAAACCACAGTCACTTTTTGAGTTTTATTAAATTTATTTATTATGTAGGTATTTTTAGCGAAAAAAGTTGAAATAGCAAGATCTTTCTAAATCGAATGAAATTTTTTAACTCAGGATTATTGTGCGGTATCTGAAGTCAGTCCAGTTTAGAGGCAACTTGGTTCAATGTAAGGCCTTGAAAGCCTGAATTCAAACAGTTTCATTTTCGTGTAGACAGGAGTTTTATTGACTTGTTAAAAACTTGAAAAAGAACATTTTAAGCTAAACTAATTTGTATCAGTACTTCATCTGATTCAGATATTACATATTTAAGGTAAACGTATAACGTCGACTACAAAATCAATACTTTCGCTCTTACACCGTACACCGTGTAGCGTGTAATGAACCTATAACCATTAAGAAAAAGCAGCCAAAGTTGCTGAAGCAGAAAAAGCCTTAATTCATTGACCTTTTTTCTTGTTGCGGTTTGAGGTTAACTTGCGTCAAAGTTATTGCTTAGTCATTTTTTTAAAATGTTAGTGCGGGTGGGGGTTGGTGGCACATAAAAAATGTAGCCAAAAATTGTAACAACATGGTTTGCCTTTTTTTGGCGCCGCTCTTCCACTTTTCCTACAGCGGCAATAAAACTGCAATAAACAACAAATGCCTTCAATTTTTTACCTTTTGGAATGTTAGCTCAAATTAGCTTTCTATTCTCTACTCGGCACTCATTCGCTCCAAAACTTTGTGGCGCGTCATGCAAACGAATTTATATATGCTAAGCAAATCACCGCGTCAGGCGAAACGCTTGCCGCAGTGGCCTCAATATTGTAAATTTAATATTGGCATTACTTTGAGTTGCCTGCCTTTCTGCCCACCTTCCTACCTGACCGACAATATTGCAAGGTTTTTGCTTTTGCCGCCTCTCTTTTCCACCACTTGTGCTGCCTCTGCGGCCTTCTGCTCCTCCTTTACTGCTGCTCATTGCCGCTGGCTCAAAAAATATTTAATAAACCATTTCGTATATAATTTTTTATGCGCCCACTAAAGTACACACGAAAATTGAGACAGAAACATAACCTGAAGCGCTTTATCAAAAGAAAATTCCCTTCAGAGTTGAAGGTCGTGTTACATGCTTTTGATTTGTCAAGTGTAGTAAAAAAGTGCTATTGGGTAGGAATTCTTTTGAAGCTTAATTTTTGGTGCTTCAAATCTTGCTGTTTGAGCATGAAATATGCCTTTTACTCAAAAATTTCACTGACATATTTGTGGTATTTAAAAAAATATATTCTAAGGTCGGGTTTCATAGTGGCTATTTAACAGCCCTATTCCTGCGACCGTCACAATACTCACCGCAGTAACAAGAGAGCATTTCGTCACAATTGTTACTTTTCCTTATTCGGAACAGAAATCAAAAGCTCGAAACGTATCAATTGTGACAAAAATTGTGACGGTCGCATTAGGAGGTCACAAGCGAAAACAGCTGTTGTAAAACTACGGTATCAATTATATGTGCTATACCATGCAGTTTCATGCTTAATTTGAATCTCATAAATTTCAATACTGGCCATGCAGCTTACTTGCACATCCGAAATCAGCTGTTCACAAATTCAACTATGTGCCGTACTTAAATATCCACAATCGGCCATTTAAATTTTGTATAACTTCCAACAGTGAAACTTAAATTCCCCATTTAAACTGCAATCAGAGTTTGAATATACACTGTGAAACTGGCCCTAAAAATAATATGTTCATTTTATTGCAAAAAAAACATGTATTTGCATAAGAATCCGAACCGTAGTATTTGTTATTTGTTATAGTTAGAAGGCCTTTGGGCCTTTGGGCCGCGACCGCCGAATGGATCTTTTGTGCTGGCCTGTATTTAACCCAGTTGTGTTAGGCTCTTAATGAAAAGTAGCACTTTACTGGGTTTAGTGTTCCATATTTTCCGTGGGGGCACAGAGTAGCCTCCTAGATGGATGTTTCTTAGCCTACTAATTGCGGGACAGTCGCACAAAATGTGCTCGGACGTTTCAGTCCCTATCTCGCATAGTCGGCACGTATCCGTATCGGATAATCCCATCTTCATCAGGTGGTATCGAAGACTGCAGTGGCCTGTGAGATACCCTGTAAGCATGCGGAGGTCTTCCCTGTTCAACCTAACAAGCCTTTGTGATACGGCCTTTGTTGGGGTCAGGAATCTTTTTGCTTGCCTTTGTCCTATGCTGTTAGTCCAATAGGCATTAATCTTGGATTCCTCCCATTTCCTTAGCACTTCCGCTGTATGCCCTTTAGACCGTAGTAATAACCATAATCCAGTTTTTCGGCATTTCGGATCCATTCGATCATTTACTTTCAAATCTGACAGATCTTTGTGATGTATTTTCAAGTCATGGCACACATGCTGCAAACCGTGGGCTTAGAGCAATTCGCAGCTGCTAGTCCTAAATATTGAAAATTTATTACTGAGGAATGAAATCTATATAATAAATGTCTGTCTGTGACTACTGACTCACTAACGCGAACGGCTTCTTATAAGGTTTAGAACATAAGGAAGCAAGGGTGATGATAGCGGAGTGAGTAAGGCGCTGGCGCAGAAACCGAAAGTGCATGAGTTTCGATCCCTGCTGTGGGCAGGGTCTTCGACTTTTTTTCGGTATTAATTATGTACTGGAAGGGCCACAGTAGTTTTTAGTTTCAGAGTTGACCACAAGATGGCGCCACTCGCAACTAAAGAGAAATTTTGATCTACAGCTTTGGAATTCCGTACGCGTTCGCCTCATGGATGTGTCGTCCCACTGGCAAAATTTTATGGGCGTAGGACAAGGGGCGTCGCACTTTTCATGCAAATACACATTTGGGTATAATTTTAGAACTATACACCACACATCAATGAAACTCAATAGAAACTTACTACATATCCATATTCTTCAACTCGGAAAATGAGACGGGCATTGGAGTGATCCCAAGTCTATGGAGTGAGACCAAACATTACCCCAATATCCCAAAAAATAAAAATTGTCCAAAATTGAGTCAGTGGGCGCCACGGACGCCTTTCAAAAACTAGTTATTGATAATGAAAAACATAACATTAACGAATATCTGCAAATTTTGAGACAGAGGAGCTGCTAAATGAAAATTCACAAGAATGCAAAGATTTAGGTATGATGGACCGAAAATACACCCTTTTACAAATGCCATCAACACCTTGCAAATATTGTACAGGGGCGTATGAGTAATATTAGTTTAAAATTATAATTTGTTCTGTGTCTAATTTCAGTAGGGGAGAGGGGGGTACCTTCGTCTCTTTTTTTTTGAAGGCCTATATTTCAGAAGGTAATCAATATATTTAAAAACCGATTAGACTGTTACAATACCTCATTATTTAGCAATAAAATGTTATAGTCAAATTTCTTTAAAAAGTTCCGTTTGTATTATTTTTTTCATGATTAGTAAAAAAAGTCATTTCGCTGAATGTGCCCCCATGCCAGGGTAGCTTCGGCATTTGGCGGGGCACTTTCGGCATTCACACTTTAAAGTACCATAAGGTGATACAAAATCTTGTTTAGGCTAAATAAGACATGTTTTTGGTTACATAACACGTTTTTATTATATTTTGCATTAAAAAAATAAAAAAACATCATGTTTAAGAGCTTCAAAAAAAGGTAGTTATTGTAAAATTTTTTTTATAAATTATTTTTTATATATAATGTTTTAAGTGCTGAGATCGACCCTAATATTAATTTTGTGTGTTTACGGGAGGTTTAAGCCAAGTTCGAGGGTCTTGGAAGCTTCAACTCGATTTCGATTTTTAGTACCTGTGAAGTTATATTGACGAATGTGCCCCATGAAAAAAAGATGAGTCCGCCCTGGTGTCACTTTTTTCCTTTTTATTTTTTTACTTCTAATTTCAGTGCTTTATTTTCACTTAATACGCTTTTATTTACAAAATAATAAGTATTAAAGTAATACTAATACAATTTTGTTCGAAATAATGGTATGAATACAGCACAAACTTCTTACGTTACCGACCTGAATATTCGGGAACGCAGCGCGGAAACACAAAATCAAATGTAACTTTATCAGCTGTTCAGATAGAGGTGGCAAATTTTGTGATGGATATTTATGCTAGTTATGGGTTAGTTTTTACTAATAAACAGTTATGTCCGATGACTCCTTCATACCGAAATCGCCTTTGACGAATGTGCCCCAAGGACGAAGGTACCCCCCTCTCCCCTACTATATAACCAATATGTGTCACTCAAATTCTATATAAAGCTTCATAAATATCGCTGAAATTGCAAACATTTCTGTTTTACAAAAATACCAGTG
Source organism: Neria commutata (assembly GCA_963457695.1). Taxonomy (NCBI): domain Eukaryota; kingdom Metazoa; phylum Arthropoda; class Insecta; order Diptera; family Micropezidae; genus Neria; species Neria commutata. The sequence goes on from OY735246.1 coordinate 44,494,420, forward strand.
TTTTAATACAAATTTATAACATAAATAAATCGTTTTTCACTATATGATAAATGCATCTTTAAACAAACAAACTTCGGAGAATAACTGCTTATTTTAAAATGTTGCTCAAATAAGAAGCACAACTTTTGACTGCACCTTTTTTTTATACTTTTGCTATTTTTGTAAGCTATTTTAAAATATAAACTTGAATTGAGCCAATTTGATGAAAAGCGTATAATTGGCAGCTTTATTGCATATTTTTCTCCATTTATTCAGCTCGAGCTTTACTAAGAGCTTTTTTTCAAGAAACTGCTTTTCTTCTGCTTTGAAATGGACAGAAATAATGTGAATTTCTTAAGTTTTCTTTCACAGCGCCCTCAATTATTTTACTTCTTCTTTATAACGTTTTGCTGTAACAATTGTAACAAAGCTGTAGCAGCAAAGCTAACGCCAAAAACTAGGCAACACTTTTGTGTGTTTTATGCGCCCGAAAGTATGCAGGCTTAGGGGGGCAAGAAAGTTTGCTGTTTTCCTTCACTTGTACTTATTTTTGAACAAACACAAAGGACACTGGAACACCTACATATATTAACATAGATGCATAAGTACCAGTACACTTACCGCTATACAATAACTCACATATGTATACGTGCATACGCGAGAAGCCATAAGAAACTCCATAACGACCCGTTATATTAGGCAGACGTAGTATAAGTAAAACTTCTCCCGCAGTGGGATTAGCTGTAGACCTGGTAACCTGTGCCCGTTATGCTCAATCCCCACCCCCACCACCACCACCACTTACACACTAGCATGTCCCGACAAACAATTTTTCTCTTTACCCACCTCTGAGCTACAAAAAACTGATGGCAGGAAAAACTATACAGAAACAGAAGAACACCGATTTCATTCGTTTAAACGTTAATCTCTTACATGAACCGAGAAAATATACTCAAAATACATATATTAGGATTATATATATAAAGGATTTCAATATTAATTTTTACTTATATAAGTGCAACAATAAATATACATAGAAAAAGTGCACAAATATTTAAAACTGGCTTTTTAAAGAAACCAAAACAGCTTTCATAAAATCGACTTCAGTTTTGACTTCAGCAACCCAAGTTCAAGTCGTTGTATGGAATTAAACCACTCTACATCAGTGTAGCATTAAATATGTTTGTTCAAATTGAGGCTAGCCCAGATTGTCGTTAAATTGTATGTTACAAAATAAAAATTTTTTAATTTTAAATATGACTTCAGATATTAACCATATCCGCGAACTCGTTCTAAAACTATTTTTCTGCACTATCTACAGCACGATAGTAATCTTGAATGTTGGCTGGGTTAGCATTGACATCTTGAGGAAGCTCCTTCGTGCAACTGCTGATGAATTAGTTCTGTTGCCCAGACAATATTGTCGGTTCTCTGCTGTTCGCTCCGGTTGCTCGACTGCTGATTTCACCAACGTGAATAGAAGCGCCAGCATTTTGACGTTTTGTCTGCTTGTTAAACTAATTTTCCCTAAACAATTTTTAAGCGCCTTAAGAGGGTTTTACTTTACTTGTACCTGCCCAATGCCACTACTGCTGGCACTCCCGCTCTCCTTTCAAGCCATCTTTTAAAGGTATTTTACCTTTTTGTTTGAATTCAAATTCGACAACAAAAGCCGCTCGGCCAAGAAATGGCCGACAACAACGCGTGCGCTCCTTTTCAGCCTTTATATAAAAGCTAGAGTAGTGCAAATTTTCGTATAATAGCTTAAACAGAGGAAATAGCTGGAGTAAGGGATGACGTTCGCCTCACAGCACAGGTGAATGCGTTGCGAAATTTTATTTTAAGTTAAGTTGAGTTCGGGCTTTTAGAATTTGCTGCGCTAATGGGGTTTTTGAAATGGGTTACACACAGCAACAACCAACAACAACAATGCCAGCAAATAACGCCACAATATATTTTCGCTAATGGTGGAAAAATTATATAATTTGTATGGGCATTGTGCAGTTAAATTGGGGCATGCTTTATGTCAGCGGATTTAAGCTGCTCTAAAGAAGGGAAGGACAAAGCGAAAGTCAGCTGCAGGAGAGCAGAAACTCTGTTTTGTTATATCAATAAATTGCTACAGCTACAACAAAGATAATTGGTCCGAAAATAAATTCTTATGTAGCAGTCCTTTGCTACTCTTTCGCAAACAACATACACAATTCCACGAAGTCTTATGAAACACCAAGCAACAGCCGAAGAAATTTAAATTATCTACTGAAAGGGGCGATGGGTATGAGGCTAAGAAGCGCACACACAATGCGGCGGTGAAGTCATACATAGCATAGTTTTAGGCTGTATGACTGTCCGTAAAAGTATGAGGGAGAACCCGAGGCAATCCAGATCGTGGGCTTTCGATTTGGCGAATTTTGCATTGGGCACATTTTTCAATTTCCCAATTCTTGTATACGTCATCGATTAGAGATAATCGCGCATTCAGCAATACTCTGCCTCACCGCAAAAAATTTTTCTGGTATATGTTTGCTTGATGGGTGCCCAATCTTTGCTCTTCTCTCGGTGTATGTACATAGCTTTATTACACGCTCAACGTTTGACTTGCTCAGGATCTGAATAACACGAAAAAAGTAAAAAAAAATATCCGCTTATCAACAATTAAACCATTATTTAGCTGCGTCATAATAAATTGTTACCCTCCACACCTGTCAAACGGCAACTAACAAATGTCACCAACATGAACTGTTTTAAATATATGTTTGAATTTATGCCATGAGGGTGTTTTTTCTTTAACAATTCAATATAAACCTATCCTGTGATAATCCTCCCAAGATCATTCTGAAAATAGATCAGGTTTTATTTCTGATGAAATTAATCATCAACACCTTTCACTAAATCTGTATTTACTTAAAACATATACATATATCACATGGATTTCTCTTTTATTTATGCTACCAGAACAGAAAGTTTTGAACTACTATTTGCATAGAAAACTTTAACATTGCATATACCAAGCGCTTCTTAAAGTAGGCAAAACAAAAGAAACCTCACACTTGAATCCAACACAATTCAAGCAAGTGCGAAAGCGTATAATTATGTCTGTCTGTCTGCCTGTCGGTCGGTCCGTCGGTCCGTCTGTCCTGCTGTCTGCCTTAACAATTATTTCAATTATGAGCAGAACAAGCTGTTGCTACACACTCAGCCACGCGCCAACAACTATAACAACAAGGACTTGCTTTTGTAAGTCTTTTTTTAATGAGCACATTAGCCTAAAAGTATGCAACAACAAAACAATACGAAGCATAAAGGCAGCATTTTCATGCCTGAACAGTGAACGTGCGCATTTCGCACTGCCTTTCTTTCGCTGCGTTCGCTTTGTATGTATGCGTTTCAGTCTGTCAAAAACAATAATTTTGCTTAAAAAAATAGGCACTACTTGCCAACACAAACACGCATACAAGCGCACTCACAAGAGGCAGACATGCACAATCTGGACATCATAATTACAATACAGGCGCGCGTTTTCATTGCTGACTTCTTGCTTCTTGCCCCAGTCACAAGGCACTTTCGGAGCAAAGGCAGTGCAAGCGGGGCACATTGTATGCTTAACGGGAGTGACAGCAGCAGCGGGAGAGGGGAAATTGTGTAGTGCAGCACGTAAAACTCATCTGCATGCTAGCTTTGTGTAATTTACTTATGAACAACACTGACAGCCGGCCATTTTGCGTGTCTCAGTACTTTGGCCATTGGAATGAAAAAATAACGAGTACTCGAATATTGAGTACCCACTAGAAAATGCAATGTCGTACTTTCACAGCCCGAATACCGATCCATCTAAATTACCGGAATCTATAACACTGAGATGAACGGTTTAAAAGCTTATGTTATGTTCCCATTCATAATAAAGTAAAAATAACAAATGAAATGATAAACAAAAAAAGTTTTAAAAATGCGAAAAGAATCCCATGATGAACGGTTATTAATTAAATAGAAATTATATCAACTTTATTACTCGGAAAAAATTGCAAATGCACAAAGCTTTCATTTTTTCCATAAGAAAAAAATCGTTGCCCACCAACAAAGCAGTTTTTTTTAACTACATTGATTATAAAGTTCGCTAAATAATTTGTTTACAGAAATATGAAACAAGGGTACATCTTCCGAATTCAGCTTTATTGTCTCGAATCGATAAATGTTCGCATTTGCACATAGTATCTACTTATTTCTAATGAGTACTAACTACTTAGAAAGAAAAAAAAAGTGGCTCATAAAAATTTCAGACAAATATATTTAAAAAGACACCGTACAAAATGGGAGCAAAAAACAAGATTGTTCATAAGTTTGGCTAACGACCTAAAAAAACATGGTTTCGTGAAAAACGCGCTTGAACGCATTTCATACAAAGGAAAGTGCAACAACTTTGGCAATTGTTCGAATTTTCCCAAAGAGTTTGAAATGTTAAGCTTTTAAAATAAGCAATATAAAAAACCATTTGTTGAAGTCGAAAAATTACTCTTAATTCAGATATGGCCGACAGACTCTTTTGTGCAGCAAAAACCAAAATATAAGCCTTATATGCTACAAGTTTTGCTGTTGAGCAGTATTTCATTTACATTGATGATGAACAAATTTCCTAAAATTATGTCTCTTGACCTTCAAATGCATTTAACACAAAGATTAATATTGCTGCAAAAAGCTATATCAGATTCTCATTCCAGCTCCGTCATTTATAAAATATGTATAAATATGAGGTGGAATTATAAATCAAAAAAAATTTTGAGCAAATTTACAATGGCATAACTAATAATTAGTAATGTTTAATGCACATAAAATATATGAAGTAGTTTCGAATATTCGAAAAGTACTTTTTATTCGTGCGCTTTTACTAATGCATACTCGAATAAAAAAAGTCTAATTTAAATAAAATGAATACTTACTCAACATTCTTGACAATTCGCATCTCTAATCCTTATGTTTCTTTGACCATGTGCGTGTGTGTGTGTGCATAGCACGTTTAAATTGTTTTGTGTGTGCTGTTAACTTTTTTTTGTTTGCGTTTGAAGCGTGCTCTTTCCCTTTCCCCTTTGGTTTTACTTTGTACATATATTCATACTTAATTCAAAACCTGCCTTCAGTTACTTCAAGCACTTGGCATACCCGACATGCTCCCCTCCATAATGGCTGACACTACAATGAAGTCTGCTTGTGTGTTGGTACTTTACCGAAAAGTGTGCAGCATATTTTTATGAAATCATGAAATCACTGCAAAGTGCTTGTGCTGAATTTCAATTTAATTCCCCCCCCCCTTTGAGCGGACTAAAAAGAAAAATTTTAAAGTGTCTGTGCAAATGTTCTGGGAAAAAGTTATAATCTTGCAACAGGGAGACTGTAATCGAGGGAAATTGTTTACTGTTCAGATTGCACAAAATTCAAAGGACTAATAAAGATTATTTTTATTTGTTAAATAGCGGTTTCGATTAAGGGGTGTATCCTCTATATTCGATTCCAAGAATAAACCTAGTAGAGTGCTCTGATTTCGATGAAATTTGTATGCTTCTAATTTTGCGCCGCTGAGCTCAAATCTAAAGTCGATTTTAATTAAGATAATTAAGATTAGTTAAGCTTGCGTCACAAACAAGACTAAAATTTTGTAACTTACAAAGTCTAAAACTGAACTTTCGGAAGTTTGCTGCTAAACTCTAATTTCCAGATATTTTTACTAAACCTACAAAGACTATTTCTGCAATAAAAGTTTTTATTAGTGTAATATTTCCGATCTGATTTTGATTCCTGTTTCCCAGAATCATCTAGAATCGTCTGTTCATCTAGAGCAAGTTAACTTAAATCATTTTTAACAATATATAAAATATTTTCAAAAGGAATTTACTATCTACGAATTTTTTGTCAATTTAACAAACTGTTTGCGAATATGTATGCATATAGTATTAAGTTATTGGTATAGTCCAACCACTTATAACTTTCTTTATATGTTTGCAAAGGCTCATAACAAATATTTTAACTCTATTTTCAGGTAAGCACGAATTTCAATGGTGTCTACTTCTAGGCGCACACATATGATTATGATAAGAACTACTTAATATGTGAGTATGCATTTGGAGTATATGTATATAATTGTGTGTGCGTATGTATAGTATGCGTATATGCCATATAAACTTAGGATTATGTTCTTGCCAATGAAGCCCGAATTTCTTATCGTCGCCGAAATCTTCGTCGTAAGCTGCTCCTTGCCTCAAATCCGCTTATAAACTGCTTAGCAATTTCGCTTAACAACGGCCCAACGGACGCCCACGCTACTTTCTGCTTGCCAAAATGTTTGCGGCGGTAAGAGCAGCATAGGTGGGCATTAAAATAAGTCCACTATTGCGTTTTAATATTACGCCGAAATTGCCTCATATGTATCTTACCCCTAGCATTGCTCGTTGCGGATGGCAGCGCTGAAGCCCAGGCTTGCCAGATCGAAATAACCCGTAGCCAAACATTGAAAGTATGGTCGACTCTACGGGCTTGTCGAATCACACGATGATGTCTCTCAGACATGATTCTGCCGGGGTTTGAACCTGGGACCCCTTGCATGAGAGACCAAGCACACATCACACACACTCCGAGCCACTTCGGCGCCTTCAGTTTGCATAGTAATACTATAAAGATTATCAGGCGTAGATATTTGCACCTTTTTGTATAATAGTTTTCTAAATACCTTTGTGAGAAAAACAATCGACGTTTAATTTCGGTAAGAACAATTCCTGACGTTTGGCCATCATTTTCCCATATGTCTTCTGTAAAGGCATGAATTATTACGAAATAAATTCTTTGTTCAAATAAAAAATTTTAATGTTTTTGAGAACTGTTTAAATATTTCGTCATCGTCGTGACTCGGTGGATAAGTGTTCAGTCCTGATGCTTGGAGTCGCAGGTTCAAATCCGAGGCGAATCAAACCACCTAATATAAAAAAAATCGTTTCTTTGCACGTGCCGCCGTCTCTCGCGATCTAGTTTGTAACTCAGTGAGTGTATTCTTTGCCATGAAAATAGAGCTTATAAATTCTGTTCGTACACGGCTGTAGATAAATTGTGTAGGTCCCGATATCTTGTGATAAAAAAGTACCGGCACACACAAGTTACTCGAGAATACTGAGCCTAACCCTTGTTAGACGGGTTGTTGCGCCAATTATTATTTCATATTTTTAATATTTCACATCAAAATAAGCAATGATGCTTGTTTATCCTTCTGTGCTTATTCCCCGGCACTAGAAAGCCTACCGTTTGGCTTAAGAGCTTAAAATCTGGCAACGCTGTCTGCTGGCTTAGCTTTGCTGGAAAGCGAGCTTAGCTGCACATGGCGTGGCAAAGCAGCTGCCACGTTGACGAGAGCAGGACGTGTACCAAAATGATTGATTGGGCTTTTAGTTAAATTGCACACAAAACAATCGTTTTCCTAGCAGGCAAGGCAGCTTCCCACTACTGCCTATATTCCACCTTCCAACCCGTCAACCGCTTCGTACACTACGTAATTTTCTTGGCTGGGAATTAAAGCTGCCTATGCAGGACTACCACATCCATAGCCACAACACGTTATCCTGCGTGGCTGCTATCTTTTATGCTCTGCTACATTTCAGCCATTGTTTGTGTTTACCTTTGTGCAGGACGCTGTGGCTACGCATGCCTGACAGAGCTCAGCGTTCAGCTCATACACATGCTCCTCCTCGCCTTGGCTCCCACGCTGCTTGCTACTCCCGGCAGCCGTCCTAGTAATCTTAATTCCTTTGGCCTCTGCTTCGCGTTTCCCTTTTGGGATAATTTCCTGATAATGACAAGCCACATCAAACATTTTCCGCCGCGCTGCCAACGGCAACACTCGCTCTGCTCACTCCACAACAAGAAGCCTTCCCAGGCGCACTCACTGTTATGCTGCTCTAGCTACAGCTCTTGTTAGTTCCACATCCACTGCAGTTGGGAAGCGACTTGTTACGAAACTTTTGCCCGCTTTTTGTTTTAGTTAACAGTTATGCATGCCCCACCGCAACTCCCCCTCCGCTACTCATAACCGCTCTGGCATAATTTTTCCGCTAAGCTAACCGCTAAAATAAACTTGAAAAGTTGGTATTTATCTTAAGCGCTTAGAGTTGGTTCCTACCTGTAGGTGTGTGGGTGCGGGTCTCCCAGCGCACATACATACACATAAAGCATACCATATTTTGGTTCAGATTAATGCGCGTTTCATGTTACTTACAGTGGCATAAAGCAGTACTCAGCATTGCGTATGGCAGAGTTGGAGAAGTGTCATAAACAATCTTAAATTAAGTGCTTCACAGTGGTCGCAGATCTATTTCCGGGCAGCGGAAATAATAAAGAACCGTACAAAGTACTTATAAGTAGCTCAGTAGAGCATATGCAACTGTGGAGAAAAATGCAGCAGGTAGGATATTAAACGACTAAAACAAACACCGATTTGGAGATATCATATCATATTACTGAATTTTTGGGTGCCTTTTCGTCTCAGCCAAAACTTTAGTTAGTCCAATCATTTAGGGTTCAGTTTTGATTCTCATGTCTTGCCGACCTTCATGTCTTTTGTTGATTCTGAAGCTGTTCGAATGGTTTTACTAACCACATCTCCTAAAAAGGAGCGGTGTTAGATTGGGCATGTTTCTCTTCTATTTATTGCAAAATTTAGTTTGGTAATTAATTCAAACAATATTTGCTAAGCAATGGGATTCTAACAAGCTTTAACAGATCAATATATAATAATACAACTTATGCTGTTTTATCATAATTAATAAGTTCCTTGAAAAGTTGTGTCATATCGAGAATCTTCATTGTATTTCGAGTATAATTTTCTAACAAGTAGTTACAAAAAATTCTAATATTAAAAGTAAGTATATAAATTATTATCTTATTAAAGTATTACTTTTCAAAAGCATACAGTATGTGTTTATATGTATTCTAAGCGTGTCTAAAATTGCAGCTTAAAATTTTCAAAAATTTAAAAGCGCGCCCATATATCCTTTTTTTCACATATTAGCTCTGGTTATTTACAATATTTGAAACGAAATTTCACGAAAGTAAAGCAAGACTTTTTTCGCAAAATTACCATGCGAAATAGCATTAAAAAAAATTTTAAGCTGAACCCTTAAACAAAAACGGATGTTTAGGAGCGTCATACAAAATTGGTGTTAAGAGGCATATACTGTTATTTTAATATGACAATATAAGATCCACTTTAATTTCAGAAAAATCTTATTGTCAATCAGTTGCCTTAACAGTTTTATTAGGAAAAATAATACCCTTCAAATACCAGTTTAGACTTTCTACATTAAACTTTTATTGCAGTGACTATCATTTTTCACATCGCATTTCCCGTCCACATAATCCACCAGCACCGGCCTAACAATAGCAATATTTATAGGATGTCACAGATGCCTCAACGAAATTTGTATACATAGTTTTGTTTAATTGAAATTAATTGCATTCAGATCCACAGTGCCGCTTGCCGCACCAAAACGCTCACCAAGGCAAGTGATCAATTTTCATATCAATGAACTTTTCTCTTAGTTGTCTACGTTTCCTTCTGCTACAGCGCCAACTACAAAACTCGAAGTCCCGAATGTATTTATCACGAGTGTGCCACTTAATCCGGCTAATTTTTCTCGTTGTCCTGCTGCACTACCCAACGCCATTCGCTCTCTTTCTCTCTCACACTATCTCTTCCTTCAATTGCTTTGTGCATTTGCAAACTTTTTGAAGAATTCTAAAACTTTCGCCTACTTTCATTATTAATCCGCAAGCTGTCTCAAAACTTTTATACCCGCTTATAACAAGTTTTCTGTTCGCAACTTGTGCCTCATGGAAAAACAGAGAGGATGAGAGAAATAAATGAACGTCGGAGAAAAGGACAACTAGTAGCGAGAGTGTAGCATATTCTTTTCAATTACTACCCCCAGAAAACAGTCAAAGAAGCTGGCAACACTGCGTTAGAGTTCGTCGCCATCTTAATTTTCGAAAGCAACCTGAAGCCTAGTGAATGCGAGGCTGCCACCCCTCTCTCCCTCCATCGCTTGCTGTCACCTGTCTTTTTGCCTCCCTTGCACTGCACGTGCATGTTGACGCCGCGGCATAGTGAAATAATTACAGGTCATTATTATTTATTAAGATAAAATACCCTTTTCAATGAAAAATGTTCACTTGAGTGGCAGGCAGTGCAGCTGTTTGTGAGGTCGGAGGGAGCCGTTCGCACGGAGGTGTATGCGGCTGAATTGAGTTGACTGTACTTTTTCGGACCCGACGTAGTTGGCGTAAAGTGTGGCGCTGTCAGTGCGGCTGCCATTTTTCAATTACAAAAACAACAAAGGCTACAACAAAACCAACAGCAGAGGCCTCAGATAAAAGCGCTTTCAAATTGAGAGACAAAAGCGCGGCAGTTTAGATCGAAAGACCGACAGGTCAAGTGGCATGAGTGTACACCAGGGATGCAAGATATAGAAAAACGAATCGGCTTCAAAGGCAGCATTAAGCTCTAAGGAGACCAACACCTATTAATTTTCAAAATGTTTGTTTTAACAGCACAATTTATAAAAGCTTACAAAAGATTTGTAGTAAGTTTAGAAAGTCAAAGCGCCTGCTTCATACAAAAGTTGGACTCGAACTTATTGGAGTTTTTGGTCTGCTGATTGATCTCGGTATCCTCTCTAAAGATTTTTCTCAGACTTTCAGAGATGTTGAAGAAAGGGAGAAAATTGTTCACTTTTTCAGTGAGTTTCCAGCTCTACTTAGAAAGTCAAAGGATGTCGTGTTTCGACTCCAACTCTTTTCATAGTCTTAACTTCCAGTTGTTGTTATAACAGTTGTCTTTACTTCTTACCAAAAGTTAGTCCGTAGCATGATTTGATCCACAGTCATATAGAAAAGATGAGTTTTTGTCCTACTCTGGTAGCACAATGGGCTTAGTTTGGTCTAAATGTGCGTTAGCAGTTGCACTAACTGGAAGTTCTGCCCAAAAAATAAATTTGTATCCAATTTTATTGTACCGAATTTGTATATAATACAAAATTTGCTGCATGAAATTCAGTTTCTCACTACAACCGTCGACCATCTTTCAGTCTACACAATGAGTGAACTCCAACCAACAATTATAGGCACTGTTTGTTGGTGAAGTTCGGCTATCATATTTTTATCTGCTGACAAGCAGCGATTAAAAATTAAACCTCATTTCAATAGGAATATTTTTTTGAGAAATTTATAAATATTAGTTGGCAGCCCTAGTTGGCGTAGCGTACAGGTGAAATGCAACGAAAGCTTTGGCATTTGGCACTTTGCCGCATTGGGATGCTCTTTTCGTCTGCGGGTTGAACTTTTTAAAAGGGGTTTTTAATGATGACGCTCGTGACTGCTCCTGCCACTGATGAGCCGCGCATTATACCACAGTCAGGCTCATTTTTCATATTTTCCGTTTACTCATTTTGTTGTGTGCAGTTATTTTTGTTATTATTTTCACTTCTTTGTTTTTGTTTTTGGTTTGTTCATTTTGGACAGTGACTGATGATGGCATTTTGCGATTACGCTCTGAGTGCCCACCTTCATATTTGGTTGATAATGAATTTTGTGTGACTTTTTGTGTGGTGGCCACAGCAAACGTCATTGTGCAGCAGCAACACTGACAAACTTCGTTTATGACAACTCATAACTCCATTTAAAATGTAAAATTTTCGGCAGTGACAATTAATATTAAATGTGGAAAATGGCTTAGGTAAGAATTATTTTGCTGCCATGCGGCTACAATAAGTTAGACAATTTTTAATTTACAAATGCTTAAAGGTATAGAGACATCTCTTTTAAACCAAATAATTAGTTATTTTTAATTCCGAAGTAAAGGTTGAAATATATCAAAGGTTTTTAAACCGGTATACATAGCTTTTTTTTTTTGTCGAAATATGAAAAACCTACCAGCACGCAGACAAGTATTTGTCCATTGTACTGGTAAATGTAATACATAGCTACTTATAACCCGAAAAAATTTATAGAGACCCAAAAGCATGAGCCTGATAAAAGTAGTCCCATAGTTTCAAGCTTAAAGTATGCACTAGTTCTTTAAATGGAAGAGCTATTTAAATGCGTTTTCCGTAACAGCTCTAGTGTTCCCGATTCACATGTCAGCCAAGGGTAATTTCATTTAATATTGGCGAATTATAAATATATTTGCACATTAAATACAGTGGATTCACTTTTCCCACATAAACCAACACTGAGGGGTTGCCCCCTATACATGCAAAGTACTTGTTAAGTTGGATAGGATTATTTACCTTAAGTAGCTTAAGGTTAAGATATGAATTTTTCGGACTCTCGAAAACTATTTCACGCTGAAATCCCTCAACTGCAAATACTAATGCCGAAAAAATGCAACAATGCGCTTCTTTAATTTTTCTGTGATAATACTGCTCTTTTTTTATGTAAAGCAAAAATATGTGAGTCTTTGGTATATTTTACATTTGTAGGATTTTCTTGTTCTGCTGCACGTTCCTCGAAAAAATTTAAATTTTTGTTCTCAAAGTAATTAAGATTCTTAACATCTGCTCAAAAACTTATGGAATTTAGATTTGGACAGGTTGGAACTAACTTATAATCAACCTCAGTAAACTAATACTTTAGAATGCCGTCATCGATTTGTATGAGTTCTTTGATATTTTACTATTTCAAAAGTGTTATAGATTAAAATTTATGTAGTATATACTTTCTACTTAAGATTTATTCATTCTTATCTGATGCTATGTATATATAAACTGTCTATTTAAGAAGGAATATGTTTAAATATTAGATTATTGAATGAACATCGCAAGTGAATGGTAGTTCATCTTTAGTTTATCCAGATTGCTTCTTCTTTGTGCAATTATTCCGTTCCTAAGAGTAGCTGCAATTACCTTTAGACTGGCTACCACCTACCATTAAGTCATTACCAACTTTTTGCTACTGAAAAAAGTATCGCACATCTTTAATACAAAATTCTCAAACTTAATTAATTAAGAGCAAACGAAAAGCATAGCAAAATTGAAGTAAAATGAAGCAGCATTTTCTGCGTAAAATGTCGCAAAAAGCCTTAAATATCAGAAGAAAAATAACGAAAATAGAAAGTAATGAAGCGACTTCATAAGAAATAAATTAATTAAATTATAAGGAAAATAGCGATCAAATGAAAAAAGTAGGAAGCAGATGAGAGCAAAGCAGCAGCAAAAAGGGAATACCCTACGGAAAATCGCCAAAGTAAAGTTGCTCTTAAGATCAAAGATAAAAATAGAATTTCGTACTTTCTTGTGGACGAAAAAAAGCACTCGCCTCTTTGCAGCAGCCCACATCCAACTCCCACTACACAAAGCAGAAAACACAGTGTCGCAATTTCAATTAGAGTACAAATGTCAAGCGTCATTTTGACAGTTGGCCACCATGGCAAGTAGATGTCGCCTATGACTGTCAGTTATCTCGTGTGTCTCTTCTGTCTTCAATTATTTATTATATGAATAAAGCAGAAATTAATCATTTTACTGTCTTATGCCAGAAACATAAAATGGCCGCCTTCTTTTCATGAAAGTTATCACAACAAAATTTACAAGTTGTAAACGCGCTCAAGTGTTAATGAATTTCGGTCATCTTTTGCGTCCAACTTAGCCCTTTATCAGTTCCGCCGGCGCAGCCTTTTGTGTACCTGTGGCAACGCCGTGGTATGCCTTTGTACTTTATATCTTCTTCAGCTTGTTGCGTTAGGTTTTCTTTTTTTTCCTTTTAGAGCCACTCAGCCACAACATTAAACGTCAAAATGGCGCAGTCTCTTTGTATATAATGGCTTGCATTTTTCACGTATTTGTTGTTGTTTTAGATTTGAGAAACCCTTTTCGTACTAACGTCAATGCAAGATAATAAAATAAGTCAAGTGTACGGGTTTCTTGAACTGAACTTTTTTGACAGCTTGATGCGGGTTCAGTTGCGCTAATTGACAGTAGTGGGCAGAGGATTAGCAAGGTTCGAAGTATGAGGGACTGCTGTTCTTTGGGTTTTGTAAAATCACTTTCACTTTCAAAAGTCGCTTCACATAGATACTGACTTAAAAGACTTTGAAAAGGAAAGTGGTATCCCATGCTTAGTTATTCGATGCAACCCTCAGAAACGTAGTTTTGTGAGCTCAGCCATTCGTATAGGGTAAATTAGGCCACAAAGGAATTATGTGGGCTTAAACCGAACCAAATCAATTACTTGGTGTTTTGTGCTAAAGCGTATTAAATCTTTAAAACCATAACTTTTTTCAGATGCATTTAAAAAATTCACATATAGATTTCGGATTTTACAAATAATTTGATAAATCTAAGAATAATTTTTAAAAATTTGCAAATGGGATTTAGGAAAGATTTCTGATTTCCAAATGAATTTCAAAAATTTGCAAATAGATTGAAAAATTTCAAAATGAATATCAGATGACTGCTTATTTTAAGGAAATTTCTATTGGACTTTAAGTTCATTTATTAAGACTATTCAAGACTATTCAAAAATTACCGTTCATTATGTACTCAAAGAATTTTGTGAGAACAGTAAAATCAGAACTTCAACTAGACTGAATATATCTTTGTATATTCATAAGCTTCCTTTAAACTTCTTTAATCTGTCCGATTTGTAAAAAAAAATATAAATAGATTCTGGCATCTTAACGATAGAACAAAAGTTTTAACTTTAGCTGTTTATTCCTTTGCTTTTTGAATTAAAATTTCAATCAAACTGAACGCTTTAATTCATATAAAATTCCGAGGAAATATTTTGAATCAAAACTTCAAAGCATCCTCAATTAGAACAATTAATAATTTATAGGCCAGAAAAGCGCATTTCCAGAAAAGTGCTTATGAATACAATATCAATGTTCCGAAGAGGGGAGCAATATACTGCTTGTACTCTTATTACCTCCAACTGCTCCATCACTCCCTCCCATTTCGTCCATTTAGCAAACCAAATTAAATCATTGCCCACTTATGCCAATTCATCAAAACTAATTACAAATTCAAAATGTTTTTCCGCAAAATTTAAATGCTTTCTCAAGCGGCTATCCCCTGGTCGCTCCCTCCAGTAGGTAAATAAAACTTGCAAGCAATACAAACTAATAAAATTCACAAACCCAAAAACAGCACAAACAACAACTAAAGTAAAAACAAAAATTACAACAACAAGCCGCACGGAAAACAACTCATTTACTGACACTACAAGCGCCTGCCTATCCCACACTTTCATAAATTTCATTCAAGCAAAAATTTTGAAGACCATTTGAAAATAAACACGCAGCCTGTCCATACCTCAAACCCTTCCCTTCCGTTTCCACAGCTTCGTCACGCCTTTTTCCGCTGCCTATCGGAGCAACAGTCAATCTTCGAGAAGCAACGTGGCGTATGCTAAACACTGAATATAGTCCGTCCGCCCTGTTGCCAGCCCTTCTGTTTGCCCGCCCTCCTACTCTTCTGCCCGCCCGTTTTCCTGTTCGTGAGCGCGCCATTTTGATTTATGATTATTGTTATTGGCGGCGCATTTTAAATCACAAAACGTGGCAGCGCCGCATACAAAATTTGGCCAACTTAACTAAATTTGCTGGCAAAACCGTCAGGCAAACCAAAAAAGGAGTTCATTGCCGCCGGCAAGAAAAGGCCATTCGCCTACAGTTCGTCAACATCAAGCACTCGAACCTCTTTCATCGCAACTTACAACCAGTGGCAGCTTTTGTTGATTGCGCGTCCATGGGCCCAAACTTTTTTTTATGACCATCAAAAATTCACAGAAATCCAAGGAATTAGTTTATGTTTTAATAAAACTGCATAAAAAGTTAGCAAAAAAGTCAAAGGCTTAAAGAAAACTGCCATCAAAAATAAGCAGTAATGTCTATTTTATGTTCAAATTTGAAAATTTCACTACTTTTCTTAGGGCCCCTCGCCCTGAGCCCGATTTGATCCAAAATAGCACTGCCTACCAACTACTTCTACAACTACCCGCATCCAGCCACTTCCATGTCAATATGTCTGTCCGATTGTCGTCATGGGCGACTGTTGGTTGCCACACACACACACTCAAAGCCTGTGAGTGGTGCACGTGTGTTGGTGACACTGTGCTGCTGTTGGTGGCAGCAGCTGGTTTTGTCATTATTAATAACTGTTAATTATTCACTACGATTTTGTGATTTTGGCTAAATGGCAGCAGCAACTGCTGTACTCCCACCCAATACCAAGCCCTGCTTTACTACTTTTACTTATTTCAAAAAAGGAAGCACGTAATTTCGTTTTGATGTTGTTTAGTGTTGTTGTTTTTGTTGTTCCTGTCCCTGTGCTAGCCATGTTGCCACTTTGTTGGTACCACGTTGCGCGCCCCAACTCCCCTCCATTATTATTTTCGTCAAAAGTCTTGCACGGCATCAAAGTTTGCCTCCTCCTTATCGTGCAGATTCTTCCCCCTTCCTATTTTCCATATTTGAGTAAGCTGAAATTATTAAAAACTTTACTGTGCACGTGAAGGTTATTGAAATGCATAAATTATTGACGCTTGGAGAAATTTTTAGGGTGACGGTTTGGCAATAGTTAAAAAATAGAGAGTGCTAACAGCTGTCAACTCAGCCGGGAAATTTTGACTTTATGAAAGTGGCAATGAAAACTTTAAGATATTTTTGAATTTAATAATCGGCTTTCAATGTTTTTTGATTTTGAATACATAATACATATCTTCAATTTGTAATCCGACTACAGGAAATTATGATCTGGAATGAAATTTTGCAATTCCTCAGTTATATTTCGGAAAAAATTTTTCGATTCCCTCACTGGGAAATGCACATATGCAGTATTTAGAATATTTTCATTTCCTTCAAAACATTGAAAGATATGAATTATTTCTTTAGTTTAATCAGTTATTGTTGTCAAAGTAACTACTCAATTGGTTGGAATGTTTCTTCGATAATTGATTCCTCTCTATTTCAATTTCAACAAAACCGAGCTCTGATGTTATCCATTAAAAATATAAAGGAAAATAATTTTTTATGCAAAACAGTTATGGCAAATGAAAAAAATTAGATGTAACAAATATTTTTCACAGAAAATTCAAATTGTGTATAAATGAGGCCTCGACCTTCACCATACATCAATATATAATATGTAGAAATAATTGTTTCTACTAATTTTTTGGTACTCTCCGTTTTAAGTACCTACTATCATTTTTATAAGAAATAAATAATTGGTGCAACAACCGAGGCTAACGCTTAGCTTTCTCGCATTAACTTGTATGCACTTGTTATATTTTAGTACAAATTACGTATTCCAACGTAATTCCGAAATTTAAATTCATAAAAAGCTTAACCAACTAATACACAAGGTCCAAGAAAAAAAGTCGTTAAGTCAGCAATAAATTGTGACAAAATTCCATATTTTATTTTGTATGCATGTCTAAATATTTTGATATGTGTACATTGAAGCGGTATTCTGCATTTTGTTACATTTTATTTGTTGACATTTGAATTTATGTGCATATGTAAAACAAATACACACAAATACGAAACAACTCATGGCCTTTATTTTATGCCTATAAATTTTATGCGACTGCCTGCTCAGCACACTGAGAGGAAGCATGGTGCGCTTCTGCGTATGAGCAATGCAGTCAAATATACTTTTTATGAGTTACAAAATAAAAGGGCCCCCTTTGCAAAAAATTCAAAATGGAAAACAAAAAATCATAGAATGCAAAGCAAATCTAAATGTGTTTCGGTTCCGACTTCGACTGTTGGTTATCTTTAAATCGCTTACGTTTCCCAGTTTTGCCCCTTTATTTTCGAAAAATTGCCGGTAGGGATTCAAAGAATCGGTCAAATATGTTTGTCCCAGTTTTGAGTTAATTTTTTCATTTATTACAGACAGAACAAACAGCAGTCGGCCATGCTGTCAGAATTTGAGCATAGTACGTTTACTAAAATGAAAGGTGAAATTTAAATATTTCCTTTCAAACCGTTAAAATGGTTTTCTACAAACGGAAAGGAGAAACAAACGGAGAAAGATACATTTTCTTGAATATTTGGCAAAGGAAGCTATAGTTAGCAAATAGAGAACGACACCAAAACGATACTTTTGGCGTTCTAAATTTGTCCTCGAAAATTACAGAAGTTGGTCTTCAGTATCGTTAAGAAGACTATTTTCCTAAATTATCGAGAATATATGTACGTTATACAATGAAATGAAGTAAAATAAAGTTTCGAGAAAAATTCGTAGCCTAAAATGGCGTCGGAAGGGAATAAATATAGAGCAATGCATTTTCAAGCCTCAAACTTTTGCCAACAAAAAGCGAAATAAAAAAGTAGTGGAAATTAATGTTATGCCTAAATGCAGCAGGGTTGTAATTTTCTAGGTCAAACGAACCGAGCATTGAGCAACACTTGCCAGCCCCGTTAGGCACGGCATACATTTTTGTTTGGTGAACTTTCATGTGCGCCTCGGGCTTCCTTCCGCTGTACCTTGCAGCAACAAGCACTACTGCCCCTTACCATCATACAACTCTGCTGCATTTCCTGTCCTTTTTGGTGTGCAGTGATGCGACACAGTGTCACACTTTTAGGCAGTGTTGCATTTGCATTCAAATGCATTTAATTATAACAGGCAACACAGGCAACAACAGCACCAAATAAAATTAGAACAAGGAGCAAAACTGAGCAACGCAGGCGGAGCTGCACAATAGCAGTTAACACTAATGAAATTATCTTTAGTGTGTGTGTGTGTGTGTGTGTGTGTTCGACTATGTCTCCGTGTTAGTAAATTTTATGGTTCGTTAGCTCAGTTGTTTATTTTAGTGTAGTTGAAGTACAGAAAGCGCCTACATACATAGTTGCTGCTGTTGTAGCCACTGCAATACGTTCAAATTAAAATATGTTGGCAACCCTGTGCCATGCGACAGTTTGGCGCATTAGAACAATGCAGTTTTTCAGCTTAAATGGCAAAAGCCCAATTTGATGTTTATTAAAGTTGGTATGGAATTATGGCTTAAAAGAAAGTGCTCCGAATTCGAAAATTAGGTGTATGCTTTTTGGTAAATGAGTTTTTAAGTTCGAGGAAGTATGCCAAGGTAGGAGAATTGCTAATTACATCGGCTTCATTGATGTACAACTATGAAGCTTTTACAAAATAAAACACTTTCAATGGAGCGAGCTAAAAACCGAAACACTTCGCAATATTTGATAAATCTTGAACAAAACCATTTTCACGAACAGCATCATAAAGAAAACCGTTATAAATTTTGTCTGTTTCCCCCACTTTTTTTCACTATTATTGAGCTCACAAACTATTTTAAGCTTTTCTAGTGATCCATACTTTAAAAGAAGATTTTACAATGATTTAGAATAAAAAGCTACTAAATTCAAAGAGTCTCATAGCATTAGTTTCTAAAGCTACATGTTGAAATTGTTATCAGTGGAACTTTGAAGTCCATAGGTTATGGTTTTCGTCCAAGAAAATTCCCGAGATTGCATTAAAATTCGTAGTGCTTATTTTTACAAAAGTTCTTACTGGTATGTTGATTAGTATTATCACGTTTCTTATCGCAAACTGTGCAGGAATTCTGTTAACAAATCGGTTTTATCCAATCCAAAGGACTGCTAAAACGAGCTGATAAAAAAAAAGCAGCAGATAAGCATTGAAAAATTGCACTTAAATAAATTATCCCCCATCGATAAATTTGTTGTTGGCGCAGAAATGTAAACGCAACAAATTTACAACGATTTTTACACGCGTCTATTTAAATTGATTCGCTCACATGTTGCTGACATTTGCCACTACTTTTGCAACCCTATGCGTCGATTCTCCCGCCCCTTTCCCTTCAATATACATGGCACACTTTATGCTACCACAAAAAAGGTTGCAAATTTTCCGGCACACCAAATTTATGGTGCAACGAAAAAACGTGGCTGACAGCAGGAGATGACAGAAGCAAAAAGTATTCTCTGCCCTCTCACGTGTTCGCCCTCGGTGGCATTGCCACTGTCACTGCCACAGCTAGCTGATAAAATAATAATCGATTTGACTTTGGCAACACTTTAGCTTGTTGCCATTTTCCCTGAGTGTCCTATTAGGCGCACACAGGAAAGCACGCACACAAAAATGCATAGCATAAGGAGTAGTGTGCCGACGAGAAAAAAGGGAGTGCGGGCACACAAAAAAGGAGCGAGTGTGGAAAATCGATGGCCCATTATTTATGCGAATTGGAATTTGATATGGTAATGTTGGCAACTCATGAAAGTGGGCAGATAGGAACAAGCAGCTGCCAGTAAAAACGTGCGGGAGGACAATAGTAGGGTTGCCAACTCAATATTTCTTTATCGGGAAAGAAATCTAACAAAGAAAGTGCTGTTAATATTTTGTTTAATTTTAGCCAGCTAAAACGTCATAGGTACACCTTTGATATGTCAAACGAGAGCGCTACCACCTTGAGTCCTTTTTCATCTGACTTAAGTTATGGCTTTTACGAGTACAAAGCTTGGTTCAATATTCAAAATGGTTAGTTACAAACCATTTTATATAACCAACAAGGATTACGCTAGAAAAGTTGTAAGTACTTGCCGAAGAAAGAAAGTTGTATATACTCAACTTAAAACTACTAACTACAGATTGCAGCTTTATAACTCTGAAAAATTCTTTAAAATGAGAAATGATATAGGGCAAGAGCCTGTTCAGAGACATAATTTTCCTCCCTGCATTGCAGCCCAAAAGGTCCCAAAAATGGTGGCTAAAGTTGAGAATTCCTCCTTAATAATGCAGCACTGTTGGCAACCCCTACTAAGAGTAGGAGAAGCATTATGTACTCCTTTTCATTTGAGTTCGAATAGATTGAAATGGTAAAATGGAAAGAAGGAGTTAGTTAAATTAATTTTCTATAATTCATCAATTTGGTTTGGTAAATGGCGTAAAAGGGTTTATTTTGCATTTCACCCTGGTCTCTTTTATCCTACTACCCCAGCCGGATTTCAAGCACATTCATTTTCTACGTTCCGCATAAAAAGGCACATCTTTATTGATCACTTTGCGGACATTAGGTAGGAAAAGCAGTTGAGGTCGCGGGGTAGCATAAATACTTCAATGTGCAACTGACAGTAAAATAGAATTGATATTTAAAAGGGGTTTCTCTGTATTTTATTTATGGTCGCCCATTTATTTTATTGAGTTGTTTGCAGCCCCTCAAATAGGTGTGAAAATAGTGCAAAATGCCACATGCTTCTGGGCAGCAGCAGAGCAACCAAGGAAAAGGACGGGGTTTTGACGAAACAGTATTCTGTCTGTCCTTTCAGAAAACCGGGCTGTATGCAAAGCTGTTGAGCATATTTATGAAAGAGAGTCGATTTATGACATCTTATCGCTACCAACCTTAAATGGATACATAGGAACTGAAGCGATAAAACAGGTCGAACATTGATGAAAACTTTTTGCAAATTTTTTGCCTTGTTTTGATGTAGTACTTAAATAAAAGTTACGTTGGGACACTTATTTCTTAGGTTTTGGTACTCGTGACATGAAACGGATTTATTTTCCTGAAA
Source organism: Neria commutata (assembly GCA_963457695.1). NCBI lineage: Eukaryota > Metazoa > Arthropoda > Insecta > Diptera > Micropezidae > Neria > Neria commutata. Next base: position 44,515,979 of record OY735246.1, read on the forward strand.
GTGTCATTTTATTCTTGATTACTTTTTTATATTATTTGTTTCGGAAGTATGAAAGGTTCCAAATAACAAGTACTCAAAATCGTTTTTGATAGCAAATATTTTTGCGATCAAAAGTAAAAATCAGTCATCGATCCAAATCGAATATTTTTTATGATAAAATCTCTTGAAATTATTTACTATGGTCCAAAGGTCTTACCACAATAGTGCTATTCCTACAAAACGTTTGGTTTGGAAAGGACAGTGTTGCCTTTGCATACCAGTACGTTCTATTGTCTCATATGCACCTTTGCAGAGGTTTTTGCACCAGATCGTGAATACCCCTATTTACTTCTCTTTATGAATTTAAAGAAAACTATTTGTCTATTTTACTTGCTATCATTTTTGGAAACTTAGACTTAAGTTTATTATACATTTAATTGGAAAAAAATAAATAAAGGTTACTACCAGCTGATCAAGACACTAATTTCCAGCTTGCACTTTCTCCCTGCCCCTCAATAATTCAATATGTGCCAAAATTAATGGCAAGCGCTTAATACAAGCTTCCTCTTCCTTTTACAAATTAATATTGGAAATTTAATTTTTGCTAATCCACTTCAAAGCATAGTATTTACAATAATTTTCCCGCCCCCTTCGCACATCACTGTAGAAGCCGATGTTATATTAACATGATTCCAAAGGAGACTTCTTGCTGGAAACTCATAAATAAATTGACAGCTGGCAGTGGCAGTGATAAAAATTTGCATTTCTTCAAATTTCATTACGCATTCATTGGCATGTCGCATAAGCTCACTCCTTCTCTTCCACTCACCCGCTCTCATCACCACTCACTTGCTGTCTTTATGCGCCTTGAATGGAAGTTGTGCGAAAATTTATCATTCCCTCACTTCAAGCGGGCAGGAAGCATATTGCACGAAACAGCCCAAACAATAACAACAACACTACACACAATAAATGTCCCCCTTGGCAAGACGCATAAGTTCAAGTGCAAATGGTAATGGCAACACTGTCTATCTTAATGGCTCCTACGTTTGTCTGTCGGCCCGTTTGTCGGTGGGGCCCGCTATGTTGGTAGCTGGGATCTTGGCTCGTAGACAAGCTGGCACGCGTGTCTGCAATAAATTCAATTTTCTACTGATGACATTATCATTTGACAAGAATGAAATGGCATAAGAAATGAATATATTATTGTTGTTGCCATTGCTATTCTATTACAATATTATTGTTATTTTTATTGTAGTGGTAGTTGTTAAAAAATAGATAAATAATTTGGTATTTGCTATATGATATAAGCATTTTTCATTAAATGTAATCGTCTTATTCTGGCATTACACTGACAAGTGAGTACCACTCAAAATGCTATAATATGGGGAAAATATTTTTTCCTAGAAAAAAAGTAAGAATTGATGCAGTATATTGAATTGCTTTTTGTGACTCTCATAAAATAAGACTTAATATCTTCTGTGTCTTTCTTTCAAGAAAATTTAATTTTCAGAGGATCAACAAAACTTTCCATTTCCACCACCGAACAAGTTGAAATGCTTTATTGTGCCAAAAAAATACCATACGGAACAATCCCATTTTATCGCCCGAAATTCAAAAAAACAAACAAAACCATTTTGTTTTTCTAAGTTTTTAATTGTCTGGTCAGCAACTGAATCAGGCAACTTTTCGTTCAGAGACCGAGTGAATATGCCTATAGGCTACATATTTGTCAACCATTTTGTATTTTCTTTAATTTCTATAACACCAGTTTCAGTCTGAATTCTGATGCTTTTATTCATTCAATCATACATTAATTCTTTTACATACATACATTACTTGGCATCGATGGCAATTTAAATTAAGCTCGTTCCCAAACAATTTCTTTGGAAAGTGAAATTCGGCACATGGCGTCCGTCCTCCAACTTCCGTCTCAAATACCTTTTTCGCTGGAGCTCCTTCGTCCATAGGCACGACTGGACCCAGCCAGTGAAACCGCTGGATGATGATGTGGCTGACTATTACAATGTCGGCGTAGAGCTCGTACAGTTCGTGGTTCATCTGGATGCGGCAGTCTTTGCCAACGCGAATATATATTCCCCTTGAAATACTACCCTCTTAAGCTGTGTACCAATTCCTTTGAGCTATCTAATTTATGCTCTCTTTCTTCTTTCTCAAGTTCAACCGCTTTCAATTCTTCATTCCCTCAGTGCACTATTTTCTACATTTAAATTGTATCCCTTTTGAGATCAAATTGACAACTCCATTGTTATTTCGATAATCTCGAAAATCAATAAGCCTCCAAGAGTGCAGAATTTTAGGAAAATTCTTTACGCTTCCAATGCCAAACTCTCTGCTACGACTCAACCCCCTTAATTATAATTACATCGTTTAGATTAACAAGATGAGAAATGAGAAGAAAGGGTGCAAAGTAAGTATGCAATACCCACAGGGGGGCGCTATTTAATTACACTGCGCAATATGTTGTGAGGGCTGTTGGAGAAAGACGGCAGGGTAGTAGCTGGGGTAGTAAGTGCAGGCAAGTATCTGCGCCCATAAAGTGGTGTATGTATGTGTGCAATTGCAAAACAACTTCATAGGCAGAGAGTGCATTCACAGGATGACTGCTGCAGCTGAGCGTATCTCACACATGCACAGATACGCCTAGACAACAAACAGCTGGCAACGTTCTTATGAGCCGCACTCGGTGTCTCCTAGTGTGCCTGTTGTGAGGGTCTGCTTGCACACATATCTGTAAGGGTTAGTGTATGTATGTGCGCCTTGCATTTCCTTCCGCTAGCGTGGCGAATTAGAATCGCTTAATACCGCAGGCGTCTGCTGTCAATGCACAAGTGCATGTGGATGTATGTGTGTACGTGAATTTTTACACGGAGAGAAAATATGTAAACAATACAATATCGAAAGAAGATGTATCTTAATTGAGATGTCAATATAGGATTTGTAGCCTCCGATATTTCAGAAAGATAGTTATATACAGGCGTTTTTTTTATTACTTGAAGTTTGTTAAAATAATTAATTAAAATATTTCCGAGACTGAAATATTTGTAAATTCATGGAAATTTGAATTGTTGTAACTAAAAATTTTGCCTTTATAGAATAGTCAACTAAGTTTCGCAGTCATTCTTATAAATTCGAGAATATCTTATGGAAAATGAATGTGCCGATTATTACTTAATTTTAATAAATATGACTGCGAGAAAATTTTATGCCATGCAAAAGTATGAATCGCTGTCAAATTTTCAATATAGTCAATATTTACTTATTTTTCATGCATTTGCCAAGCACATTTGCCGTAGTTCACAAGCCTAACTCTTGCAATTGATATTTTTTCTAAACTCTTTAGGAATACTGAACACTGATCTCCAAAACAATTTTAATGACGACTGTTAGTCACATTACAGACCACAAGCCAAACGGAAAATTGTTCTCCCCATGTATGTGGCAGGGTAAATGCACTTTGACAGCAGCGTTCAGGCAAAGTATTGATGCGGCACGGCTCGGTGTGCTGTTTTGAATTGCAACGTCTGCCTCCTAACAGATATTAGGACGTATGTACATATGTGTGTTGTATAAGAGTGTGCGAGTGTCAATGTGTGTTTTGTAATTTCGCTTGGTGGTAGTTGTGGTGACGGCATTTTTATTGATACATAAGTATACATAACTACTCACACGCTTCTGTATACAGGGTGACGCGCGTAATACTGTAAGTACTTCAGGAAATGAGCTTCCATTCTTAAACGAATGAAGTTGATACTTTAAGAATGATGAAGAATATAAGACGCAAAAATACTAAAATATAGTTCTGCCCAGAGTTGGGTGAATTTGATTAAATTGGAATTCAAATTGTAGGGAATTGTAGCTCGTTACATTTTCGTTAAATTCCTTAGTCTTGGAAGTAAATTCTAACAAACGTTTTCAAATATATTTGTTAGGAGTAAAAAAATAAAATTACTAATTACGATTCCTTAGAAGTGCAGTTGGCATAAAGCTGGTATTCCATTTCCAATGTATTTATTACTATCAAGCTCTAGATGTCAAACCATTTACACTCTAACTTCACAATTATTATAGCAAACACTATTTATTTTTAGTTTTTCAATATATAATTTATTTACAAAAATTTAATTAAAGCATTATACAAATTTAAAATGATCCGTCATAAAGTAAGAAGCCTTCAAAATCCAAATATTTGTTTGAACAGCAAATAGCATATTTTTAAATATGATTTCAAGGAAGAACATTTTCACTTTTTGTGGCCTGTGGTCAGTTTATGTTATCAGTTAGGCCGACTTAATACAATGTGGCTAAGCATTTTTTATTATTAAACTATCTTTCCAAAAAGTTCAATAGCATTGTCTTAGCTAAAGTGATTCTGGAGATATGCCGTAGAATTTCAGACAGCTAAGATTTTCGTATATATTTTTGACTGTCGCTCGAGCGGGAGTTCAAATAGCAACGCCTTCAACATATATATAATTTTTTCGAAGCTTGTCTAAAGCAAACTCCTGTTATTATATTGTAGTTATATTACGAGTCACCCTGCACATGTAGGATTTTGTGGGTGTGTGTGTGTGCATGTGTGCAGTTGTGGATTCATTAAGGTTTTCTGCTGCCATTTTGCTTTACGCTTTCGGCTCATTGCAACATATTTTATGTGCACCGCGCCGCGCACATTTGTTGCATGCGTAATGACGACGCCGCGGATTATGTGGCGGCAAGGATGTTTTTCCGGCACAACCGCCATTTACGGAGTTAGTGAGTGTAATAGAAACAGCATACAAACCTATGGCGTGCACTCACCTCATCCCTTCCCCCTGGCAAGTGCAATGAACTCTGCACTTTCAGTGCTCAAAGCGCGTTTTTGTTGAATGGAAGAGGAAGAATTGTTTGAAAAGGATTTGAGCAACAAAAACTTGCTTTTGATTCGTGCATGCCACAAAGCGCGGATTTTTTTGTGTGAACATGAAATTATTATAAAAGTAAATGTTTTTCGCATAACTTCAGAGCAAACACCCTTTAAATTAATGGTATGTTGGGAATTCTGCATTCAAGTGCAGCCAAGAGTGCCTTTGCTGCTTTTTTCATAAAGGTTTGTGGTTTTATGGACTCTCGAGCAAATGAAGTGTATATTATTTTTATACTTCTACCTTCTACCCACTGAGGTTCAATTGCTTTCTTTTCCAATTTTTCACATATAAAATCATTCGGTAGTAGAAAAACTTAACCATTTATAAGTTATAACGAATATCAAAATATATTTTTCTGAATTTGCATTCACGTATCAATGCTCAATTCGAAAATTGTTCAATTTGATACTAAAATCGATCATAATACATATTTAACTACATTCGAGCCGAACAAAGAATATAAACAGCACCTTTGTGCTATATTTCATTTTCTTTGTTTTTTATCTGCCAGCACTGCCTAGAAGAAAAGAAAACCTTGCAGCACATTTTATTGATATTTCTCTAGGAATTATTTTTGTTCATATTAGTTAGAACAAGCCTTTATTATACTAACCCACGTTCTACCAAACCCTAACATTTCAGACTGTTGACACAACGACCCAAAAATGGTTACATGCAATTCTATCATCTACATACAATATAAATCTACAAATTGCTTTCACTCGAAATCCAAACCAATAAAAGGACACTAGAGCACGTTTATTGTATTAATTGTATTCCCCCTCTGCCTTTTAAATAAATCAAAAATGCAATTAATAAAATTTGGCTCTCCCAAAGGATCACGGCACGCTAATTGTCGCAAACAAAAGTAGCCTTATGTCTTGAATAAATTAGGCGCCCATTGCAGAAAATAGCAAATCGTGTGACTGACAGGGAGAAAAAGAGAGAGAGCACTGCCGCAGCGCCATAATTTATTCCTTTAAAATTTGTTAAAATTAATTTAAACTCAAAAAGGAAAAAAAAGTATTAAAGCAAAAAAATATAGCGTGTCAAGAAAAGGTCCTTTAGTGGCTGAAAGGCGAAAGGCCGGGCTAATTCAATAATTTATGCATATTTTTAACGCATGAATGCAATGACAGCAATGCAAGGCAACCCTTAAAACATGGAAAACACTCATAAATATCAGTGCTGCCCTGGTCATTGAAATATTGCCACGATATGACAGAGTTGTAGTTGGAAAATTGAGTTCAGAGGGCACCATTGTTAATACCAACTCATTTAACCCTGGCGCATTTTAATCTTATTTTTTATGCGTTAACACTAATCATTATCATCGAACCAACTAACAAATATATAAATATGTATATATAACTGGCGGAATAGCCCATGTAACCGAGGCTAAGGCCTAGCTTTCTTACAGTAACTTGTGTGTGCTGGTTCTATTTTTGGTACAACATAAAGGGACCTACAAATGTATTCTATATCCATGACAAAGCATAATCTCGGAGAGTTGCCGCATCTCCAAGTCGAATATTTTCCAACAATTCCATATTGGTTGATGGGAGTCAAAGCGGTCTAAAGAAATATGTTTGTTTTCTGATCATCGGTTCATGATTCTAGCTGCTATTACAAGTAATTTTTGCCTTTCAGATTTCAATTATTAAAGCAATTAATTAGCTAAGATTGTTAAGGAGCAATAATAAATTAAAGTTGGCAACCTTGGTAACAAATATCCATTCACTCAATCCCGAACGATATTACTTTCACTCAATCCCGAACGTTATTAGAGTTAATATAGTACATATATCGAAAAAACAGCGCTCTATTTGAACTACTGGCCCCGCTCCGTATCCTTATGCTAGCTCTCAAACACACAGAAATGGGCGCACGCACACAAATCACAAAATTAAATCAACACAGCTTTTAATTAAAAAATTTTCGAAATCCTTTTGTGCATGTAAATTTCAATAAGTAATAATAACATAAAGCTGTGCGTGGAAAGCAGTGGTAGTGATAATGAAAATAGAAGCAGGGAGAGCCACACTGAACGCTCTTGGGTGCCGCCACAAGGGAAATGGGTGGGTGGTAAGGTTGGGTGAATATCGGACTGTGAGTGCAGTGAAAGTCTTCAAGCAAATGCATGGCATCATATATGTAAATGTAAAAGTAGGTGTGTGTGAGTTCACGCCAGGGTGTGCGTTTCAAATTGGGCGGATTAAGTTAAATTACAATTTCTGGCACAGCGGCGCATATCCTTTACTGAATGAAATAAACGAGAAGCGGAGTGCAAGCAATTGCAGCTAAGAAGCACACAAAAACGACAGCAAATCAGTGGAAGCAGCAAAAGCGAGGACAGAAGTGAAGGGTGAAATTAAAAGTAAACGCTTGAATTTTGATGCTGCGCAGGCAGGGAGTGCTCAGCAGGGAATTGCACTAGCAACGCACAAAGCCAAAGCATAGCAAAAGGCGCCGAACTGCAGCAGCAGCAATGAATATGTTGCAGCTGCAGGGACAATTGCGCTTTGCCGCCGGTTGTTGTCCTTGCCAATAAACAGCAACAAAAACAAACAGCATAATTCGCCATGGACACGTGTGAAATTGTTAGGCAGCAAGGCGGGGAGGGCAGGCCAAAGTGCCAGAGGAAGTGGCAGTGACGGTGGCAGTGAAAGGCAGCCTTAGGTCTAAGTGCCCTTTACAAACAACTGCACACAGATGCAACAACACACGCACACACTTGTTTATACAATCATATGTACACGAATTCTATGTCTTTGCTTATTGTCATAAGGATATGTCGCTAACCTTGCTTTAGTAGGCAGTGCCTTTGGCAGTGCCGCACTTTGAAGTTTCCAAAATGGGCCAAATCGATTTGAGGCTCTTTTCACAACAATATAGTTGACGTACATAAAATTAAAAAAAATCGTTGAAAATTTTAACCTTTACTCTAAAGAAAATGCATTGAGCAAGTTATAATCCTTTAAAATCGACTTACTACTCAAAAGTAAAAGCTCGAAAAGCGGTTGCATAGTTTCAAAGCTAAGCCTGTCCCCTAAGAACAATGTAAAATATATATTTTTTAAAATAGGCTAATCAAGCATACTAGAACTTACTTTACGTAAAACCTAGAACTACGTTTTATTTAGTACAGTGATAAAATTTTCGGAAGATTTTTTAAGCTTTGCTCGAAATCTATCCTAGAATTCATGCCAGTCTATATTTCTGTGGTCATATGCAATAACGACAAGTCGAAAACAACTGTTTCGAGAAAATGCAATTCGAAATTTGAAATGCACATAAGTGCATGTACATAAGTGCATGTGTTTTTTATAAGCTTTATATTAACTTCAAATCAGGTATGTATGTCGTCAAATCTAGTAATCAATTTTTCACCCACTTCCCGACTACTTAGAGATCTGAAACTTTGCATACATGCCTAATCTAGAGCCCAATACATGAATCAATAAATTTTATGGGCGTAGGATAAGGGGCGTGGCACTTTTTTATAAACTCCAGATTTGTGTATAACTTTAGAACTACACATCACACATCAATGAAACTCGGTAGGAACTTACTACATATCCATATCCTTCTACTGAGAAAATAAGGCGGGCACTGGATAAGGGGGCGTGGCACCCCCCATACAAACAAAATTTTTGATCTCGATTAGCTTTGGAACTAAAGGTCGTGCAGCATTGAAATTTCGTATGCAGTCGCCTCTTGGATGTGTCGTCCCATTGGTAAAATTTTATGGGCGTAGGATAAGGGGGCGTGGCACCCCCATACAAACAAAATTTTTGATCTCGATTTGCTTTGGAACTAAAGGTCGTGCAGCATTGAAATTTCGTATGCAGTCGCCTCTTGGATGTGTCGTCCCACTGGTAAAATTGTATGGGCGTAGGATAAGGGGCGTGGCACTTTTTTATCAACTCCAGATTCGTGTATAACTTTAGAACTACACATCACACATAAATGAAACTCGGTAGGAACTTACTACATATCCATATCCTTCTACTGAGAAAATAAGGCGGGCACTGGATAAGGGGGCGTGGCACCCCCCATACAAACAAAATTTTTTATCTCGATTAGCTTTGGAACTAAAGGTCGTGCAGCATTGAAATTTCGTATGCAGTCGCCTCTTGGATGTGTCGTCCCACTGGTAAAATTGTATGGGCGTAGGATAAGGGGCGTGGCAATTTTTTATAAACTCCAGATTTGTGTATAACTTTAGAACTACAAATCACACATCAATGAAATTTGGTAGGAACTTACTACATATCCATATCCTTCTACTGGGAAAATAAGACGGGCAGTGGACGATTGGGCGTGGCACCGCCCATACAAACCAAATCGTTTATATAGAATAGCTTTGGAACTAAAGGTCGTGCAGCATTGAAGTCCCGTATACAGGCCCCTCTTGGATGCTTCGTCCCACTGGTAAAATTTTATGGGCGTAGGACAAGGGGCGTGTCACTTTTCAAGCAACTACACACTTGGGCTTCAGTTTATAATTATAGGTACACCACACATCAATGAAACACGATAGGAACTTACTTGCCGCGCCCTCCTGGCAAAATAGCAACAACTCAACGCGTCACAAATATGCCACGAATATTAGGGTCGATCACTGCCGTATTATTTGTTAAATTGAGGATATGACATATGATGATAGGAAACACTGTGAATACCCTAAATATTGTGTACTGCTCTGCAAGTTTTAAATTCTTTTTGTGAACAATTTCAGAGCTCTAAAATTGAATTTATGGAAGACTAAAAAGTAGAAAATAAAATTATATAAAAAAAAACTTTTTAAAAATAAGCTTTAATTCGTTTAATGTACTAAAAAGTAGAAAATGAATTGTTTCGAAGTCACCAGTATCTTACTATCAATAAAAGCTTATGCGCTCAATATCCATATTCAAAATATCTTTCATTACTAGAATCTATTTGCAAAAAATTATTTAAATAAAATATTGTGGTAACTGTTTGACAAATATTGAACACATGAGCGCCCCAAGCTTTTATTGATAGTAAGATACAGGTGACTTAAAAACAATTTATTTTCTACTTTTTAGTACATTAAATAAATTAAAGCTTATTTTTAAAAAGTTTTTTTTTATATAATTTTATTTTAAATAACTTTTTTTCTGAGATGGATACAGATACCGGGGTTTGAACAAAATATGCGCATCAACGTCAGGAATACAGTGGTAACGTCAACTCAATTTCGTCTTAAGTCGACTTAAGTCGTTATTGCTTTTGACCACAGATTTGGTATAAAGGGTTAATGCCCCCAGTTTTCTACCCTTACAATTATGGCGGATTTTAAAATGTTCTTTGTGAATGTTTTAAATATTTATGGTAAAATACTTCAACATTCAATTTTGAGTAATTCATAAATAAATTTTTTTTTAATTCACCAAAATTTACACCATTCAACAGAAACTTAATCCATCTTAAAGTATAAAATAAAAACGAGAATAGAAATATACAAATTCACAAACAAATTGATCAAATGTTTTTTTATTTTGGTTAAGTAACTACATTTAAGTAGGTATCAAATTTCTTATTTTTACACAATAAGAAATGTTTTCAAACAGCGCTAGTGTTAAGGTAACATGTATAAATTTTTATATTCTGTTGTGTAGTACATGCCTTCCAGTGTGGGGCGCCTTTAAATGTAGAGCTAAAGACGCCACTGTTAGGAAGCATTCTTCTGCGGTGGTTGTTCTTTCGTTTACTGCAGCACTGCACTGGATGTAGCGTCAGGAGAAAGCGTGTCCTGCCAATTGGATTAACTGTCGAAATGCATGCATATGTTTGTTGTCATTTTTGCCAATTCAATAATTGTAATTTTAGACATGCGTCTCGCTGTCTTATACTACTCTTGCTTTGGCTTTGTCTCTTGATTGCATTTGTAATATAAAGCCATATCCTGTCACAGGATATGCTCAATTTTCAACTTTTGTGTGTGTAACTGTGGATTAATGCACTTTTGTGCCACTGTTTGAGGTTTGCTTCAGAATTCTCGCATGTGTGTGCTTGGGGTGCCGTCTACTTATATGGGGTGGTATTGGGCAAATCAGGGGATGTTTCTTCGTGTTAACCTCTGCTCTTAGTTTTAGTTAAGGCTAAGAAAATTACATTGAAAAGCGTAAAAGAAAAGTAAATTTGCGGTTTAATATTGTAAATCAAATTTTGTGGCATTCGTCATGGGCGGAAGTAGGCATTCTTTTTTGGAATAGCATAACGGAAGAGCATAACGCCTGAAAAAGACAATTTCTACAGTTACGATAACAGTAGACATTGCATTTTAAAAATTGAGGCCAAAATGTTTAATATGGCCAAATTAGAAGCAGATTTTAAGATTACAACAAAATTGTTAAAAACCGTCTACCATATTCAATTTCGTTCTTCGAAGGTGTGCAATATTTTGAATACTGATTCCAATTAACTACTATTCTCCAAAAAAATAATCAATATCGAAAGTAGGTTTTCTGATAAAACACTTTTAAAGCTTTATTCCACGCTGAAATTATCTTTTAAATTCAGAAATCTGAAGTCTGTTGGCTAGGATGGCATTTCTAAACCCTGACCGATTCGATTTTGTCCAATAGAAGAACAATATACTTTTACTATTAAAGGACAATTTAAGTACTATTTTTTACTATTAACGTAAACTTAAGCCAATTTCAGTTTTTTACATAGTTGACACCTGCAAGTCAAAATGTATATTCCACTTAAAAAGTTATAGAAATATCGCCCACTGGTAATATTAACAGGAGGCAACTTTAATTAAAAATTCTAGAATCCATGGGGGTATCAGTTTCGTATTTGGGGGTGTCGTTAAGGTTCTAGTGAACGGTCTGCAGCTGGTACCATAAAAGGCGATGGGGAGAAAATAGCACAGAGGATGCTTTTAAAGGGGGTTCAGTTATTTATTTCGTTATACATTTACTTCGAAATGGTAATTCCAACTTTCTTGACTTGCCATAAAAACAAATTTCAAAAATGGGCCGGGTCAGTTGGCTAAAATGTGTGTAATCTACCAACAAAAAGCTAATTCAATGCAGCTGGCAGTGGCTGAGAGGTTTCGGCTGGAACAAAATCAATTATTACAGCCTCTGGTGTCAGAGTATCAATTAATTATATAAGAGTGTTCTTGAAAGTGTCGATGCTATTATGTTAAGCCTTTTATAATACATTTTAGAATATATTCCATTTGTAATTTGCTATAATCCAAAACAGCATGCTCATACAAATTAATACCCACACTCCCGCAGCCTAACCCCAATAAATGCCATTGAAAACAAACTATGGACATACGCCCTAATGAGCCCTAAATCGGTTGACCATTTGGAAATCGCTTCATTGATGCATTTACCTGGGAATTATTTACAAAGTAATTACGATTAATACCACAAATTGTCCATGCCACCGCTCATCCGCTCAACTGGGCCCGAACGTCTTGCGCCGCACGTCCATTTCACTTTATGCCTCCGTCGCCAGCGCTGATGAGAAGCAATTCGTACGGCTGCACAACATGCACAAAAGCGGATAATTACTTTGAAAATGTGATCAATCACACACAATATGATGACGGTGGGCAATGGGCGTCAGGCGTTGGGCAATGGCGTTGACGGCGTTAAAGGGAAAGCATTGCAAAACAAAAGCCAAGCCAACATGGCGCGCGCATAATGGCCGGCCGTCAAATGCACACATATACATGCATATACATTTACATTATGTGTATGTGTGGGTATATATTAAATAGCACTAAGGCAGGCTGCAGACTGCTAACATACACATAATAAATATATAACTTATATGTACTATACAACAGCCAGTGTCCAGTGGCGTGTCCAGGTGCTTGGGGGCATCTGAGCGCAATCCATTTTATTGGCCCTTTTTCAAGTTTTACACTTTACTAGAGAAAAAACCCATTAATGAACTATTACTTCTCAGTCCAAGCCTCGTTAATATCAAAATACTTAACCAAAAATCCTTCACAATCCAACAAAAAGGTGGCAGCTAATAACAAGTGCAAATTTGTAGTTGGCTTTGCAAGCATGAGAAACTCTCACAAAAAAATCCAAACAGTTTTTATGTCAGAATACGTTATATCAAATCCGGTGACTTTTTTAATCCCTAGTTCCAAGCTTATATAGGACTTTTTACACTTGATTCCGCCACCGGAGATTCAGTCTCACTCGCTGGCCTTTAACTTTCGCATCTAATACCTTTTATGCTGTCGTACATAACACTGAGACCAAATTGGGTAGAATGAAACTGATAAGCACTTTGATACCGCTCGATTCTGCCGCTGGCCTTTCTAACTTTGGGAAACTTTCACCCTTTTTGTGCCTTAGCTGAGAACGGCCCTGACAACAACACCTTTCGTATGAACAAAGGCCAAAACAAGCGCCGAAAGCGTTCCCTTAATCGCTTAATGTCGCGTGGTCGCTTGCTTCACTTTGTATTAAATGCATACAAAAGTGAAATGTGGTTTTATTGTGTGCTTGTATGTATATGTGTATGTCACATGTGTGTCGTGTGTTCGTTTGTATATGTGAAGGCAACAAACATGAAGAGCGGGAGCAGCTTCTGCCCCCTGCACGCGTGGCCAGTGGCGCACACACCTACAAACAGAACCATTAACAGTCCACACACACTCACACACATTGAGCTCACATACACTACATTCAATTTGCGATTAGCCTGATTATTTGAAGCTTTTAGTAATAATTACGAATCAATGAATAACGCCGCTCAGTCTGATGCTTAAACGTGCTCAAAGCACATGGACGAGATTATAAATTTATCCCTGCAGCTCGTTACCCGCTTCTTCCTGCATTATCGAGCGCCTGCAATGGCGCGTTTATAGCTGCCGCTTTATGGCGCATAATAGTAGTTTCGCCTTGTTTGTTGGTCAGCTCGAGTTTCTGCGTATGCATGTGAGTGTATAAAAACTTTTAATTGATTTCACTCCACAAATGATAACAAAGATTAATTTATTTCAATGCTCAATTAGGCTATAAATTATGTATCACGTGAATGATATCCTGCAACAGGATATAATAATTTATTATTTAGTATTTCTGGTGGAGGTGCTCAATCATGTATTGCATATGCTATTCAAAAATGGATTTAGAGAGGAAGCATGTTATATAAAATTAATGCCACGTAGATTTATAAGCTCTCAATTACTACAATAGAAAGAGACCGCATGGCATTGAAACCTTAAACACTTCCGCAGCAGATAAAAGGGATTCATGAAATGCATTCAAATGCAAAGTAAAGGTTCAAAGAAAAAATCTTTTATAAATAAAATGCTCTTAGGACTTCTATAAAATATATACATATGTACAATATATCAGTTATTAGCCGCGATCTCAAAAGCATGGAATTTGTATTTAAAATTAAATTAAATAAAAATATATAAAATGACAAAATGTACCCCTCCCCCTCCACGAATTTGTAACACTCTGACTTTTTCGAGGAATTAAAAAATGTGATTACGCAGTTCTTTCTCATGAAGCGTGGAGGATTGCTATTGACCGCATGTAGCCTCACGCTAAATTTCGTAGCATTATCTCTTCTGTGATCCGCGTTATCTTAACATTTTCACATACAGGAGAGATGGGTGTGGCAGTGGGATTACCTCGTGCCTTCTCGGCATATGTCATTTAGCGAACTTCAAGAAACCTTTTTGCCACTTTCCATTAAAATCGTTGGTTAAGTCCGGAAGATACTACAAACAGGCCAACATACTTTCTCTTCTATAGTATAAGTTTTTGTATTGGGAAAAGGCCGTTTTCCTTTTAAAATTAATCTTTATTTCGAAGTATTGCCAATCGTTAATTATGATATTTGTCGATGCGATAATCAGAAGGAGCAACAACTGGTTAATACGGCGGCTTGAGTAGGAGATTTAATCGAAGAACTATTTCCAAATAGTTACGCCATTTCCCTTTTTAAATTTTTCCAAAGAAGTTGTTTGCTGGTTATGCCGATAATTTTTAGAAAATGTTATAAATTAACTCATTTATTGCCAATATAATATTGTAGACCAAAGTTTAATAATTATGCCGAATTTAAGACAAAATCAAAATTCGAAATATTAAAGAAGAATTCCTTCGAACTCCAACTATACGAAAATGTTTCCACACAATTTGCTGCCCTTATCCTTTTCTCCTTCAGACGCAATATCGTGCTGCATACCAACACGAAATGTAAAATAGTTGCTTTCTTAATTAGAAACGAGAGAAAGACGCCAGATTTTAAAATGAAACGAAATCGCTTAAGCGCGGTAAAAGCAACAACAACAACCGAACTAGAAGAAGAAATAAATTGCCAACTTATGTTGCCACCATTTTCCAATAGCGGCGGCAGCAGCAACAACCTTAACCAAAAAATGCGCATAAATTAAACCAACACAAAAGCAGCTACCCATACGTTGAAATGCAACGCTGCACAGTCAAGCATCTAACTTTGGGGTTAGCCACGCTGCAGCGGTACCAGAGACGCCAAGCAACAGCAAAATAACCAAAAGAAATTAAACCACTCGACCTGTTGGCAGCGCTGTGGCAATTGTGGTTGTGGCGTAGTGTTGCCACACTGTTGGTGTATGAGGTGGAAGAAGAGTGCTGGAAACAAGGGGGTGAGGTTTTTGTAATTGCTAAGATTGCCAAGATTGCATTTTAAATTCAGTTTAAAAATTGCAATCTTTCCAAGCATCTTCTCTTACACCGCACCGCACCACACACCTCAGTGTCAGCCTCAAGTGGCCCGGGGAAAGCGGAAAAGGAGCGGATGATGTAGAAAGAGGTTTGCAATACATTTGCATATGCAAATATTTTTGCTTGTGGTGTGATCTCGCTCGGTCTTGCAAATGCATAAATGCAAAATCGCGCAGCGGGTGTAAAAAGCGTTAAATTAAATGGGCGTGCATATTTTTGATGAGATTGCCAGGCAAAACGAATAGAGCTTAATTACCCAAAAGTAACAGATCTTCTGGCTTATGTTGATTAGTCTTAATGTTTCGATCATGCGAAAAAAGTTTTTTTCTTAATTTTATAAGTAAGATATTTTGCCAAATTATTTGTATTTGTATTTATATTTATTTATTAATTTTTATACCAATGCAACAAGGTAAAAACCTTATGGTTACTGCGCTGGCATCATGCGATTGAAATGAACAATTTAATGATAATTTAATATGTATATAATTTAAAATATTTTAGTGAGCAATAACAATTTAATAAAATTTTTGGATAAAGAGAAAAGGAAATAACAAAAGTGATTTTAAAGAAGAGATCGATAATTAACATAAACGTTAGGATAAAATAACATTTAAATAGGAGTTAAGCTATTGCAACGAAGATAGATGAGTGGAAAATTTTTTTTTAATTGCACTGCGTTTTCAATAAATCTAAAGGAGGGGGGTAACGAGTTCCAAAGACGAATTGCGAATATATAAAATAGCCTTTCGGACGTCAAACAGAAATGTCGTAGTTGTATAAGCAAATTGGACCGATTAGAACGTGAAACAGTGATACGATCGTGCAAGTAAAATTTTACATTTTTAAATTAAAAAATAAATTTGAAATTAAAACAACTTCACAATCAAAAATTTTGGATTTTACTCAAAATGGTAATTAAGCTTTAATTTTTACATAAAAATGCAAATCTTCAAAGATGTTGAACCTAATCTGTTCAGTTGATTGAGAGTGCTAATTTTCTTCAATAAAATGCCACTTTCCTTGCTCTATAGAAAACGGCAATCTCATTTCTTAATTTGGCATGTGCCTTTGAGGCAACATTTGGCACCTTTGCTAGGCAACTTCATTGCCTGGTCGATTTAATCAAATGCATCAAATATCCTGACTGCACGCACACACTACACACATGCTCACACATATACTCCATCGAATATATCACAGGCATCAAATGTCAACGCCAGTATTGCTATGACTCTTGCTGCTGGTGCTGTTCCTCCACCTGTCGTAGCTACTCCTTCTGTCAATGGCTCCTGCTGTTATTGACTACAATGCGTCGCCTTTTATGCGCTATCATAAAGTGTCCTTCAGCGTACCAGTATGTCCCCTCGCTCATACTATGTTAGATGTGTGCGTGTGTGTGTCCACCATCAGCCACCATCGATAGCATTTATCGTCGTCATCGTCGTCTTCCTGCCAGACTACCTTCCTTCCTTCCAAACAGCGGCCATTGCATGTAGTAATGTGATCGTATGAGGAGTTCGCTCGCATCGTCATGGCAGCAATTTTATTTTATGATTGCAAGTGTCAGAAGGGTTAAATGACTGCCGTCTGTCCGCTGTCATGCCTCTTCTCCCCCTCAAACACCAACACATCCCTTTAATGCCGGCGCAGGCAAAAATCGAATAAAAATCCTTTATTGCTTTGGCACTGAATTGGCATGGGCACCAACCAGCCAGCTACTCATTTGGCACCTGATCGCATTACATTTCGATGGCACTTCGTTGGCACTACGTTTGCAAGGACAACGGCACGTTTCTCCCAAGCGAAGCTGGCATACATACACAGTGCCGTCTTTAGATGTTATCAGGCGCTCTGAGCGAAAATCTGTTTGAGATTTTAAATGTTGGAAATGATCAAGTAAATTTTATTTCATTAATGTGAGAAAATACTGAGGAACTCTAAGCTGAAAATTGGAATGTCTTTTTAAAGACAACGTCTAAAACATGCTAGCACGGTTTTCCACATTCCAATGAAAGGAGAAGATTGCGATTTCGTCAATTAAGAGAAACTAGTCTATATTTTTCCTGTGCTAAATGCTCGTTTTTTATACAGAAATAGACAGTTCTCGACTATTCTCTGAAAAAGTTTAAAAAAAACTGGGGGTAGGTCCGGCTCATGATAGATATAGATAGATAATAGTTTATCTTTACAAGTTTTACTTATTTTATATCTAGTCTGTAAGCTTTACTGTAAAGCATAGACTTAATGAAATGAATTGAATAACTCGTTTTTCGCCTACATGCAATCAGTATGCGCTTGCGTAATAAGATGAAAAAGAACAACAAAACAACAACAACGTTGCTGTAATATTATTTAAAAAAAATAATAACGCACATTTCACACACACACATTTTCATATGGGAAATGTAATTTCTTTTTTACAAGCACTATCATTACCATACATTAAGCTCGACCTTTAAGTCCTTTACAGATAGTCTATTATATGTTTGTATTACTTGGTTTTTCTTTTTCCTTATTCCTTGCTCCTCTTTCTGCGTCCATGCCACCATTTTGCTCTTTTGCCCCGATATGCACGCATTTGCAAAATTACCAAAAGGTCATAAGCTCTGGTCGCATGTCCTTTACTGCCACTACATGTGCATATGTGATCCTTGTTGCTGATAGCGTATGGGGTACGGGTTACAGGAGCAGTGAACTTTATACACTTGCTCCCCATCTCAGCTCAGTTCATCTCATGCTTGATGCTTGCTGTTTGCTGCTTCATTCAGGCGTTTCAATTGAGTGGAAAGTTGCTGCCACTTTTTTCGTTCAGTATTTCTTTTTTCTCTCTCCTTTCAATTCTCCGCTTTTTCAATTTGGCAACCAGTTGGCCGGGCAGTCATCATGTTTATTATGTTGCTGATATCTTTTGACAATATGCTGGTCGGGCAGTAATGTTGGTCACTTATTGGTACTTCCCTTTTGACATATAATGCGATGATGCTCCATTACTAACTCACATATGCGAGCTTCTTTCTAGTGTGCCGTATTGAGTTATAACGTAACAAGGCGATACTTATGGCATAATAATGAGAATCATTTCAATATTGAACTTCTGCCCTTTCACAGTTTATTGAGTGCAAAATTCGTAATGCTATTAGGTTGATTTACAACTATTGTTTTAGCTATCACCAAAAATGATGCTAATATTTTTTAAATAATGTTCATGCTTTACATACGGTAAGCAACGGGCATAGTATTCCATATTTATCTTCGAGTATTACATCCTGTTGCGATGCTTGCCTGAGTTGGTTCAATCCAATAAAAATAACAAGTATCTCTGAAGTACCTTTTCTAAAGAATATTTTGTCGCCGATAAAAACTGTCCACTCATATTTCTTTTAGTAAGAGCTCTTTGAAATAATGAAATTTATAGATGGAACTCGCTTAATGGCGTTGTTTTCCGATCTGTATATTTGAATTTTTATGTTTTTTAAATTCGAAAGAAACAAACTAATTCTTCTAAATATGACGCAAAACCTTAATTAAAAATTGAAGCCATATTTTATTGCAATCAACTGATGAAGCATTAAAAGTATGAAAAGGCAAATTTAAGCAAATTTTGTTTAAATGTGTTTGTGAATTCATGGTTGAAAACTTCAAAAATAAGTTGCTGTATCATGTTTATGTATGCATGTATGGTGTAAGCTTGTAGTCTGTATTTTTTAAAATGCTTATTGACATTTTATGCCATAAATGTATAAGTAATTTTGAATTTTGAATACATTTTTGTGCTCCCATTTACGAATTATAATCGCGACACTGAATAAAGAATTTTCGCGGTATTTTTTATAGTCAGCTCATTTTTATCGGGGCCATACATAAAAGAGTTTAATCGTATGAGTATAAAACTCGCAAACACATTCACTTTACAAACTACATACTTGCAATTTTCGCCTATTGCGGCATACTTTTAGGGATGACTTCTTTCTGCCGGCGGCTCAGGGCTACTCTGCTCAAAGTGATATACAAATTTGCCAAACTTCTGCCTAGAGCTCTGCTGAGTAAAGCATGAAAACTGTCAAAGTTCAGCAAGCCCATTTTGAAGTAGATATAGCGCGGCAGCAGCGGGAACAACCAAATTACTAAAAACTTTGTCAAATTGCTCAGAGCTACTTTCTCAAGGCTAAAATTGCTACTTTTTTCCGGGTTGTGATTTTATTTCAATTTTAAAGTTCAAAATTTTTTCATAACTTTAGCAGTTTTCTTTATTAAATAGATACGAACACAAAATGTCGACTTGTCGCTTTGACTTAACACACAGAATGAATTCTTTTCACTGGCAGCCCTCTAGTTGCCACATGTCTTAAAACTAACAAAACTTATAATTTTACAAAGTTGCCACAGTTCGTCCATCCTGACATATAATCGTCCCGATTTCGCCAGTATTAGAATTATTGTTATTTAGCCAAGGTTTCATATTTGCCACTTCCCATATACCTTCATACGGAATTTGACTAAGTTGAAAACCTTCGACATCTCTAAGCAAGTACCTATCATTAGGTAAGACTTTAACCACCTTATATGGACCCTTAAATTTCGGAGCAATTTTCTTGCATACGCCTGGCGTACTAATAAAATTTTTAACAACTACGTAATCTCCCACTTTATATGACTTATGAATCCGATTTCGATCTTTCGTTAATTTATTATAATTCTGACATTTCAACGTTTTCTCAGCTGCTTTGTTTCTAACTTCTTCCAAGTTTCGATAATTTTTACTTACACTAATTTCTTCGAGTTTTTCTTTCAGAAAATCGATTACAGCCCCTTTTTGTGCAACTCCAAAAAGTAACTCACTGGGTGTTGTACCAATACTTCTATGTATTGTATTGTTTAATGCAAACTCGATCTCCGGTAAAACCCTATCTAAGCTAAAATTAGAGCCAGCACTAGTCAACTTTGCTATCATTGGGGCCAGACTACGGTTCACTCGTTCTACTTGTCCGTTCGCTTGTGGCGAACCAGTTGCAATTTTAATGTGTTGTATATTATTAGCCTCTAGAAAGCATTCGAAATCTCTTGATGTAAACGCACTACCTCGATCAGATACCAATATCTTTGGACGGCTATATGCATTAAAATAGGATCTCAATGCACACATAACTTCGTTTGTATTAGTCGATCGTACTGCAAATAATCTAACAAATTTGGTAAATGCGTCTATTACTAAAAATACATACTTCTTTTTTGCGTTTTTGAGCGAAACTGGACCAAAATGGTCTACATGGATTGTTTCAAAAGGTACTTTTCCTTTCGGAATATTGTGAAGGAATCCTTCGTGTTTTCCACTTTTTGGAGAAAAAGCTATACACTTCAAACAATTTGAAATGTGATTTTTAATTTTTTCTTTCATTTTGGGAAACCAGTATGCTTTTAATATTGCATTAAAAGCCTTATCACATCCCATATGACCCATTTCATCATGATACATTCGCAATACATTCCCTTCCATATCTGCTGGTATATAAAACAATATCCTTTTCCCATATTTTCTGTATACTAAACCATTACGCATTTCAAAAACACTACTCTCCTGTTTCTCTAAATCCTCCTTAATATCGTCTATCGTCTTATCTCTATATTGGCAAATAGATAAATTTTGCTCAAATGTATTTTCTTCAATCACCAAGATGTTTGAAATACGACTAAGCGCATCTACGTGAAGCATTTTGCTTCCGCTGCGGTGCTCAAGAGTGTACTCAAAGTTTTGCAGCTCTAACGCCCATCTAGATATTCGAGGATTCACCTCCTTTTTATTCAAAGTTTGCGTTAGGGAGTTACAATCAGTAATTATTTTAAACTTTAACCCCTGTAAATATACCCTAAATCTTTGAAGAGCATAAATAATGGCTAGCGTTTCCAGCTCAAAGCTATGATACTTTGATTCATGATCACTTGTACGTTTTGAAAAATAAAATACTGGATGGAATTTACTATCGCTTTTCTTTTGTAACAGTATTGCTCCGAATCCAAGGGAGCTCGCATCACAGTGAAGTTCCGTCTCATCTCCTGGATCATAAATAGCTAATATTGGTGCCCCAATTAATTTATTCTTCAACTTCTCAAAACAACGCAATTCATCTTCTCCAAATTTAAAACTAGCGTCCTTCTTAATAAGCTTGTATAACGGCTGCGCTTCACATGAAAACCCCTTTACAAATCTTCTGAAATATGAGCATAAACCCAAAAAGCTATGCACAGCCTTTGAGCTGTTTGGAATGGGAAAATTAACTATGGCTTCTATATTCTTTTCATCAGGACGAATGCCTTCCTTTGAGACATTATAACCCAAATAACGTATTTGTGATTCCATAAAGAAACATTTATCCAATCTCAACTCTAATTTATTTCGCACTAATCTGTTAAAAACTTCTTTCAATATTTTTAAATGCTCATCCTCAGAATTTGTGGCTATCATGATATCGTCTAAATAAATAGCAATTTTCTCTGCTCGAAGAAGATCATCGAAAACGTGACTTACAAAACATTGGAATGTCGACGGGGCATTTTTTAAGCCAAAAGGCATTTTCAGGAATTCAAATTGACCCAAAGGTGTAACGAATGAGGAATATTTTATTGACTCTTCGCTCATGTATACATGATAGAAAGCACTTTTCAGGTCCAATAGTGAAAATATTGTTTTATTGGCTAATCTATCAAGCAAGTCATCAATGAGTGGCAATGGGTAATTATCTTTCAACGTGACCTTATTTAATGTACGGAAATCAACACACAATCTTATGTCACCAGTCTTTTTTTTAACCAAAACAATTGGAGAAGAATACTCCGAGTTGCTCGGCCTGATTATATGATTTTGTAATAAATCGTCCAGTATAAGCCTAACCTGTTCTTTTTCACTGTAAGCCAATCTCCGCGGTGGGCAATGGAAGGGCTTTTCACAACTCAATAAAAGTTTAATCTCACATCTAATTTCTGGTTCATCGGAACGCTTACAGTACATATAACAATCTTTAAAAATTCGTTCAAAATTTTCTTTAGTATTAATACTTATCTCCTTATTGTTTATATATAAATTCTTTTCATCAGTTTCAATATTCATTAGACTACAACACTCTTTATCATATTCGTTACTTTCAATTTCATGCTTCAACTGGTTTTTCTCACATATCAATTTCAAATTAGCTTTCTTTAAGAAATCCTTTCCTAAAATTATTGGATGCATCATCGTGTCATCCCCCACAACAAACATTATTATTTCCAATTCTCTATCTTCGAAGAAAATTATACATTTTATTTTGCCAATAATAGCAAGTGGACTTTTATTTATGCCACTATAACTTGAAAACATATTTTCATTTTTAACGATTAATACGTTAGGTACGAACTGTTGGCGAACTAGACTTATTGGGCTCCCAGTGTCTATTAATGATCCTAAAATTGTTTTATAATATAATTTAGAATTTACAAACGTATAGTTTAAAAAGCTTACAAATTCATCATTTTCCATATTTTCATCGACGTGATGAATAGGGCGACTCTTCTTCTGTGGGCAACTTGCTGCATAATGTCCGATTTCAGCACAAACATGACATGCTCCCGGCTCACGTTTCGGTTTGCGGCACTCATTTGCTAAATGTCCAATGGAGTTGCAGTTATAGCATCTGATGATTTTCGCTTCAAGTTGGCCCCGACTCTGCTCTTCACGATGAACAGCTGCTGCTAATTTGCTCGATGACTGCTTACGAGTTTTTAAATGCCTCCAGTAAGTGGTACTTGTCACGGAAACACTGCATTTTTGCTTGCGAACGTAATGAGTAATCGGGAATTCCTTCAATCAAATATTCCAGCAATTCGTTTTCCTCAATAGATGTTTTGTTCGCCAGAATAAGTTTCTCGTGGAAATATTCCTGGAATGTTTCGCTGCTCAGCCACTTTTTGGCCTCGAATTGCCGCTTCAAAGCCAGGCTGCTTGCTCTATCTTCAAAAAGTAATTTCATTTCCGATAATAAGTTATCGATAGAAATTTCTATCAAGTTAGCTCGCGAGTGAAGCCATTTCAATGCTTTTCCTTTTAATTTGCATCCAATTATTGCTCTCATGGTGCTGTCGTCAAGCATGTAAGCGACTTGAACATTCGTAAGCTGTGTTCTCCAAAGCTCAAAACAATCACCGCTGCCAGAAAATTCACCAATAAGCTCCTTCACGTTGGCAAAACTGCCCTTGCAGCGTTCCTTATTTGAATCATCTTTGTTTCTTCCATCTTTGGCGCGTTCCTTTTCCATCAGTTCATTTTCTCTCTTCAGCAGTTCATTTTCTCTTTTCAGCAATTCATTTTCACGTTTCATTAGCTCTAACTCCATTTTCAAAAGTCTCCACTCATCTGCATTCCTCTCCTTTTCGTTACTTGATGCTTCTGCTGTTACGTTTATGACGTCATTCTCTCCGTGAATTTCTCTAGAAATTTCTTCACACTCGTCGGCGATATTTCCACTGCTTGCTATTTCCAAGACTTCATGTTCGCGCACGTCGCCTTCGCTTCCATCGCAGCTATCTTCTACACTTTGCGTTGTTTCGCCATCAATTTCAGATTCTGGAAAATCACCGCAGCGTTTCTCAGGAATTTCAAGAAGGCGAAGAATCAAATCAGCCTTATTGCCTGAAGTTTTTTCACCAAGACTGCGCAGCCACGATTTCAGTTGCGCGATCGTATACAAATTTAGTTTTTCGGCGTTAGTAGGCATTGTGCATCCCACTTCTGATATTTTAGCAGTTTTCTTTATTAAATAGATACGAACACAAAATGTCGACTTGTCGCTTTGACTTAACACACAGAATGAATTCTTTTCACTGGCAGCCCTCTAGTTGCCACATGTCTTAAAACTAACAAAACTTATAATTTTACAAAGTTGCCACATAACTAAAAAATGTTGGAAATGCCCACCGTTTAATTATATAGAGAAATAAAAGCGGAGTTTTTCTTGAAAGCTTGTTAAATTTCTTAAAAAAATTGCAAATAAAACATGGTGAAAATCCCTATATTCAGTTATACCAGTTTGACTTGCCTACGTGTGCATGTAAACGTAATATCCAAGCAATATGGCCTAGTCAACTTCTGACCCGATTTTGACTTGTGCGATATAATTTTTACTGGAATATTTTTCCTCTTTTATTTCCTTTTTAATGTAGGTACTGCAGTCAAATGTGCCTGCGCTGCTGCTTAATCCTTTGCAGGCACACCATAATTCAAGCGCTGTTCCTGACCTACTAACTTACCTGCAACAACGCGCCGAACAGACTAAATACGAGCACCGTATAACAAAAGTTTTCGCAGCACAGAGCCGGCTCAGACCCACAAAGAACCCATTGTCTCAGCTGAGGCAAAGTGCCCCATTGTCTCCCAGTCCCCCACTCGTACACCCACTCGCAATCCTGGCAGCGGTACGCTTATTTATGGCAGCATGAGTGAGCAGTTTGTTTTATTACTCATTTGCTTTGTTTTAGTATGCACACATAAACTAACTGCACTGCACTCTACTGCACTCGCTATCTCCTCCTTCTATACCTCTTTCACTTACTCTATGCAGCGCTTTTCGTTTTTTTTTTTTGTTTTTTTAGTGTCGCCGCCGAGTAAGTTTATTTATTATTATTATATTGTTCTACTACTGCTGGCAACAGCAACAACTACAACAATATTAACACGACAAGGCCAACAAAAGGACCAAGTAGTAGCGCCAGTCAGCGCACATACATATTTGCACTAGCGCAGGGAAAAAAGTAACGAAGGTCTATTAAATTTATTGTTATTGCCAAATGCTTAGCGAAAAAATACGAGAGAAAAAGCCGAAATTGTGTGCTCAAGGACTTGCATTGAACGTAATCCTAATATGTTAGTAATTGCTTTTGATAAAACGAGCAGGATTGAAGCATGACGAAAAGAACTAAAAGTGAAAGTATTGGCAAGGAATTACTTTAATTTGTTACCCGGCATAAGAAAGTTAGAATGAAATTACGATTTTGAGCAAATTGCTTGAGAGAATTTCGTGCTTGGCCAAGTGTAAACGTTTAATTGATCTCTTTCCCAGCGTGAAGTACATTTAGTATAAGAACTGTTCATTTTTATCCGTTCAGACACGTAGTTCAAGTGACTTGTAAGGATGTGTTATTTATAATGCCCGACCACTTCCGAGATTTCGAACACTCCACGTGTTTATAGGAAATGATTCCAAACTAAATATACAACCTGTTTTGATACGAATTTAGTAGCTTTGTACGGGATTACGCCCTGATGGAGTTTCATCAATTTAACAAAAATTAAAGAAATTCGCTTCGATTTGATTTGAAGAAAATAGAAAACTGCGCCCAAGGGGCAAGTGTTCGCATCAGTTGAAGGCTCGAACAAGGTTCAAGATCTAATTTATAGCATGGCAGTTGGTAGAAAGAATAAAAGTGCAAACAAGAATGTAAATAATGCTGACGATGCCAAAAAGTTTATTTAAGTTTTCCTCTTTCGTTCGATTTTCCGAATCAGAGTATATACTATAATCGTAGTCAATTCGTATTTGAACGTTATTTGGACTTCCAACTTGAACCGCTTTTTCATACAAAACCCAAATGGGTTCCACTTCTAATTTCATACGGCCTCTGTTTCAAATTAAAATTTATATGAACTGCTACGTAAAATGCCAAAATAATAAAAATTCATATAATTCAATTATAAATATTTATAATTGGCGCAACAGCCTGTCAATTTGCATAGCGGAACTATAAAAATATCTCCTGATTATGGTGAAATGAGCATGCATATATTTCTCTTCTATTTTAATGCCTCTGTTGAATGCAGTCCTTCCCAAATCTAGCTGCTATCTACGCCACTGTCTTACTTCTGCATCGACTGCAGATCAAACGCTTTCCTAAGCAGCTCCTGTGGGCGGCTGCTCGACTGGATGCCTGCATTTAAGCGTCTCTGGCAGCATTTATTGCCGCCACTTGTTATAATTAAAACTAATCTCACACACGCTCTCACACTACCGCCCACCCACCTCCGACAGGACATTAAAAACACTCGAGACAAAGCGAGTCACATTAACTACAACAACAAATCAATGAGCACCCCAGCAGCGCAAACAGCGACAACAAGCATAGCAAAGCAAAAACCAAAAACCAGTGTTAATCCCCCTTAAAGCCTGGCCAAGTGCAGAAAAGGCTTTCAACTGCGAAATGCAGCTTAAATGAAATTGCAGAAAGAAGAATTCTGCACCATTCCCTTCAGGAGCGGGAAAAAATTGCGCGTAGTGGTAGTAGCAAAACCGACACGTGTCAGTGTCATTGTCAATACAGCTCAAAAATGTCATTCCTTTTTCAGCGCACGCCTGAGTGAAAAGGATACACACGCTTGAAAGTACTCCGCCTCGGCTCATATTCGACAGTTCATATATCCTTTACGTGCTGCAGTACACAGACGCGTTTATTGGTATGCTCTGCATGTATGCATGTATCAGTGGCTGTGTTTGTGAGTTTGGCATGTCAGTGGGAAATTAAACCTTTCACTCAAAATATCAGGATTATATTGAAAGCATAAAGCGCCCTTCATGAAATGGCACACATACATGCACATTGTATGTATGTATGTACATAAGTATGTGTATATGCACTTTCCAATTTTACTCCAATTGGGGTTACTGTGTGGCACGTAAGGTTTTTACGTTTCTTTCATATATGTACTTGAAACACTCATTTGGCATTTTTACGTTTAAGTATTTTCGGTTGTCGTTGTTGTTGCTGGACTTGTCGTTTCGCTAAAGGGCATATCAGTTGGCAGCTACAGACAGTCAGTCATATCCTTTTTCATCATCACAGACACTCATCATCCAGACTCGTCATATTTTCTCCACCACCTTGCATTGAAGCTTTTGCTTCAAGGGAATACCACAGATAATACCAACAAAATATTAGAGATGGTGAAATTGAGTAACGTAAATATCGAATTGCGGAGATGATTATGTAAAATTTTTCACACACATATGTATAATGAAATTCACATATTTTTTGAATCGATAATTTCCAAAAATTCAAACGGAAAAAATATAAAAGACTCGGTACAAATTCTACCGCCATCGCAGCAAGAGATTGGATTTGCTTTTCTTGACGGATTTCGGCGTACCCTTAAGGCTGTGGAAATATTTAATGAGTGCCAAATAGCATACGGAGAGAATGCATCATCGCATGTGACCATCTCGAAGTGGTCTTGGACATTCCAGACCTCACATTTTTCTGTGGAGGACAAATCTCGCGAAGGTCGTTCAACATTTTCGACTAAGACATCATCAGCATCGCTCTGGTGAAGTCAAAAATTGATGAAGGCTCAATATTGATCCAGGAAATGATTGCTAATGCAGTGGGCTTGAATGCCACGGCGCCTAGGCTGTATCGCAAATATTACGCGATATTTTTAATAATTTTTTAAATTTTTTTGTAGCCAATTAATTGTACTTTTGTTAGTCACCTTGATTTTCAATTCGGAATTCATGTGCATTGTAAAAAAATGTAGGAACACCTTTCTGTAAAATATAAATTTCAAATACTTTCGTAAGGCAATGTTGATAATTCTCTTGACACGTGGGTCAAGAACGCTGGGGCTTTTTGGAAAAGACTTGGAGTATGGCAATACTATTCCTACGATTACTTTGGCACTTTTTGCCATTTAAGGATATCATATTAATTATTGCTCATTTATTATTTGAAATAAAATTTATACATATACAAAATTCCAAATTTATCTTTAAGAGTTTCGGTATTCAGGAATATACATTCAGGATTTATTTTTAAATTTTGATCAAATTGTTACTAAAATATTTTAGAACATGCTACATTTCCTTTTCAGTCCTGTCTGTAAGTATTTGAAGTTTCTCTAAATCTTTGTTCCATTTTATATTTCAACCGATCTTAGATCATTGCTTTTTAGCTCGAAAATGAAAATTACTTTCGATAACATCGACCACACCATCTCCAACAAAATCTCTAATTCCAGTCGCTTCGGTTGTTTATTTATTGTGTTTTGGTTTGTTTGTAGCATTGATTCTTGGTGAATTCATGATTTCGAATTTGGTTTATATATGTGTGTGATTGTTTTGTTTGCTTTGTTGTTGTTGTATTTGTTATGCTGGTGCTGGGATTCAATTTCCACACTCGTCGTCGAGGGGTTCAAATTCTGCCCTGCCTGGGCTTCCGAGTGCACACGTACTTACTGACCACTTGGTAGTTTCATCTGATTATTTTTTCCCCGAAGAAGAGGGTGACGATTGTGGAGTATGATTGTGATGCTGCCGCTGGTGCTACAGTAGCTCACTCGCTCGAAGCCATGTTTACTCTGTTGCTTGTCACAACTGACAAGCGTAAACTTCCGCCACGGGAGCACCGTAAATGCATACGTAATGCCGTCAAACAGGGGTTGCAATTTCACGAATGTAGCGAACCCTACGGAAATGTGGCACTGTTGTGTTGATTTCATTTCGGGCAATTTTTAATTGAATTTTCAATTCAATGAAATTTGAAGCACCTTTTCAAAATCATTATCGAAATATGAGGATTCCTTTTAAATTTTAAGTTTTAATGTGTTTCCCTTTCTCTCACTTTTCC
This sequence comes from Neria commutata, assembly GCA_963457695.1. Lineage (NCBI taxonomy): Eukaryota > Metazoa > Arthropoda > Insecta > Diptera > Micropezidae > Neria > Neria commutata. The sequence continues at coordinate 44,545,263 of OY735246.1, forward strand.
GGGTTTCTTTTATTTACAGGAGTTGCATAATTGGTCCCGAATATACGGTGAAAGTCTGCTCCATTGGCACTGTGATAAATCGTTCTGCTTATGTAGCGGATTATTGTCAGCTGGAGGGCTCAACTGGACGCCAAACGCAACCAATGCCCATACGCTGGATGGCCTGGGAGAGCGTTTTATTGGTGAGTTATGAATTCAGTATAAAATTGTATTTACACTAAGCTAATGAAAATTCAATGAGGTTAGGATATGTTAATTAAGATATATCCTAGGTTAAAATTTCTTATAAGAAAAATATTGAAAATGATCCAACTTATCATTCAACATTAGAGACAAATTTTAAAATTATAGCTCGTTTTTACTAAAATATATACTATATATATAGATTCAAAAAAAATTAAAAAATCAAAACTGTTCGTACTCTATCTTAATGAGCTAATCTGTTAACTGCATCAGTGCTAAATCGGCATATAGAGTATTTTATGTGCAAAAAATCGCAAACAGTTTATTAATTATCTATATCTCGGGTAAGGTTGAAAAAACCCGACCCCATATCCAGCTGGTCCTTTCTTCCCAAATTGTACAACAAGAAATCATGACATGAAGTCCTGCTGTCTCAGCGCGGACCACCCTGTACGTTCAATTGTACAAAGTTGCGTTAAGATTTAAGATCTGCTATCTTTAATATCTAACATATAAATGGGGTAAGAGTGTTCACTGCTGAGTGTAACTTACAAGTGTACTTGTGTAAAATCGTTGGCTTGAATTAACCAGAAAATATGCTCAAAACGGCATAAAAAAATTTTACGAACATACATAGAAAAGTCTCGAATAAGAAAAATTCCATAAAAGTAACTTACTTAAGGCCGAGTTTTATGTAGTCAGATAGTTTTCAGATGCAGTGGCTCACATCGAAAATCTTACAGAAATTCCTAAACATTTCCGCCGTAATCTAATATCAACTTAATTTTGAATTTCTTTCAAAAACTCAATAATGCAATTTTCTCATTAAAACTTTAGAGAAATGTGTTTTGGCTACTTTTTGAAGCTTAAATGGCATCTGTATACAGTTCCCCATCATTTCCATAAAAAGCATTGAAAGCCAACTTAATGTAAACTGAACCAACTCTTAATCTCGACACGCTAAGCAGAGATTTGCTCTAAACCAACCCCTTACTTGACCCAACGCATACACACGCAAGCACACCATACCTACATGCAACTTCCAATTTTCCACAACAAATCTCTACACCTTGTTCACTGCCGACTGCAAGCAAAAATAAAAACATAACTAATCCTTCTTACCGCAAAAAACTATAAATTCTCATTTTGTTGCGCGTTTGTGCCAGGCAAAACGCTGTAATAGGATTTGGAATTTGGCTCAACTTTTGGAAATTCTTTTTTTGTATGCGGAAAATATTTTTATTTTTTGCTCAGATTGCTATGAAAAAGATTTGAGGGAAATGCAATGCGCTACCAAAAAATTATAAACTGAATTTTTCACGAAAATTGCACAAAACGTAAATTCTGACCAGTGAAACAGCATTTTCATATTCAACAGTGAGTGTTTCGGATTGTTTTCAAAATGTATAATAAAATAGAATAGAAAAATAATTCAAAATTTTAAAAGTTGTCTACAGGCATATTAAACGAAAAGTGCATATTAAAGCAGAAGTATCTGTAGTAAGACTTTCCTTAACACATCTCTAAATAACTGTTTTTAGAAGCTTTATTATACATAGTTTGCCTTCATAGTTTCAATTTCATGAAGTTTGATGTTATTTCAGTATTTCTTCTTTTATGATGCCAACGAAACTAAACAAAAGAATCATGCCGCGTTTTATTACATATTTTCTGGGGATTTCTCAAATGTTCAGTTTTCATGTATTTATATTGTAAAGTTATTTTTAGTCTTTTAGTTTACGGTTTGGAAAAAAATTTGGATAGTCATTTTGGGATATTTGATTATTTTGCGCTGCAAACAGAGAGCTCAGTTTAAGAGTAGGCTAACAATAAGTCTAAAAATTTCACTTTCATCCAAGATCTTACACTAAGCTAAGAACACTGAACGGTTTGATAGCGCTAGGCTTATAAACTACTGCTAATAGAGAAGGTCGGCGTAGTCGAGATACAATGGGTCAGAAGGTTTAACTGTCTGGTGCTCAGACACCACCTTAAAAGAAAGCAAGGAATTTAAGCGCTTTCAGAATTCCGCTTAAAAGCTTATTTCACTATACCGCATCTACGCAAAATTCAAATAAACGCTTAAAAATTTTTTAAACCTGACTTTTAGGCAAGCATTTGCCACAGAGACATTTTATAACTCCCAAAACGAGGAACCGTACTAAATAAATTAATTAACTACACGAAAACATAACTCTTCCGTCGCATAAACACACTCAAACGCATGCACAAACAGAAGCACACAAGCAAGCCTGCAAGCATGCACGGATAACGGCGTGCTCACAAGCGCGCACACACACACACACAGACAGGCACGCACACAGATAGAGGCAAAATAGCAATTCGTTTGGTGTTGCTTCCTGGCCAAAACTTCAACCGGAAAAAGATAAATACGCCGCACATAACACATGCTTAAGCGGAAAGTTGCGCAAAGGCTACAGGCACACACACACACGCTTGCAGACACATCTTCAGCACAGCACCCACGCATACACATACATACACGTATGGCAGAGTTGCAGGACAGCTCACAGACGCACGCGCACGAAGATGCGCTTCTATTTATTAAAGGACCAACAGCGAGAGGCACAACAATAACCACACAACGAGCATAAAACCCGGAAAACAAATAAATGCACAAACACACACACACACGCACAGTTTCATAAGCGTCGAGTGAAAATGGGTACAAAGTAGTCCAGCTGCATGCCGACTATCCTGCAACTTTCTCGTTGCCTTGGCATAAGCTGGCAAATCCTGTGCATGCCCCGTAATACGCGAGAGAACATCTGTTTTCATTTTTGTTGAAACTTTATTATATTACACTACGTCTTGCACTCATATGCTCGCACTCGTATTGTGGCAATATGCTTAACGGCATATTAGGCCACAATTTTGTGCCCGCATGTCACTTCGGGGGCAAGCAATTTTGCTCCATTACTTGACTCTACTAGTTTCGAGAGACGGAGTCATAGTTTTAATGTTCGTTTTTAGTGCAAAATGAGCACTTATGAGAGAGCGGAGACTCTAAAGTGATATATTCTCTGAAAGTATTTATTGCTTATTATACGAGTTTATGTTTATTCGGCAGCTTGAATGTCAATTGTATTAGACAGTGTACAATAACAACAAACACTATTCGTTTGATATAAACAGCAGGTAACTGTGATGTTTGTCAGCGCAGAGTCGTCCAGTCCGATGGTGTGATGGTTAGCACATTCGCTTACTACGTCATAGGTTCATGGTTCAACTCCTACGTTTCACAGACTTTACCATTAATGCTTCTATTTCGAGTAATTAGTCGTTTAGAAATTATTAGAATTCACATTAAAAAAGTCACTGATGAGGTTTTCTGGCAAAAACCGAAATAGCTATATGACCTGCCCATGTGAGCAATAATTCTAATTCTTTGTTGTTGTACACTTAAAATTGCTTTGTTTCAGAACTGAAATAGACAACACTAAGTATTGTCATTTCTCTTTGGCAAGTCAGTCCGAATAAAAACTATTCTCTGAAAGTATTTATTGCTTTAGAAAGTTTCTCAAAGCTATTCAGCTCAAGTTAAAGTTCACATTATTTTGTTTTAAAAAGAAGGCAAGATGAGCAAACTGCACCAACAAAAGTTGGCCCTATAACGCTTGGAATCAAGGTTTACATCACATCATGTTCGATCCAATAATTTTTTTCGCCTTGTAGCAGATCCGTCTCATTGTTAGTAGACAAAAATATTTACAATTTCATAATTTTGTGTTCGCTGAAACCATTTCGAACTTATAATGATACAAAAATCCAATTCTTCTCGCAATTTTTTTTACTGATCTAGTTTTTAGTCAACGCTGGTCCCAAAGTCCCGTTATCTTGTGCTAAAATTGAGCAAGCGCATACAAGTTCATGCTAGAATGCTAGGCCTCGGTTAGACGGGATGCTGTGCTAATTATTAAGCTTAAATTTATTCTCAGTTATGAGAGATTCGAGAATTCAGAGAGTTTCTCTGTTATTGCGTACTTGAGTACTCAGCACAAACTGATATGGACATTAGGGACAACTTTTCGATGTAATAACTTCTAATTTGTTAACTACTTCGGTATCTCTTTCATTTAATATCCATATTTACATCATAGAACGAGTTTGAGTGTTTTGAAACTTGTATATCCTTTAACGCTTTAAAATACTATAAAAAGTAGACAAGGTCAGAGAATATAAAAAACTGAGTATGCAGTTCTACACTATATCATCGATTGTTTCAAATATAAGCCGATTTGTTCATGGACGAACTAAAAGTTGCTTTTCGTTTCACAATGCTATGATCGTTAGTTTATTTTGCGTATTCATATTAACTTCCCGCTCCCACAATTTTTTCTTTCATCAACCCTTTACCAATAAGCATTTTCTTATATATATTTGCAGGGTAAATTCACATCCAAGTCCGACGTGTGGTCCTTCGCCGTAACGCTGTGGGAAATACTAACATTTGCGCGTGAACAACCTTATGAGCATATGACAGATGAGAAACTGATCGAGAATATTGGACATATCTATCAGGATAGCAAAATGCATGTGAGTATTCAGCTGTGCTGCCTTTTAAACTGTAAATATGAAGCTAAAAATGTTTCGAAATCCATGCAGGAGTTGCTGCACATGCCACTGAACTGCCCACGCGAAATCTACGATCTCATGTGCGAGTGTTGGCAACGCAACGAAACGAGTCGTCCCAATTTCCGGGAAATTCATCTCTTTTTGCAACGCAAAAATTTAGGTTTTAAACCTACAACTATGCTGTACTAAACTAAATTAGAAAATCAAAAAGAAAAGAGGTAGGAAATAAATAACCAACGATTTTACTATGCATTAATGCAGTTTTGGAGAAAAACAAATTGTTTAAAATAGATGCGACATTAAATGAAAAAGCAAAATTAGTGAAAACGCGAATTTAAAAAAGTTGAAACTTTTGCAAAAAATTTAAATCATAAACTAATTTCACATATAGCAAGATATTGTAGAAATGAACATAATAGCTATATTTTTAAACTTTAGACATTAAGCGAAAAACATACACATACACACACACACACACACACACACACAAATGTATGAAATGAACTTAAATTAACTTAAATGTAGAATTTGTATATTTCTTAAATGCAAGCGAATACACATCATTAGCTGTCAAGTTTGAAATAAGCCAAGAGTGCAAGTAAAATGTAAATCTTAAAACTTAAACAAATACCTACTATTTTTCAACTGATAAACGCATAATTACAAAAGCAAGAATAAAACAATACTCATTGTTGGCAATTTCATATTAAAACGTTGTATTTGTATGTAATAGTTATAGCTAGCTGATGCGGCATTGATTGGTAGTTTCGCTGGGCTTTATAGAAAGTAAATGAAGTCGAAATGTTCTTAAACGCTGGATTTATTGAAAGATTGAATATGTAATTACTTGATTTATAACATTTTTGAGCACTACATTTTAAAGCATCTCACTACTTAAAAAGGAAACAGATTCGACGTTCACCGCTTTGGGCAGGCGGAAATAGTAGACTGTCATGTAGATTGTCATTCACTACCAATTTTTGCTCTTGATTGCCTGTCCAAAAATACAAAAGCCGATTTTATTAAATAAATATAGAGAAAATGAAATCATTAATTTTTAACGAAGTACTCCTTTTTTCATAAATTTATTCTGAGATAGTATCATGTTCCGCTAGTAGTAAAATGGTTAAATTGATTAGTTTAAAAAAAATTATCTTGATATTTGCTATGTACCTACCACTTTTGATGTCAAGTTTTCCAGGAACTCATGTTTCAAAAGATTCGTTCAGGAGTGGACTAACTGCCTTATTCTGGCAAGAGTCACATTTCAAGATTTTGTATCAATTAATACTTTTTCCTTATGAAATGTTGCTTTTCACTTTAATAATAATTAATTGGAGAAGTATCGGACTGCGACCTGCGAAGAGATATTCTCTTGTTGCTCTTTCAAGGGTCTACAACTCGCTACTTCATCCTTTTTCATTTAAAAAGCATGGTATGTGGCTTTTTTCAAGAGAATGCATATCAATCTGTAGAGTCTTACAGAAGACCAAGTGTTGGAAAGTTATTGCAGCTTATTTTCCTGGAAAGTAAATTTGTTCTTCTTCATCAATCATATTCCTTTTTTCTATGAAATTTACAGTAAAAAACAATTATGTATGACTTTAATGAGGTTGTAAGTCTAAGAGTTTTATCTCTTAAAAGAAGTATTTTTTGAGTTTTTCTTCATACTTGTAGCATCCCGCAGTCGACGAATTTTTACAAAATGTTTAAAGTATATAAATTTAAACATTTCAAATTCAACCATGAAAAAACTTAAAGTCAGTTCAAATCGGCTAAGCCCGCTTTAAAGCCGTCGATATAGTCAAGTATTTCCAAGGATCACAAACATTTTCGCAACATTTACCAATCTCTGCATGAGCATTTGCAAATATTGAAAAACCTATAATTTCTTATGCTTCATTTTTTACTGTGAGTAAGTTTAAGAAATTAGTATGTATTTAAAAATCTTGTCGATATTAGGCACATACATACACAATGTATTTACATGTTTTACGACATGAGCATAATGCAGAGCATTATCAAATAGTAATAAATTTTAGATGTGTGTACCTACTTCCTCCACCTGACCTGTCTATTAGATTACCCCACAAACTTAAGCAAAAACATACATACATACTCGTAACTAAACATTAACATACATATACATATATACATATGTATGTATATTTAAATTGTAAATATGTAGCAGCCGGAAGTAAATAACTACAAACACTCACAATATATTTACTAAAACATTTTAGTTTGATTTTCAATGAAATGCTTTAAAATTATGCTATAACGAAGTAGGTTCAAAACTATAACTAAGCTATCTCCGTACTGAACAAATTTCAAATTCAAATTGAGAAAAGAAGTTGTAAGAATCTAACAAAAATTAACCTGCGTATAAATATTTTTGACAATAACTGAAAATTATATAGAAAAGAATGAACTATTTATGCTTAAAAACCAACTACACTTAATGCCCGACTTGGCATATCATTTTAGTTATATTGTAGTACAGTTATTTTCCAAGTAGTTTTCACGCGCTGTTTTGTTCAAAATTCCCCAGAAGTCCCAAGTCAATTAGTCGCATATCAAAAGTAGCTCTTATGCTTTCCCCTTTGGCCACAAAATTTTCAATGTAGAAATTTAAAATTTTCCTGTCGTATTGTAAAAAGTTTTCCCTCGTGCCTTTGCCACTGTCAATACTGTTTTCCGCTTTGAAAAAAAAAACTTCCTCTATAGTTGGAATTCTCCTGCAAGCACTTCTCCTTTATATTATTATAAAAGCTTTAAAAGAGGTTTCGCTTAAAAGATACAAAAAAAGTAAAATTAAATTATGTGTGCAGTTTTTTGTAAAATCGATATACAATTAATTACTTCAATATTTATGATTAAAGCAGTCCCGCACTTGCATGTATACAAACACACGCTTTATAAAATCAAAATCTAGCGGTAAAAGGAGAAGAAGTATAGTTTTTGCTAAAATGTGCAACTAGCAATGCGATTGTAGCGCTGCATTAGCTGCGCAGTGTTGCATTTTAGCTTGTGTTTTGTTCGAGCAACTGCAAAAAAAGAAGAAAGAACTCAATTGTTTCGCTTACAACGAAGAACGTTTTTGTGAGAAAAGATAATTCAACTGTGTATTTAAGTAAATATGTGTAAACAAAATGATTAATAATAAAATTGCAATACGCAGATACTTCTTTTTTTAAAAATTCAATTAATTTGTATTTATTTAGAAATTAGCCTTAATGTGCATAATTCACTTTGTTCTTTTCCACATATGTGTCATACTTAATGTAATTTTTTATATATTTTATTAATTATTTTTAATTACAAGCAATGTATGCAAATTCATATACATACATATACACCTTAATGACAAAAAAACATTAAATATAATTTAAGCAAATATAATTTAAGAAGAACAAAAAGCAAAACAAACGCAAAGAAAATGTTGAGCACAATCATATTGTATGACGTTTGAAACTTCAGATTTTTGTGAAAAAATAGCATGTCAAATTCAGCAAAAAATAAGTATGTAAGAAGAAACAGAAAAGCAGGTATGCAATGCAATTTATGTAATGAACCAAAAAAATTAAACATAATATAAAAACACAATAAGCAACTATGAAATTTCCCTGAGAGGCAGTTGGGTTGTATTATTTCCAACTGGTAAGCTTAAAAGCACAAGCCAGTTTTGACACAAGGGAACATCTGCTGATCGCGGATTATCTTTTAATTTTTCCTTACATGAAATTCATTGGTTGCTATTTAGGTACTCGAAAGCTGTATCAGACCAAAAGCATTCCGCGAGCTTCCATGGAGATCCACTTCCTTTTTGCTGAAATAAGAAATCTTACCAGCACGCAGACAGGTATTTGTCCACTGTACTGATGAGTAAATTCCTTTTACTGAAATCTTCCTGATTTTTTTGCCAAGCGGAAGATTTTACATAGATGGTGGCAAGGAACGTAGTTGGTCTGTTCTCTGACTTCAGTAACTGATTTCGCAACCTAAAAAGGCGGGACACTCGCACAGGAAGTGGATATCATCGCCTTCCAGAAAGCTTTCACAGATGCTATCATCGGTCAGACCCATCACACTCAATTGCTTTGCACAGAAGGTGGGACCGGTCAGGACGATTTAGGAACCTAAGGAATGAAGATTTTTTTGTCGACGGTTAGAAGCAGAAGCTTCGTCTGTGTACATCCAGCTAGAGAGGCCCATCTAAGACTGTGTTCAGAAACAATTCGGTAATTGATAGACGCTTTGACCGTGGATGATTGCAGTCCAAGGGCCCAGAAAGTGATCTTCAGAATCTAACCTTATAAGTTCATCGGACACTTCGTCTCCGGACACGCCGAAGTGTCTCGGTACGAAAAGCAAGGCGAGTGAGTTGTGAAAGCCTGCGCTGATTAGCTTAGCTTTACACCTTTGCTCTGACTTTGGGATCAAGGCCGCAAATGCAGCTTATCCGCCACTACAGACCCAATTACTATTGCCCAACTATCTACTCTCCCTGGTCTTTAGTAAAGGCTTCCGCCTGAAAGACGGATGCATGTAGTTCTAATGGAAAGTAAAGTTTTTTGCTGCTTCCCTCAACATATACGCCACCCCTGAATCTTCGCTAAAAGAGCTTTATGGAGCTCCAGTAGCCATAACCTTAAACTGTGGCTAAAAAGAAAACTACACATAACTGGAAGGAAACAGGAGGTAAAAGAGAAACTAAATCAGTTATGTCAGAAGAGACCAAACAAGGTTATAACGCTTAGCAGAATGCGCATCTGGTTGGTCACGAGATTCTTAACTGGACACTGCAGGGTGATTCAACATATTTCTAAATGGATATTGTACAGGATAACATGTATAGAACCTATAATCAAGATAAAGAAACAGCAGAGCACATCTTGTGTCACAATGATGATGTAAGGACCAGACTTCGATACCTAAGAGCCATATACATATACCTACAACCGAACAGATCCCCAATAGAAATATGTTTTTAAGCTTCGCATTCATGACTATCTGTTAATACATGGGGAACTTTCACAATAGATGTTTCAGACTCGATCCCTACTCCAAATGCAATATAAATGAAACGACATATCAAGAAAGTGTATGAACTGGGTCCGCTGAATATCTTCAAAAATGCAAATCCTGAATTTCTCCTAAAAGCATCTCAGCTTCAAGCAGTAAATTAAATATACAAAAATGGCAAACAGAAACGCCAAGAGTAATTTCACAGCACGCACTGAGCTCCGCCAAATGCAACAGTTTCAAGCCCAAATCCCCACAAAATTAAGTTGCCCTTTTTTCAAATGGTGTGTTGTGGTGTGTTACCCAACAAGCGAGCTTGTACCGTTGTTCTTCTCTATTCCCAGCAACGGTAATATGCCACGCGCCTGTACGTAGCGCCAAGCGGAAGCAAGTGGGTGTGAGAGGTTAAAACCAAAATGAGCATTTGATCCTTTTTATATCCTCAATGTTTGTCAAAACAGATGAGGTTCGGTACATGCCGAGCCGCCACGTCGCTGCTGCCCCTCCTCTCGCAGCCGGGCTACGGTCTGGTGTAGCTGGTGTTGGTGTCTCCCAACTGTGTATGTCATGGTTCCGGTTCCGGCGGCAATGACGCTGGCGGTAGCAGCAGCAGGAACGCTCACGGTGACATTGTAAGATTTTGCCATTTATGTCGCCATGCCTTCGATGCTCCCTTGCGTCTTTGGCCTTCGTTCTGGATGCAAGTTCGCGTGCGTCTGTCTCCGTGAGTCTCATTATTATTTCTAAATTACTTACATTTCATTTCTTGCATTTCGTTTCGTTTTCGTTTTATTGCCGCCCATTCGTAGACACATCCTGTACGGGTGCACAGCGAATCAGAGTTGGGCGATATCACGTATTTAAGAACTTTTCTACATAAGCATGTAGAAAATGGCTAGCATATGTTTAAAATCACGAAGACAATGTAGAATATTTAGAAAGTATATAGAACAAATATAAAACTAAAGTTTGATAGGTAGGTATATGGTTCGAAGCTAAGATATGGCTTCCTCCACTTGGTCCTTCACCGGAGATTCAGACATAGCACAGTTTGGACAAAAGCTTATGGAAATTGGAACAATTTTCTGAATATTTTGCATATACATATTATTAATTTTAGCATAGTCTACATATTTAAGGTGGTTTCAAAACTAGATACTTTGTGTAGTTAGAAATACGTGTATTCTACATATGTTGAAAATAGGGCACAGCACTGCCGGAAATTCATAACGTCTTTGCCGTGCGCTAATGTAGCCGGCGGTGTATGTACGCTGGCCGAGGGGGTACAGTTGAAACGGGTGTGAGTAAGCTTGGAAATTAATCAAATGGTGCCCAGCTGTGTCTGTCACAGTGAATGAAATTGTGGTTTGCTGCTGATGTTGCTGCTACTTCCCTCCGGTACCATGTAATGCCGCACCAATGAATTGCTCTCTCACTGCGCCTCCTTTGGTTCGTCATTGCCTGCAGGTAAGCATTTTTAGTTTTGCAGGAAAACTGCTTTCCTGGATTTCTGTGCTGGATTTCCATAATGAATTAGGTAATGAATTGGACATAAATCGGTGGAGTTTCTTTTCGGCAGGCAGGATTAAATTTAATGAAGTTGGAGCGGGCGAAAAAGAAGCTGAATTAGCATAAAGAATTTACTCACGAAACTCCTATTAAAGCCTTAGGATTTAGTAAATGATTAGTATTGTTTTCTTGCCGAAATTGTAAATTAAAAAAAAAATAAGAATAATAGATGTAAGGTACAAATCTGGCTTTTAAATATTTTCAGCATGAAGCTGTAAAAACTGAATCCTGAAAACACGAACTTTGCTTTTCGTGCAATAATTTGTTAGAAAAATTAAGATTTGGAGAACCGACTTTCAGATCCAATAGATGAATCATTCACCCAAAGCTAAGGCATACGAAAATACTGATTGGAAACTAGAGTCCGAAATATACATAATAATGAATGAAATAAGGTAGAAACAAGTCACGTATACTCATATCTGACACTTAAAGAATATTATAATTGCAGCTAAACAAATTCGATTTTTCGAATTCATTGCCCAGGTCAGAATGAAGCAAGGACCTTTCTCTTTAAAAAGCCGATGCAGCCATGCTGCATAATTGATTTAGATTGAATTTGGAGTAGGGATCGAGTTTCTTAGTCAGCGCCTGGAGGTCTATTAAGACAGTTCTTCATGCATTTAAGGATTCTTTAAGACTTGGCCAATTCCTCAACTTTTAGCTAAAATAAAATGATGTACAAAACTTTTAGAAAGCCCGCAATACTCCATAAGATTCATATTAAACAGCATTTCGCGTAATTTTTCGCTGCGCCAGCCGCCTGGGCACTAACAAATCCCCAGCCAAGAGTAAATCCCTTAACGCGGTTTTCTTATCCTTGTTACTTTTTCAATTAGCATCAATTCGCATTCGCTAATCCCTGAAAGTTCAGCAGAGTGGTATGTAGTGGAATGAAGGAAAGAGATAAGAAGAGACATCAGCCTCACATAATTATACGAGTACGCGTACAATGAATCCCAACCAAATCCAAGGCGGCCGGGGGAATACACAGTAGGGCGCCAATTGTTTCTCAGTGTCCAACAATAACAACAACAAAAAGTATACACCAAATGTGTGGAACTTCCGCTGGGATTAAGCGCGACAAACGCAGCGCAGAAGCCAAATTGGCACCAGCCAAAATGTACCCATATTCACTGCGGCGAACTGCCGTAGTCCTGGCCAGAACAAGCCATACCAGCCACTTACGTGGCGAGACCGATGCAGACACAGCTGTTTAAGGATTTAACACGGTGAGCGAGCAGAAGAACGACCGACCGTCCGACCGCCGAGCGAAAGCTTCTCTGGGGAATTTGTGCATGTGTCCTTTTTTGTTTTCTTTGAGTGGGAGTCTGCTCGTTTGAATTAATAAGTTTATTTTTTGCATTATTTGTCGTTGTTGTTGTTATACAAACGCTAATTCGTGGATTTCTTTGTTGTCCTTGCTGTTGTGGCTCTTGTTTTATGTAATTGTATTATTTTTGTCAGCCTTGTCACATGTCCGTGTATGTGCGTGTGTTTGTGAGTTTCTCCTTTGTCCTGCTTTTTTTTAATTTTGCGACATTATAATGAGTGCCAGGAGCATAAGGGCTACTTCACGTTAATTACACTAATTATGTCCTTTCTTCCACTTGAGCGGTTCGACTGCTAGCAAATTTGTTGCGCTTAAATTGTGGAACTTAAGCTGATAAGTTGTGAGTAATATATGAAAATGCACGCTAAGAAGCAAACGAAGGATATGGTGGAACATTAGAGCTGTTGTTGAAGATGGCTGCAATAATCTTATGTGATCATTAAATAATCTCTGTATACAGAATAAAGAACATTCTTATCTAATGCAACAGCATTCAAGTTAACGGTATGATATAGCCAGCTAAGTTACTGAATATGACAGTGCTTTTCTCATTGTACATCTTACTCGATAGTCATCGATTACAGACAGTTAATTCCCATCTTCGAGTACCTACTTTTTTTTAGTTATTCTTGACAAAATTTTGTAAATATGTTGGTAAGAATTTGTTTACTAAATTCTTGCTGAAGGAGAGAATTTTACAAGGTTATATTTCTGTACAGAAAAAAATATCTAACCGTAACGATAGACAGCAAAGTTCTAGAAATATTGCTTTTTCGTAAATTATTAAACACGTAAATATGTGGTTCGGCCGATGATGAAGCGGAATAGTTCATTCAAGCGAGGCAAGAGTTTAGTATAAGACCGCACACGTAATTTCCAGCTAACTCTTCAAAGCCTGTAATCCTGTTGCATGAAATCTTTTTGACTATTCCACTTGGCAATTTCATTAAGCGCTAAAAACTAACCTCAAATGTCATTTTGTGGCTTACAATTGTTTGCATTACTTTCCTTTTACTTTAAATAGGCTTAAAGAAAATTTTCTTTGTCATTGTTATCTGTAGCCGCCCCTTCTCATTTCCACTTGATTTTTTTTCTTTTATTTCATTTTTATTAACTCAGTGGCACTCTCAGCCGCACTCTGGCCTTATCAATTTCCACTACTAACCCCATTTTGGTTGCAGTACTGCCAACTTACACTAACAGCAATCAGAATCACTCATCGATATTGCCCTCCAATCAGACGGGGGTACCAACTGCCAGCGCCCAGCCTCAGCTTAAGCAGTCGCCACTGCTCAAACAACAACAATGCAGAAATCCCAATGCAATCTTTGATTTGGAAAAGGCAAACACAGACTGACAGACGAACAGATAGACAGCAAACGAACAGACGATATTGAAACAAAATGCCGACACAACAAAAACAACAATAGTAATAGAAAATCCCAGAGGATGTGTCTCAGCAGAAATCTCAAAACAAATAAAAATCAAATAAGAATAAGAATAATAGCAAGAACCACGGCAAATTAAATCGTACAATAACAAATGAAAAATTCCCTCAGCAGTCTTCAGATATAGGAGTGGTAAAGCGTTATGTGTAGCTAGCTGTAGAAAAAAGATCAAAGTGTAACGCAAGTTTCACTCTGGAAATTCGGAAACAAGCTTTTTAACTTTATGACACACCCTGTAATTATCAACGCAACCTCCTGTGTCACCTTTGTGGTGAACCGGTCGAAAAATCCGGTTAATCGGTTAAATAATATATTATTCGAAATGAACATTTCAAGAACTCAATATTCGGGGCATGAAAAACAAGTTATTTGCACCAGATAATTTGGCTTGTTCGAATTTAAAATTTTTCCAAACTGTGAAGTAAAAAACCTTAGACCATTTTCCTTCTGTTTAGAAATATTGACTTGAGCATTTTACATTTTATTAAATTATATAATCGGTGCGTTATATAAGCAAATTTTTAGATTAGTTTTAATATATTCACTATTGAAAAAGAGATAATAAAATGTTTAATACGAGAAAGTATGCCTCCTTTAGTTATTCCTCTATTGACAATGAAGTTGGTTTTTCGTCAAGAAAAAATTTGGTATATAAATTGGGACATTGTTTTACATTACTAATCGATTCGATGAAGTAGAGCAAGCCAAGCGAGGCGCCCGGAGGGAAGTTTTGCGGCAGACCGTAACCCGGTAACGAGTTGTCATAACCAATTGAGTAATTAAGTACGTAAGTTGGAACCGAAAATTCCACTAACCGGCTCTTTTGTACATCGGTGAAATACTTGTAAGAAGAAACTAATAACAGGTCTCTATTTTGATAGCCGGACTTACATCGGTAACAAGTGTGTTTTCTCGCATTTAAATATTATTAAAAAAAAATAAATGGAGAAGAAATTTTGGTTCTGCTGTTAATTGTGAAACTTCAATTTATATTTCTCAGAGCTGGGGAACTTGCGGTTTTAAATTTCGATTACAATCACAAATTAATAATTGCGTTTACATGTATTTTGTAATCATGAATTTTTGATTACATTGACATGCAATTCATAGATTACAAAGCAATGATTACTTCCTGGCTCTTATATAAATTTTTCTGAAAAATAAATTAAAGAAAATTGTAAGTGGAATATTTTTAGCAGAATTTTAAAAAATCAAAAGGCCAAAAACAGCATGGATTCGCATAAACATACGAGTAGAGTATTCGAAAATCGGTAGCCTTATACAGTCAAGCATTTTAATTCACTAACTGGGGTAATGTTTGCAACCACTGCCAGGATTCATGCTCACAGACGGCCCGCCCCCAAAGGCAACCTGTCACCACACGTCAGACTAGTCATATTTCTTCTACCGCCCGCCTCACACTTCGCTGACTGCATTTTCAATTTTAATGCAATACATATTTTCGTATTTGGTTTTTGCTGTTGTTGTTGCCTACATACGCTCAGCTCTTTAATCTTTTTGTGTGCCATTTCAGTTTTTTATGCCTTGTAAAAACATTAGCACAAAGCAAACATACATGAGAATAGGAAAGCCTATCTTAAGGCTATAAAACGAGCGAGTCCCCCACAGCTGCAATTGCAATGGGACTGTATAGCAGACACCGGCCGCGAGGGCGACGCAGAGCAACAGTCGCCGGCGTCATCGTTGCAGGCGTAATCCCATTTTAACACTTATGGGAATTTTTACTACCCTCTTTGGAAATTGCAAGGCGGCCGAGGTGAAGCGGGGAGGTGGCGCTGTAGTCAGCGCAGAAGATGCTACTACCTTGCGTATGTGCTAGTGTGCCATGACGAGAATTTCCTGGCCACCCTGTCTGCCCATTTCGGGATTGTTGCATTATTGAAATAAAAAAGGCATTGGCCACGCTAGTTTTACACCCTTGCTGCGGCGCTGTTGCTTGTAAGCAGTCGTACACAAAAGCCACAAAAATGGTGTCGGCTTATGTTGCGCACCCACACACGCACATGCGGGGATTACGAATGCGCCCAAGTGGCGTAGGTGGAGGCATATTCCTTTTAACATATCATCAATAACACAAAAAATGCGCTTAAGCCAACGCCCTTGCCGCCGCCCTTGCAGACAGAAACACTACAGGGAATTTTTAGTGATAGGGAGAGGAGAAGGAAGGCAGCGAAAGGTACTCTATTGAAATTGGAACATATTTTTATCCTTTTGGCATCTCTGGAGACTCACTATTTTCAATAACAAAAAAATTATGTTTGTTGTTTGTGTTGTTTGTTGCAGCGGACGGAGTTGGGATTTCAGGAAAGCCAAATTTTGGAAATAGCAAAATATTGTAGCATGCTTTTAGGCGGTTATAATTTATGCATTGAGTTCAATATTTGACATTGCGGCTTGGTTAATAGAAAAATATCTCAAAATATGGCCCTAAAAAACATATTTTTCTTATTAAGTTCCATTTCTAGGGCGTAGATTCTTAGGGCGTAGCCAGGGAAAAGTTACTGAGGGGGTATATCAGTCATTTAACGCTTTCAATCCTGAAGTTGCTTGAAACAACTTTACCAGGTTATAGCAAAATCTACGAGTCATTTATGTGCACCTAGTTCTGTTTTTGCACGATAGATGCGTTCTTAAAAAATTCGCGTAAAAATACAATAATTCGTGTAAAAAGAGAATTAGGTGTATTTAATTTAAGTAGGTACTAACACGATAATGTCTTCATGGGAATTCAAAACAAAACACTTACATGCTTATTTTGTAAATCCCTACGCCTCACTTCACACTGCGTTCACTAATTTGGTATTGTGTAAAACGCATCACCTCACTCAGTGACCGCTCGCGTTGTCTTACGTAGTTTCATATGAAAATCGGTATCGCATAAAACGGAACGCGGCGCATACACTCACATGAACTGTCAAATCGTTCACTTGGGTTTGAGCTCGCGTTC
Source organism: Neria commutata (assembly GCA_963457695.1). Taxonomy (NCBI): domain Eukaryota; kingdom Metazoa; phylum Arthropoda; class Insecta; order Diptera; family Micropezidae; genus Neria; species Neria commutata. The sequence continues at coordinate 44,562,385 of OY735246.1, forward strand.
AGTTTTTTAAACGCAAAATTTTTGGTAATTTCGAGTGAAAATTGATTTGTGGTAATCTGTAGAAGCAAATAATAAGTATTGTAATACTTTTTAAAGACAAATACTAAAGAAAAAAGTACAACAAGTAAGGAAGCAATCAGTCGGGTTTCACCGACAGAGTAATACCCTACACCATGTTCCCAAGTGGGGTGATAATTCACTGAAATTGTGAGCGTATTTGATTTACAACCTACATAGTGTGCGGACCACGCCCATTTTTGGCAGACTACAAGATATACCTAATAGGACTATACATGCCAAATATTGATGCTCTGACAGGTGTACACCAGATGTTATCGGCATATTTATTTTACTGCCCCCATGGTGGGCGGACCACACCCATTTCTGGAGAATTAAAAGATATTCCTACCAGGAACGAAGTAACCAAATTTGGACTCTCTGGTGTATATATTATGGAAGTTAAGAGAATTTTTTGTTTATCGCCTATATAGTGGGCGGACCACGCCCATTTTCTTGTATGGCATCTAAGACCTATATATCAACTTGGGAACCGACTTTCATTCATTTATATTCGTAACTAGTCAATTGGGAGCCATTTTACCGAAAAAATTTTGCCGGCTATATAGTGGGCAGACCACGCGCATTTTTTCCTGAGATATAGAAGACCTACCTCTTAACTTGAATACCAAGTATTATTCTTTTCCATGAGTAATTACACAAATTATAGCCATTTTACCAAAAAAAATCCGAGGTAGTGGGACTTTAAGACCCGTTGTGGGCGTGTCCTTCGGGTAATTTGAATAATTTTAACACTTTACCTAACCCGAGGTTCACTGTAACTGTGTACCAAATTTGGTCCAAATCGGACAACTCCTTCTTTCTTTTTTTTGCATACACGCAGACAGACGGACAGACGGACAGACGGACAACCGGAAATGAAAAGAGAAAGTGTTTCTGATCATTTCTATATACTTATGTCTATACCTAGGAAGGCTCCTTTAATGCGTTACAATTTTGGCACAAAGTTATTATACCCTATTACCATAGGTGTAGGGTATAACAAGTAAGGAAGTATCAGTCGGGTTTCACCGACAGAGTAATACCCTACACCATGTTCCCAAGGGGGGTGATAATTCACTGAAATTGTGGGTGCATTTGATTTACAACCTACATAGTGGGCAGACCACGCCCATTTTTGGCAGACTACAAGATATACCTAATAGGACTATACATGCCAAATATTGATGCTCTGGCGAGTGTACAACAGATGTTATCGGCATATTTATTTTACTGCCCCCATGGTGGGCGGACCACGCCCATTTCTGGAGAATTAAAAGATATTCCTACCAGGAACGAAGTAACCAAATCTGGACTCTCTGGTGTATATATTATGGAAGTTAAGAAGATTTTTTGTTTATCGCCTATATAGTGGGCGGACCACGCCCATTTTCTTGTATGGCATCTAAGACCTATATATCAACTTGGGAACCGAATTTCATTCATTTATATTCGTAACTAGTCAATTGGTAACCATTTTACCGAAAAAATTTTGCCGGCTATATAGTGGGCGGATCACGCCCATTTTTTCCTGAGATATAGAAGACCTACCTCTTAACTTGAATACCAAGTATTAATCTTTCCCATGAGTAATTACACAAATTATAGCCATTTTACCGAAAAAAACCCGAGGTAGTGGGACTTACAGGCCCATTGTGGGCGTGTCCTTTAACCGATTTGACTAATTTTAACACTTTACCTAACCCGAGGTTCACTGTAACTGTTTACCAAATTTGGTCCAAATCGGACAACTCCTTCTTTCTTTTTTTTGCATACACGCAGACGGACAGACGGACAGACGGACAGACGGACAACCGGAAATGAAAAGAGAAAGTGTTTCTGATCATTTCTATATACTTATGTCTATACCTAGGAAGGCTCCTTTAATGCGTTACAATTTTGGCACAAAGTTATTATACCCTATTACCATAGGTGTAGGGTATAAAAAAGGAAAATACTAGCACTGCGGTTGAGGATCGAAATCACAAAAAAAAAAGAAATGCATCGTGGTTGAGGGTTGAACTCGCAACTTCTCGCGTGCTAGTCGAACGTTCTAACCACTAGGCTATGGGAGGTATGCGATCAAAATGCCGATTTTTGATCCCGGCGTTGGCTTCGTGTTCGCGTTGCGTTCGATCACGGTGATTTATACGGTAAGGCCGTAGAAGTCGTGCAGCAAATTCCGTATGCAGTCGCCTCATGGATGTGTCATCCCACTTGCAAAATTGTATGGGCGTAGGACAAGGGGCGTGGCACTTTTTTTATCAACTCCAGAATTGAGTATTACTTTAGAACTATACATCATACATCAATGAAACCCGATAGGAATTTACTACATATCCATATCCTTCAACTTGGAAAATGAGACCGGCATTGGAGTGATCCCAAGTCTATGGAGTGAGACCCAATATCCCAAAAAATATCTTCTTAACTCCTATCAGAATCAAATTACTATTGGTAAAAACTTACTTCTTTCCGACTTTACTGTATGTGTGAAATTTTTGCAAACTGTGATAGTGTAAGTAAAGCTAACCTTAATGTTGTGTGTCCTTGTTTCTTGAACTCAGTAATCAGTCAGTATGTGTTTATAATAGCACTCTCAATCCAGATATACATATATTAAATCTCAAGCCGATTTCAGTAACAATAATTCAGAAATTTCAGAATTTAAATTGTTGTATATATTACATTTTCTATATAATTTACTTATTAATACATGAATTAATCAATTTTATGGGCGTAGGATAAGGGGCGTGGCACTTTTTTATCAACTCCAGATTTGTGTATAACTTTAGAACTACACATCACACATCAATGAAACTCGGTAGGAACTTACTACATATCCATATCCTTCTACTGGGAAAATAAGACGGGCAGTGGACAAGTGGGCGTGGCACCGCCCATACAAACAAAATCGTTTATATAGAATAGCGTTGGAACTAAAGGTCGTGCAGCATTGAAATTTTGTATGCAGTCGCCTCTTGGATGTGTCGTCCCACTGGTAAAATTTTATGGACGTAGGATAAGGGGCGTGGCGCTTTTCAAACATCTGATACTCATTGGGACTTGCTGCTATTATGCAAATATGCATGCTTCCCATCGAATCAATGTGAACTGTGGTACAAGACTGACAAATCGAACACAGGTCAGTTAAGGAATCCCGATTTCGAGGTGAATGAGGAGATAGATAATCAGGCTTTGTTTTTGCTCGAAGATATGTGTTACCTCATGTGCACGAGTAATCAAGTTAGGAATGTCAACGCCATGTCGTGGAATGAACGGCGGTTTCAATCGAAAATTGAAACGTGAGCGTGAATACGATCGAGATGCATTGAACCAGTTAGTTTTAACGAATGTACCACTGCTGAACCCCCAACAGAAGGAAGTGAATGCAATTGCTGATGGAAATGGTGCCTTCTTTTTCCTTTGAGAATTTTGATTTGATTTAAGATTTCAGAGCTCTAAATTTGATTTATGGGAGACTAAAAAGTAGAAAATAATATTATATAAAAAAAAAACTTTTTAAAAATAAGCTTTAATTCGTTTAATGTACTAAAAAGTAGAAAATAAATTGTTTCGAAGTCACCAGTATCTTACTATCAATAAAAGCTTATGCGCTCAATATCCATATTCAAAATATCTTTCATTACTAGAATCTATTTGCAAAAAATAATTTTAATAAAATATTGTGGTAACTGGTTGACAAATATTGAACACATGAGCGCCCCAAGCTTTTATTGATAGTAAGAGACTGGTGACATCGAAACAATTTATTTTCTACTTTTTAGTACATTAAATGAATTAAGGTGCTTATTTTGTAAATCCCAACGCCTCACTTCACCCTGCGTTCACTAATTTGGTATTGTGTAAAACGCATCATTTTTGGTAATTTCGAGTGAAAATTGATTTGTGGTAATCTGCAGAAGCAAATAATAAGTATTGTAATACTTTTTAAAGACAAATACTAAAGAAAAAAGTACAAAAAAAAAGAAAATACTAGCACTGCGGTTGAGGATCGAAATCACAAAAAAAAAAGAAATGCATCGTGGTTGAGGATTGAACTCGCAACTTCTCGCGTGCTAGTCGAACGCTCTAACCACTAGGCTATGGGAGGTATGCAATGGATGCAGCAAATTTTGTGTGTTTTGTATTTGGCTGATAAATTAAGAAAAATACAACTCTTTTTCGTAAGAACTTGACAGCTCAAGTGATGCCGTAAGACAACGAACGCAATTACGCCGTGATTTACAAAATGCCGTTTTTTGATCCCGGCGTTGGCTTCGTGTTCGCGTTGCGTTCGATCACGGTGATTTATACGGTAAGGCCGTAAAGCTTATTTTAAAAAAGTTTTTTTTTATATAATATTCTAAATTAATACAAGAAACAAAGAATTTTGTGCTGGCAATACCACAGCTGTTTGCGAAACTGTTATAAAACTATAAAGCCAAGCTGTTGGCAACGCGCTCCAATTCAACGTCGGACAAGAGAAAAAAGAAAACGTCGTCGTCGACGGAAATTTTATTTTTAATTCGTTTTAAGTGCATTTTTAATTGATTAATTTCAACAAAAACATTTCGTTTTCAAGCAGTAAAGTGCAATATACAAATTGTGCATAATAGCGTGCGTGCAGCTAAACCAGAAACACATTTATTTTGCAACTAAAAGAAGTTGAGAAAATCTTTTGGTGTTTCTTTTACCATCAGGCAGTATTGGTGAGGAAGTGAACGTAAACGAGTGAAAGAAAAAGTGAAGAGAAAATGTAGAAATTAATTCCAAGCAAATCGCTTAATAATTTAGTGAAAAGGAATCTCATGGGCCTACAAGTTTTTAACGAAATGCAACGCAAAATGTGAGTAAAGAAATTTAGTGTGCAGTAGCAGTGCAACATTGAAGAGGGCGTAAACGTGGGACACAAAAAAAATTGTGTGAATAAATGAAAAAGTTGCAATCACAACGATATGCTACATGCTGCGCAATCGATAAATTTGAGTTATCGATAGTTGCAGCACAAAGTTGTACAGGGTGTGTGCGCCGGATGAGCGTGGGCCGGCGATTATACTCAAATTTGACACAATTTCATTGACAAACCAAGCAGCATTTGATATATTTTGTGTATGAATATTTTTTTTGCAGGTTTGCAGTTGTTAAATGAAGAAATGAAGAAATCTCCACACGTAGAGTCTCGTTTTGCAAATTGAACACGAATATTTTTCTACATGTTTACAAGCAGCCACCAAGGCAGACATATCAAGCATTTAATGTATTTGAATATTTGCTACCAGCATACAAAGTAATTAGTAATCTCAACTACGCTTGGCATCCAATGGATCCATATCACCATATCAGACATCATGTAAGTGGCCTTAGGCTATATAAAGTCGCTCTTCGTGCTTAGCTAATGTACCACCGTTTTTAGCAATATCCACCCACGCGCCCAGAACTGCACCAAAAATGTAATCGTGGATCACATTCTAGTGACACAAGCTCAGCATACAGCGGCAGTGATACCATGGCTTCAGTGTATGGCTCATCGCTGGAGGCCGAAGAGATCGACCTCTCCGGCCTGGTAGAATCGGTTGTGGATTCCGATGAGGAAGATTTGGCAGAGAGCATGGATGTAAGTAAAATATTTTCAATACAACTGAAACATTTTAAAAGTTAATTTTTTCGAAAGCGGCCGAACGGTTTGGCTGCGGCTTCGGCTACAAATTCGATGTTTGGATTCGGCGGATTCCAAATTAACAGCCCTTTTCTGGCGAGAGTCGTACAAGTAACAAATCTAAATTTTATTACAGTTTACACTTGTTTCTATGAAAAACTAACAGTTACAAGTCAATGGCTCGCCAGACATCGGCATGAACATCCGCTTTTGGTACAACCAAATTTCGGCTACGGCAAAAAATTATCATTTGTTTCCTCTTTACTTTTTATATAATATTTTTTTTTGCCAATTTCTAATATAATTTTTCTCTTCTCCAACAGAGTCTGAATGTTCGCGATGCGGTACGAGACTGTCTCGAAAAGGACCCTTCCGAACGCACAGAAGACGATGTAGAAATTTTGCTCGAATTCACACAAGGACTGAAGGCCTTCACCAACATAACGTTGGCCGTGCGCCGAGCCCTCTGCTCCGTCATGGTGTTTGCCGTAGTAGACAAAGCGGGCACTGTGGTCATGTCAGACGGTGAGGAGCTTGACTCCTGGTCAGTGCTCATCAATGGCGCCGTGGAAATTGAACATGCAAATGGCCTGCGCGAAGAGCTACAAATGGGTGATTCCTTTGGTATTCTGCCCACCATGGACAAGCTGTATCATCGTGGGGTTATGCGGACCAAATGTGATGATTGCCAATTTGTGTGCATTACACAAACCGACTACTATCGCATACAGCATCAGGGCGAGGAGAATACACGCCGCCACGAGGATGAGGAGGGTCGTGTTGTTATGGTTACGGAACTAAGACAGATTGGGGGTAGCAATGAACATGGAAGTGGCACCAGCAGCAGCAATATGACAGGCACAGTAGCCACAAAACGTGGACATGTCGTCATCAGAGGTTCGCCAGAGCGTCTGCTATTGCAACTGGTGGAGGAGAACTCCATGACCGATCCCACATATGTGGAAGATTTTCTGCTTACACATAGAATATTCATAACCAATCCGCAGGAGGTGACACTAAAGCTGCTCTCTTGGTTCGAGAATGAAATGGAGTCGCCGAAGGGCAGCACAGCGACTGCGCAAGAAATACGCGATCGTGTGACACGCGTCGTGCTGCTCTGGGTAAACAATCACTTCACTGACTTTGAGGCTGATTACGAGATGATGGAGTTTCTGGAGATATTCGAGGCTGGTTTGGAGCACAAGAAGATGCTGAGTCAATTGCGATTGCTGCACATTGCATGCGCAGCAAAAGCACGCATGCGCACTTGCACGCTGGCGCGCTCCTCGCGCGATGAGCCGCTGAACTTTCAAATTGTCGGCGGCTATGAGATGCGCGGCGTTTGCGTGGCGAATGGCGGCGCTGCCGCCGGTTGTGGAATATACATATCACACGTGGAACAGGGCGCGAAGGCGCAGGACGTAGGCCTCAAGCGTGGTGATCAAATACACGAGGTGAACGGACAATCCTTCGAGCACGTGACAAGCAAGCGCGCCATGGAAGTACTCATGGGCAGCACACATCTGAGCATTACGGTAAAGAGCAATCTGCTTGGCTTTAAAGAGATGATGCAGGCTATCGAACAGGGTATTTCACCGGGCTGTGGTAGCAATGGCAGCGGCAGCATTGGCTCTAACTCGGGCAAGTCCACGCTACGCAGTCCCAGACGCATCTGCGCCAATGACATAGCCAAATTACACGGCCGCGCGGACTCCACCACGGATGAAATGCACACAAATCGCGCGCATATGGTACGTCTGAGTTCCGTAGACATGTTGTTATCTGCCTCCGACCAACCCGATTGCTGTGTAACCACGCCACCACTCTCCGCTCATAGTAACTCCTCATCAACGCATGCCGGCAATATGGCCAGCAATTTCATGAATAATATACTGCAAAGCGTCAACTCATCGGCGAAGAAGGAGTCCAGTCATATGCACGGCGGCGGCAGTTGCGATGGCAACTCCAAGGGTAGCGGTGGTGGCTTCATGACGCTGGCACCGAAGAGACGTTTACAAAAGGCATTGGCCAAGATGAATTTGCTGCACAAAAATGTGAGCGGTCTGCAGCAATCAAGTCTGAATGATTCCAGTGACACGCTGCTGAATGCCGGCGGGGCCACAGAGAAGACCAAAGTGACGCCTGCCTCCTCGAATAGCTCCTCCTCCACGGCCTGCAGTGGCGGCCGCCTCTATCAATCGCAGTCCAATCCCGACCTCACTTCCTCACTCTGCTACGACGACACCAATTCGGTGAGTGCGAATTACTTGTCCGCCTCGTTGCATCGTCCCTCTGCCGCATCCACTACCAACTCCTCCATGTTGCCCGATTATCCGGAGCATGTGTTGAAGGTCTTTAAGGCCGATCAGACCTGCAAATATTTGCTCATCAATAAAGAGACGACAGCACACGAAGTGGTCATGCTGGCGCTGCAGGAATTCGGCATACATGATTCCAGCTCCAATTTCTCTCTGTGTGAGGTAAGCGTGGGTGAGGGCGGTATGGTGAAGCAGCGACGTCTGCCCGATCAGCTGCAGAATCTGGCCGAACGCATAGGATTCGCAGCACGTTATTATCTAAAGACTAATGGAATCACTGAGACTCTGGTGCCCGACGATCTCGCCTTGGAGCTGGTGCGTGAGTCAAGCGTTCACTTTCTACAACTCAACGCCTACGAGCTGGCCATTCAGCTGACGCTGCAGGACTTTGCCATCTTTCGGCAGATCGAGTCCACGGAGTACGTAGACGATCTCTTCACGCTGCAGACCAAGTACGGCGTACCCATGCTGTCGAAATTCGCCGAGCTGGTGAATCGTGAAATGTTCTGGGTAGTCACCGAGATCTGTGTAGAGCATAACATAGTGCGCCGTATGAAAATCGTGAAGCAATTCATCAAAATCGCACGCCACTGCAAGGAGTGCCGCAATTTCAATTCCATGTTTGCCATTGTGTCGGGCCTGGGGCATGCTGCGGTGTCTCGACTGCGGCTGACATGGGAAAAATTGCCTACAAAGTATCAGCGTCTTTTCTCCGATCTGCAAGACCTCATGGATCCCTCGCGCAACATGTCCAAATATCGGCAGTTAGTTTCCTCCGAGCTATTGGCTCAACATCCTATCATTCCCTTCTATCCGATAGTGAAGAAGGATCTCACTTTCATTCATCTGGGCAATGACACGCGCATAGATAGCCTGATTAACTTCGAGAAGTTGCGCATGATAGCAAAAGAAGTGCGTTTGCTCACACATATGTGTTCCTCGCCCTACGACCTGCTAGCCATACTCGAGCTGAAGGGTCAATCGCCTTCGAATGCCATGTTCTCGCTCAATCAGATGTCCAGCTCGCAGCACAATGCCGGCAACAACACGGTCATTGCTGCCAATGCGGGACAGTCGACAATCAAGCGACGCAAGAAATCCACCGCCGCACCTAATCCAAAGAAAATGTTCGAAGAGGCTCAAATGGTGCGACGCGTCAAGGCCTATCTGAATAATCTGAAAATAATTTCAGATGAGGACTTGTTGCACAAGTTCTCCCTGGAGTGTGAGCCCGCCAACAACTCGCAGTTCTCCGGCTCACAAGGCCATGGCGGCGGCGGCAACTCTTCCTCACGCAGTGGCGATCAGCTGAGTATTTACTCGCACACTTCCTCCTCCTCGGCGCCCAATTCGTCGCTCTCGCTGCGCAAACGTCATCCCTCCTCGCCCACGCTGTCCACAACCTCCTCGACTAGCTCCACAAGTGATCACAATCGTCGCAATAATATGAACGCCGGCGGGAATTGCCCCAAATTTGGTACTGCCTCGCCGCAGGCTGTCAAGAAGATACTCGCACTCTCCGAGTCGACGAAAATACGTCCGCATCAGCCGTTCTCAGCGCGTCACTCGGGCCTGCCAGGCTTGCCCTTGCTCAGCAACAATCCGCTGCATATTCACGCGACACATGGTTTCACTACGCCTGCAAGTGTTGCGCTCGCCACTAACAACACGCCTAGCCCAAGTCCCTGTTCGCACCGGCGTCTGGCCTCCGGCAGCAACTCAATGCCAGGTAAAATCTTGCTTTATGCAATTTATCATTTTACCAATATGCTCTTTTTTGTGCTTTTTTTCAAGGCAATGTGGTGCCAGTGGTGCGCTCCATACATGAACGCTCACATTCAGACACACCCGCCTCCCCTTTGCCTTCGGTGGATTTGTCGTTGGAGAGCAGCAGCGTGACTACTTTTAGAGACTTGCCTCTGCGCAAATCTGTAACTTCGGGTGAGTCATTTTGGCGCTTTCTCGTTTTATAGCTTCGCCTTTATTATTAACTATTAACACTGGAGCTTGCTGAGCTTACTAACCTTTCCAATTTTGGGTGTAGCTTGAGCGTAGGCTTGTGGTGTACCGCCAACGCTTCAACTCACAATTTTTTTCCAGTGCTTGCCATCTTTTGAACATTGAAAATGCAAAATAACAGAAGAAATCAAGCCAAAATTCAAACTTGCAAAATTCCGATTAATTGTCAAATTTGTGCCAAATGAAATAAAAAAGTTTAAAATAGTTTCAGCTAAAGTTAATGATGTGAGAAAATATGTTTCGTAGTGTTTGGAATTATATATCAAAAACCTCTTCTAAGTTCTGACGGTTCACAAACAGTAACAAAATATTTGCATATCATATTTCAAAACAAAGCGCGGCATATGTGTTTATTATTTCCTTGTCCACAGAAATAATGACACATAACGATACATTTATTTTATTGCTGCCAGTAGTCGATAATCAGTACGCTGCAAAAAAATATAAATAAAGGCATGAAATATCTAATTTTTGTTATTCGAGTATAATTAGTAACCGAAAGGAATCCCAAGCAAATGTTTTAAAACAGGTTTCTTATAAGCTGGCAAAAAGGCTGAAAGATAGATTGTATTTTTTCGAATCAGTTTTAGCTATGTCTATCCCTAGCAAGTTTTAAAAGTTGCTTCCAAACTTAAGCTATTCCGAAGAATGTGCTCAAATTATATTTTTAAAAACAATCCTATAATCCGGATATCCAAGAAATCGATTAATGTTGCTTAATTCGAATTAAACCGAATTGTTTGCTACTTTATAATCTGATTTAACGTCTGCAATCAATTATTCGAATTATGAGCGCATACTGTAGTTTGAGTTATATTGATTAGTTAAAGTAAGTATTGCTGGATTTATGACTAGTTTTAACATTTTAACATTTCCCAGTATTTCTTTACATTTTCTTTTGATCAAATTATATACATATATCATAATAGTATACTATAGTAAGTAAATCTGTCTGAGTTATGAATCTGCATAGCTAAATGCGTTTTTTTATTCATGCATTTTTTAATTAATTGCAGCAACCTTTTAGGATTTTACGAGTAATACTTACAAATTTTATAGTAGTAAATTTCCCAGTATTTTAACATTTTCCTGCATTTATTTGTCCGAGTCTGGGTAGTTTAGTGCGGCTGTTTGGTACCAAATACAGATAGCAATAAGTTCATTATTTTTATACTCAGTGTTAAGTATGCTAAATTTAGAACTTCCCAAATTTTTAAACGAATTTCGTCATCCTAAACGTCCCAGTATTTAGCTGCTTTCCGGTAATTTGTTTTAAAAAATATTTGTATCTATTCTAACAGCGTAATTCAATGCAAATAACGTTCAAATAATTGTGAACACATTTTTAAATACAGCTTCGTTCATTTTGGTTTTTGGTGTGGTGCTTTTTAACATTTTCTGCTCTACTCTATATTGTGAACACTTGTATTACAAAAATATGGCTGTATTTGCTTGACTTGCGTGTGAGCCGCTTAGAAATACCAGTTCATATTGTTTTATGCAGTTCTACAAATTTTACTCAAACAAAATCCCATTCAGGTTCGGTTTCTTCGAGTGATAGCGGACACGGCTCCTACGCTCAGCAACATGACACAAATTCAGTTTATACCGCCGCTGATTGTCGGCTGCTACAGCAAATTTCGAACACTGCTGCTCCTCCAATACGAACTTTGAACAGTCATTGCAATAGTACACCAACACCGCCACCTCCCCTGCCGCCACAGGCACTACAATCGTCCCAGCCACCGCCCTATGTCATGCGAAATCCCAATGTGAGCCTCTATACAGGCGCTCCTCCCCAATTGCCCCCCTACGGTATACCCAATGTCGGCGCGCCACTCATACATCATAATCATAGACATTCCAATATGCATGGTAAGTTCTCAAACTGTCAGCTAGTGTCTGCAAGTGAAAAGTGCGGAGAGGGCAATGCCTCGTTGAGTGTCTCATATTTCTGTCTAAGTATCTTAAGTGCTCTCGATCAAATTACTTACTTGGATATAAGGAATTAATTTCTTAAAGAAACAAAGAACGAGCGCCTGCTTCAAGGTGTTATTTATCATTTAAAGTATTCGGATTTTTTCATTCGTTCGAAACAATGCATTTTTTTAGCTTCGATATTTGTTTGAATAACTGTAATGCATTTTTTAAAGTAACAACAAACGAGTGTGATTTGGCAATTAAAATACTGGGAAATTTTAAAAATTGTCTTGAGCTCAAAAATATTTAATAAATTTATCATTTATTCAAGATGAGAAGATGAAGTACACTATGAATTATATGTAAAATATTTGTGAAATAGATACCCTATAAGCAATTCAATAGTCGACTACGAAAATACCACACATCTAATAAAAGTATAGTATATTTTTATAAAGCATACTATAAGCTAATTAACTAATAGTTGAGTTAAATAAAGTCAACTTATAGCTAACTGAAATGTGATTAGTTTATATCTAACTGTAAATTAGATTACATTTAGCTAACTTTTAAGCAACTATCATAAAGTTAATTGAAAATTAATGCCGATTCGCACAATTGACTAGGACATCGCAATGTAAAAATAGTTGGCTGCATTCAAAATAATCCAAGTATAATCACCTCTAGTTGCAAAGTAGTTGGATTAAAGTCCATTAAAAGTTAGCTGAGTTTCCGTTAGGGAACTGGGACTTTTTACAGTTTCCTTGACTGCCGTCAATAATTTGCAGTAATGCCATTTTTCGAAATGACTTAAATATATTGTATAAAATAATTTTTTAAATGCAGACAAGTTTAAAATTTCAATCAGATATGGAAAATATAAAGATCATGTTTTAAATCTCAGATAGCATTATGGAGACCAAATTGAAGAATTTAATGAACTTTAACTATCAATTAAATTTTAATTTTGAATATCCTTTGCAGGTGGCCCACCCACAAACTTCATGGAAGGTTCGAAATGTCCCATTTGTCCCATGCCACCAATTAACCAATGAGGGAATACCTCACTCACCTCATCCACTTAACTCTCACAGTGAGATTCGGAATATTACGTGAGTGCTTGACTTTGTGCATTAGAGCCCTGCATGAATGTATTCGTTTTGGTAACTACATTACTGTACATACTGTACGGATACTTAATATCCGAAGATTGTAAACAACGAAACGAATAGAAACGAGAACCAGCGAGCGTAGCTTCTTCTTTCTGTTCGTATTCATTTCTCTCAACTACACTGTACATTCGTATTCGATGAGCAAAGAACCCTGCTCTGTTTCCATTCGGTAATCGAGAACTTTGCAAAGTATTCGAAGATTAACAGTTTCTCCGAGTATTTTATTTTAAAGGATTTTCTATAACTAAATTATTAAATTGAATTTATTCGAAATTCGAATATTCAAACAGTGTACACTATAGTATTCGAATACTTTTGTTACCGTTCACCCTCTTCCAGCAAATATGAATAAACAGTGTACATCTGATCTCTTCGAAACCTACTCGTACTCTAACAGAGCAGTGCTCGTATTCATTGCGACTGGTGCGCAGAGAGGTAGTAAACTAATTCTGTGGTCATATGCAATAACGACTTAAGTCGAAAACAACTGTTTCGAGAAAATGCAATTCGAAATTTGAAATGCACATAAGTGCATGTGTTTTTTTTAAATAACTTTTTTTCTGAGATGGGTACAGATACCGGGGTTTGAACAAAATATGCGCATCAACGTCAGGAATACAGTGGTAACGTCAACTCAATTTCGTCTTAAGTCGACTTAAGTCGTTATTGCTTTTGACCACAGAATTATTCAAAAGCATATGAATGTTTTTGAATAGAAACACGCGTCCTCGTGCAGGAGTCTATTGTGCATAACATTTTTTTATATTCCTATATAATACACTCTTCCCTCTTTTGTTTTCTACTTGCAGATAATACATGCCAAAATTGTTACGGTTGTCATTCTGCGGGATTGGGCATTGTCAGTGAAATTGCTTCATCTGTTCTGTCTGCAGGCAGACCCCCCTCAGACTTGACATATTTCCGATTACGGCACATGATGTTGCTGTGCGCATGCAGCCCCTACCCCTTATCAACGATTCAAAATAATGTTGCCAAATTGAAAACAAACAATCCAACAAGAAAAACAGATACTTCCACTTCAGCATAATGCCACAAATGCAGGCTGTTTGCCAACTTTTAGGCACTCTACAATCTCACATATGCATACATACAAACATATACTTTAATAATTCCAAATGTTGCCGTTGTTTTTTTGGTGTGGTGTAAATTGCATTGTGTTTTCCTACCATATTTTATGTTTGTGTACGCGCACCCAAAAGAAATTCAAATTCCAAAAATATAGCTTTAAGTCACGCAAATTAAATCAATTCAAAAGAATATTACATTTCGAATATACTTTTCATTTATTATCTTTATCATTTAGCATTAATACTTATCAAACTTATTGTTCGCTTATGTATAAATTATGAACATATGTATACTTTTAGGCGCGCAAAATTTCTGCAATATTATGTAATATACATTACAATACTATGTAATGTAGCTGTAGCCGAGGCAGAAGTGAAAAGTATACACGCATACTTTTTTATATTTTAGTTTTAATAATAAGCAAAAGTACAAGTGTATAGTTTAATATTTAACAAAATTAAATTAAAAAATTCAAACTCGAAATTCTCAAATTAGATCTTTATGAATGTGTATGTCTTTTTGTAAGTCGGCCCACTAAAACCAACAAACTGAAACGCCCCATTTTGAATCAAAGTTCGTCTGCATTGCACATAGCATTTTTTACTAATGCATGTATCATAATAATCAAATCATGTTTTAAAGCCACAATTAAAATCAAAATAAAAAATTTTACAAAAGAAAAATTACTCAAATTAGACACTGTTTCTTCTTATCTTTTTTATGTATTTACAATCATTTTATTTAAATTCTTAAGTGCGAATACTTTATCTAAAGAACTATTAAAGAACAATTTAGCATATAAATATATAGCAATTTTTGTAAAAAAAAAATACAGTTTTTACTTCTTGCTGCGCAATATTTTGCGGATTTAATGTTTTCTCAACAAATTACAATACAAAATAAGGCACTTTCTATTAAAACTTTGCTCGCTTATTTCTAAATAGACACTTTCCACTGCTTTTGCTGTAGCTTGTTCGCTTGCTCGAATATTTGCTACAAATAAATTAAAAAATTTCCCAAAAAATAAGAAATCATTTTATTTTTAATAAATCATTTTCAAAATAAAATTTTTTTTTTTTATTGTTTTAAAGAAAATGTTTAAGCATAATTTGCAACATGCACGCTTATTTAATATTTATGACTTTCGTAAATATGCTTATTTTACGTATAAAATAGACAACATGCAAAAATTAGCTTTTCAATTAAAGCTTTCTGACCGAGGCCTACACAGGATACTGCTGATAAAGGAGAGCGAGCAGCGTGCTTCATGAAATTTATTCAAGGTGTAGGGTTGTCGTAGGTTTTATAAATGCGTCAAAATTGTAAATATAAGAAATTTTAGTTAGCACTCGATTTAGATTGGAATTTTGAAAACCCCTCAGCGAATTCGACTAGCAGCGCTGCAGAGAAAGATTTGCCCCATATCTTTGATTTGTTCTACAAATAAATATATTTGCATATCAAAACATTTACATGTTTAAACAAATCAGAATTGGTTACTCTTTTGTTTGGTCACTAGCAAATTTTATTTGCATTCAGTCAAACTTTTCTAATGGCGAATCTAAAGTGCTCAGAAAAATTTGAATCAAACCAAAACTCTTTCTAACAACATCAAGCTCTTGAAACACATTCATATTAAATTTGCTATTGACATTTTGTCCGCCGCAGAGTTTCGAACCGAATCGTTACAAAGCTTCGCAATTCTGAATCGTTATGTGAAAAATTGGATCTTTGCAACTTCGCAGTTATATCGGAATTCGAATTTCATTGATTGAGACTTAAGAATGTTATGATTCGGAACGAAATTCCGATTCTAATGAACTCTAAAATTGGTGACTGGGTTTACAATCGAATTTCGTTTTGAGATCAAACTAGACAATCAGTTGCTTGGGAAAGCACTTTTCCTCTAAATACTTTGCGGATATTGGGACAATGCACGCTGCTTATTATACATCCACATCCAATTAATCAAGCTGTTTTCAGCAAATCAACATCTGAGTTCAAAGTTTTGCGATTTACATTGGTAAATATTGAACAATATGCATTTTTTCGGCATATAAATTCTAATTTATATGCATAAAATATCAATAGAAATATATATTACCACTACATATAATATGAACATGTTTAAATTTTGTAAAAAGTACATAATTTATATTGTATGTATGAGCAAATGCATATGTGTGTGACTAGTGACTGTTTCTTTCATAATCTTTTCTTCCCAACAATTTGATCAAAAGTCACAAAGCCCAAAAGTGGCACATTTATTGCCAAGAATTTATAGCATATACAACCTTGTCTTCCAAAAAAAAGCATTCAGTTTACATCTATAATTTATGTAGTGCTGCTAACATTTTTGCTTGATATGCATATACATAGTTCTTTTTTTGATCGAAAACGATAATTTCCTCATTTCTTGTCTCATTAAAAATTTGACCAAAAGAAAAGCACTGCTGAATTTTTTTTATATCGCTGCGCAAGCGCCAATTCACCTCATTTCTCTCACTCCGTTTGCGTTTACACTCAGCTTATGCACCAAATATGTGCTTTTGGCTAAGCAAGGAATCGGAAAATTAGCATAATCGTTTTTGCTCGAATTGTATTCAATCACTTAGCGTAGATGGCGACATTAAAGTGTGCAGCATTTCAAATCCTTCGAAAAAATTTTTAACAATTTTTAAAATACCACAAAAATATTTTAACATATATTTAAATTTATTTGCTGCCAAAATGTGTCAATATCAATTTTTTTTTCATATACATATGTAGGTACTCACAATTTTTAGATAAATTATAGTTAGTATGCCTAACGTTTTATAAAATTAAAAAAAATTTTGGAAAACATGCTTCACCAAAAAATCGAATTTTCGATATGCGATGCGCTGCTTGATTGTAACTTAACTATGTCAAAATGCCTGCATACAAAATAAACAAATATCAAACAATAAAACATTACAACATACATTAACAACTAAACATTTTTATGTAAAAAAATTGCAATACTTTGTCTTTAACTAGCAGCAAACAGAAAACAGTCACTAACGGAAGCACCCTGTATATGATTTCCCTCTCTTCTACTTTCATTCTTTTATTGCCGATTTTTCAATACTCAAACAACCTTCAATTAGCTCATCTCTCAAATTTCTGCCAATTCTCATACAAAACGTTACCAATCTATTTATTAGGTAAAACTATCTGAAGTTTGACTGACTATTGAAAAATCGAGTCTAGTGTAGTGTATAATTGTATAATTTATGCTTAACACAAAATTTAATGCTGAAATGCTCTTGTTTCTATGTATAATAATAAAATGTATGTATGTATTGTATAAACAAATTGTTCGTTTTCCACTATATCTTTAGCTTACTACTAAATTACTACAATTTGCAATTCAATTGCCGAAAATTTTTTATCAACTTGCCGATATATGTAGCAGATAGATAATATTGTTAAGTGTTTATCAGCTTAAATCAACCTCGTTCGTTTCAAGTATGTGGTGAGCAAATTATAAATGAATTTATACTGGGCCAATGATGGTATAATGCTGTCACGCTGATGTCGCAACTGACCAACTACGCGCGGTATATCCAAATCCTAAGCAAGCAGACAAAATTAGATACTGGTTTTAGTACAGAAATCGAGCGAAAACTCACCTCATTATGGTCCAATGTGTACAACAGCAGGTCCACAGTCAGCGTCACACCTGAGCGGCCGCCGCCACCCTCAAGGCAGTGTATGAGTACTGGTGGATTTGTGTTATGGCCCGGCGGAACTTCATCAATGGAGGCCATGCGCACCGAATTCAGTTCCTCCAGAAAGTCCAGAAAATGATTCACCTCACGCGGGCAATTCTGTTCCGCCCAGTCGGTGTAGTTCAGATGCCAAACGGAACGATACCGTCGCGATTGTACGTGAAAGAGGCGCAGTTTGCTGGTGATGCAACGATCGGTGGTTTGCGAGAATTCCTGATAGACTTGGAACTGTGAGCAAAAACAAGTTACAAATTAATAGAGATATATATTTACAGCATCACACATACAGCATATACACATGCAAATGCAAAGAACAAAATCAAAACTTTTTTACACTTCAAAAGCAACTTGATTCTATATCATATACTATAACTGCAATTGCAACAAAACTTTTAATGTTTAAACAAGATTTTTAAATTTGACTGTATTAAATGTAAAAATGAGTAAACTATAAAATTCCAGCAACAAATAAAGACAAATTATTGTTTAAAAAACTTGGTTGAAACGTGACTTACTTGCCCAAACTCTAAACGTTGACTGCTGCTCGGTGGTATGTAGTTCAGATTGTCCGACAATTGCACAACCAAATAGACATCCGCTTCCCAGACACATTGCCAGAAAATTCGCGTCGTCAGTTCATCGTGCGGCGATTGCGCGACTATGTAAAAACGTTGATGAGTACCAACTGTGGCCTGCAAAAATATCGGAAAATCTATTATTAAAAAATGTATTCCAATTAAAAGACTACAGAGTCGACTCACCGATATGTGCGAGGCATTCACATAGCCGTGGCGATTCTCCATTGTGGGCGTAATGCGCACGCGATTATCGTCGTATGGCAGGAAATTGGGATCGGAATTCTTCATGGCATTTTCCTCCATTAGTGCGCAATCGTAACGTGCCAAATCGCGTCGCTTCGGTATGGCTTCAAATTCCATAAAGAGCTGCGTATCCTTCAGTTTGTCATCGAGAATTTGACACTGTCGGGGGAGTATAGGGAAATGATGAGATAAACATTTATAATACAAAAGCAAAAATGGACTCTACATCATTTTCCAGCTCATGTTGAGAAACTACTAGCTGTTACCCGCGGGTCCCACCCCACGCTTTTATAAAATACGTAATGTGAATGATACTGATTGGATGTTGCTGTATTTAATTGTATTTAATTTAATAGCAGTGTTTGCCAGTCTGACATTTTCTTGGTTTTTGTTGTTTTCTGCTGTTGAACAGCAGGGCTTCTCCTTGCTTATGCTTGTGATATCTGTATATTTTTAGGGGAAGCCATAAATGTAGGTCCTTACAGAACTATCTGTGTATGTAGATTACTCCTTTGGTGGAACCCTTCACTCCTCATGGACCCTCAATTTTTGACGGTACATACAATTGAGGTGTGCCACGCCGCCTTTTCCCTTGCCCCTAAATCTATATATATAAAAGCCAAATTATGTAAAAATTTTTACATGTACATATGTATGACTAAATACTAACAGAATACAAAATTTTAATGTTGCATGACTTGTAGTTTTAAAGATATACCAAGTCAAAGATTTAATTTGTATGAGGGGTGCCACGCCTCGTGTCCAATGCCCATCCCATTTTGCCAGTTGAAGGATACGGGTATGAAGAAAGTTCCTACCGACTTTCATTGATGTATGATGTATAGTTCTAAAGTAATACCCAAATGATTGAAAAGTGCCACGCCCCTTGTCCTACGCCCATAAAATTGTACCAGTGGGACGAAGCATTCGAGAGGTGCCTGCATAAAGAATTTCATTGCTGCGCGACTTGCAGTTTTTAAGATGTGCCAAATCAATTATTTATGTTGTATGGGAGGTGCTACGCCCTCTTGATGCATCAAAATTTTTTATAGCCTATGACCATCCTTGGAACATCTATAGTGTATGTGCCAAATTTGGTTATGATCGATCAAGCGGTTTAGGACGCAACTCCGAACATACTATGTATAATTTTTATTTTATATATATAGAAGATATCAAATAGCATATCATATACCATATTTTTTCTTAAATTAAATTGACTGAAAGTGATCTAAATTAATTTAGCATTTGTATTGAACTGCATTTGACCATTTGTAAATACTAATTGCAATTCAATCTAACTAACCAAAAATATGTCCCCGAATTCAATCTGAATAACCTGATATATGTTATAACACTTCTTAAATAAAATTTGTTACACCATAATATTTCTTCGGTTTTGAATAATCTTAATTCTATTTCACCAACGAACTTTTATTCTTGTAGGCATCTTTTGAAATCAAACTAGAAATGGTGAAATGAAAACATGAAACTAATACCGACTGTTGATGGCTAGAACGTTTCCCAGCGTCCCTATATTATACATTTTCCATTTCTTACTCACCAATTTATCCTTGGAGTATTGTCCCGAAATGGGTTGTAATCTGGTGGGCACACCCGTTGACCAACGATGCGGCAAATTCATATCATCCTGGGCCAGCTTCAGTTTCGTCAATTTTGAGTTGGAAGAGGCCTTCTCACGTCCCAGCGTGGCCGATTTCTGTTTGTCCGGCGTTTTACTGCGCCCGAGTATATTCCAACGCTTCTTGCGTTTCGTCTCCTTGGATGAGGTCGTGCTGGAGCTGTGCGTCGTTGTGGCAGTGGTATCGAGTGTAGAGTTGTACATGGAGGAGGAAGCCGAAGCAGAGGAGAGGTTCATGGCACTGAACTGCTGATGCAGCATATCGTCGTGACTGGCGGAAGCATGGCGCATTGTGGCAGAGTTCACAGCTGCGGCAGGCGCTATCACGTCGACGGCAGAAACGGATGAGGCACCCTTTAGCATATTGCTACGATGCTGCCGTGGCGGTGGAGTTTGAGTCGCTGGCGTTTGAGGCGGTAGCGAGGCGCCGATGGCAGGCGCTGCAGAGGCAGCACGCATGGTGCGTTGCGGTGGCGTAGGCTCCACAAATTGCAGCTCCGAACTGACCGCACGTTCGGCGTGTGACTGTGAGCCGTATTTTTGAATGTGCAACGCCGAAACGGCGACAGCAGCCTCGTCACACTCGGCGCTGGGCGGCCGTTGATGGTGGGTGTGTTGCGGCGGCTGAGTGTGAGCATTGTGATTATGGTGATGGCGCGCTGCCGGCACTGGCGGCTGCATACCACCCGGAGCCGATTGTATGGAGGAGGTGCGATTGCGCATTGATTCCTGCGCGTGCGCGGAGGAGCCAGAGGAGCGCTGCTCGCTGTTACGCTGCGGCCCGGTGACCATTGTGTTAGCGTACTGTGGTAGTGGCACATTCTCATAGATTGGTTCGATCGAACCATTCATGGCATTGCGTTGTAGTGGCGCTGGTGAGATGGCGTTGGACGGTTGACTCTGTTGTTGTTGTTGTTGTTGCTGCGGAGCTGCAGTTAAAGGACGGTAACTGGACACATTTGAATTCTGCTCATAGCTGTAACGGAAAACAGGAATTAATAAGAAATGTCAACTTCAAAATTTTTTACGATAGCTAATTAAAAATATGAAATCAATTTAATTAGTTCTTCTTCAGTTATGTATTTACGACTACCTTGCATTTATAATGCACATGAACTGTCCTATTATATTCGCTTGTATTCTTCTAAAAACCTTTTATCCATTTTGTACCGCCACATTTTTTTTACAACCGATAAACTATAAAATAACAAGATTAAGAGATTTCCATCGTAGAAATTATTAGTATACATTTTAACAATTGAAAAAAGAATCTAATAAATATGTCTTTTATCCTCATATACAATATTTTGGAAAGGATAAATATTTTCAAATCCAAAGCCTATTTCTGTGAAAAACGTCAACAAATATATTGGCCAGTCAATACAAGTTTGTTTAAGTTTTTATTCAGCAAGAAGTAGAAGCTATAAGTGCCTAATGCTTACTTGTTGGCATCTGAAGTGCACTTTCTGATAACAAACACATGTTGCCTTATAGTAGAATATGTGCTAATTTTGTTGACTTTATTAACTTGCTTTGAAATTATTAACTTGTTTAATGCAAACATTCTTTTATTTTAAGGCTATAAAAAACTATAAATTTCAATGACATTTCATTTCGGTTTCAATATATTTGCTGTTTTTTCTCCCAGCGATATATTATATTGCTTTGGTTTCTATAAATTTCAATGACATTTAAAAACTGTTATTTTAAGGTCAAATCGGTATTTTATCTGTTGAATCAGTTTTTAGCCGATTGGGCCGGTATTTTCATTGTTAGAGGCAATTTTTTCAGTCGCATTAATTATACTCACCCCTGACTGGCTTGCGAGGCGGCAGCTTGACTCAAAGCCGACTGGCGCAACTGCGACATAATCGACGGCTGCTCTTCGATTATATTCAAATTCTCGAAGGTGCCATGTGGCGGCAGATATGGCTGCGAGTGCCCGATGTGGGCCATATACGAATAAGGATGCAACATGGCAGTTGCCGTCGTGGCAGAAGGCGAAGCCATGCCGCCGATGGGCCCACCGCCACCTCCAACCATGCCACCCGCATATTGTCCATACTGCTGATTCAGAAAGTTTCGATTCGATACTAAATCCGGTGAGGAGCCCGACACATAGGCACGATAGCCCAGGAGTGGACGGTGTGAAGCCACAGCAAGATCTGGCGTAGAAGATGAGCTTAAGCGATTTACTGGATACGGTGGCGGCGGCTTCGAGCGTATGATCTGCAAACGCGGGTCGATGTACACGTTATTGCCACCACCGGACGCCACCATAGCGGGCCCGGCAGCCGCAGCGCCGTAATGATGATGCGCATGCATTGCTGCGGCCGGCTGCGCAACATCCGGATACCGATGCGCAGCAGCAAGCAGCATACTATCCCCGTAGACCCCAGCATTGTGCACATCCGGCTGCGAGCCCGCATAGTAAGTGGGCATAACTGAGGTGGATTGTGCCATAGCAGCTGCGGCCTGATATGGTAAATTGTTGAGGTTATGCAGATCGCTGGAGGTGGTGCGATATTTCAACTGCATGGCCGTTTCGTAGTCCGGCGCCGGACGGTATGTGGGCAGCATGGCCTTCAGACGTTCCCGTTCGTGTGCGTCGGCGGCGAGTATGTGATTGTTGTTTGTGCTGCCGCCGCTGCTATTATGCACCAATATACCAGCGCTGCTATGCAAATTGTTGTTGCTCAAGTCCAGGCATGAGCTGCTCTGTACGCGCGTGTCCAAAATATTGCTGGGCAGATGCTGCGATGAGACATATTCGTGGGGGTAATCCTTCAAAATATTGGAGTAGAGGAATAAATAATAAGAAGAAATTTTTAGTACACTCGCTTAAATGAGTTAATTAAAGCTAACCAAAAGGAAGTAACCGTAAATGATTACATGTAACCGAAAATATAGATTACCATTACATGTAATCGTAATCAGAAAATCTTTCTGTAATTGTCATCGTAACTTACCCAACTCTAGTTTAGCAGAGATAGGCTTTCATTAAAAAATACATAATTAGCAAAAACAAAAACGTACCTCATTGATTCTCCAATTGTGTCCGAGCGGACCGCCGGCATTAGCATGTAAACCGCCATTTCCGCCACCACCACCGCCGCCCGATTGATGACTGGTCGCCAGCGAAATATTGGATGACATTAATCCGGATGAGTTGGTGGTTGCCATCAGTCCATGTGGCAGCTGATGTTGTTGCAGCGACTGCGCCGATATGAACTCTGGATTTGAAGTTAGCGCTGCTCCGCCGCCACCGCCCGGATTGTAAATGGCACGTTGTTGCTGCTCCACCAGTAAATCCTCACGCGAATCATTAAAGTCATAGCCCGGGTAAGTCACCGTGGCGTCCACACCACCAACTATCGAAATGCCATTGGCGCTCTCCACATCACCCAAACTAGGCGACTCCTCGTCAATGTAACGTTTAAAAAATTTATGCTGCGTTATGCATAATTTCCAGAAATAACGTGCCGTGTCCGCCTCCGAGAATATAAAGGAGCCCACAATAGAGCCGTCCGTTTTGTTCTGCTCCACTTTTATGGTGCGTTTATCGATGGTCACCGTGTGGAAATCCTTCCAAGGAAAATATTGACGTCCATTCTCAGCGGTCACAACCATGCCATTAATGGCCAAGCCCAGCATTAGATCATTTCCCAATGTGTCCTTTGCCTGAAAGCGTTCCTCGCCGTAGCCGTCCAACTGCTGACAGCATTGTATGTACATTTCCTCGGCCTGCGCTTGCGTCAAATGTTGTACGCCAGCGTTCTGCTGAAGCACCTCCACAATCAGACTATCCAGAAGATTGTCATCGTTAGCCAAACCTGTTCGGGAAGAAAGAAAATAGAGTTATTAATATGGTTAAACAGTGAAACTGCAAACGGTTTTCCATAAGGATCTACACAAAAAACTATACACCTCTCCTATACATCTCTAAGGTTAGATTCAATGGTAGACTCATTTTATAAAATAAAGTCACGCCTACTTACCACCATTCTATTTCACGCACGCTTGTGCATTCAAAGCTAGAAATATATATTCTCAACCAACTTAATTATTTTAGTGACTTACATTAATTATAAGTATCTACTTCTTCTTGTTGTTTTAGGACAAGACTGAAGGTATAAATAAAATAAATTTTTTTAGAAGTTTGTTCTTTAATTTGAGTTTACCCATGTGCGCGACTGGTTTATGTTACCGTGGTCACGTAATATTAACTTTAATAAATGATAATAATCAGGAACGTTCACGCACCAAAATTCAAACAAACTCACGCACGATCACGAGGATTTCTGCTGTGCCGCACACAAATTCATGTTACGCGGTTATCTCTAATCTACAACAAGGAATTCAATGCCGATCATCACGATGCAAGACTATTTGCTAGTCCTGGCATGAAAAAGCTAAATCACGAGAATTTCTTGATTTTTAATGTTAAAAAATGTATATTCAAAAATCTGAAAAAAATAACACGTAACAAAAATTTTTCAAGTATACCTGCAAAAATTGAACACGTATTTCCCTTAGTTGCTTGATATAAAGTCAAATTCTTACTATGTATTTAAGAAAATTTGGATTCCGAAAAGATCTCTAATTCAAGAGCGTGACTCGTATTTCGACGGACAAATGTATTTGCTCTAGCCGAAAAGAGTTCAGGATTAGTTGTTGAAGGTCCTGGTCTTTCAAGCATTACGGCCACAGTGCGTGTATTGTGGCAAAATACAACTGTTAGTCACCTCTAGATGCATCAACAATATTTCTCAAATAATTTTACAATCAATCTACACTCATCGTTTTATGTTTAACAGCAATTAATATTAGATTTGCTTTGTGCTTTCTCCAGCGCCGCACTCACCTTGCAAGTTCTTCGGCAGCACTAACGACTTCTTCAGATAGTCCTTGGTTTGCTTATCGTTCTGATAGCTATCGTACTCGGCTTGTCGACAGTAGAAGGCTAGCAATATGGCAGTGCGTATTTCGCAGGTGATTTTCCCCTCGTAAATGTCGCTCTTCAGCTGAAGAAAGTAATAATAACGTGACACCTCGTCGCTCAAGTGACGCACCCCCGTGGTGACGTAGTGACGCACACGTAAATAGATTTTCGTGCTGGCTGCATACTTTTCCAGCTGACGACTGAGCGAACGCTCCAAGTCAATCCACTTGAGTTCGTCCTCTTTGCCTTTGACCACATAGCGTAGACCAAAGAATTCCGGCTGTTGTATGAGCAAGCGCTGACACACATTGTCCAGACAATCCTGGCCCTTACTCTCCGAGCTGATGGTGCAATCGACTGTGGTGGAGGTGTCTGCAAAAGAGCAAGCGATTGAGTGGAGTTAGAAACCACTAGTATAGTGAGCTGACTGGTAATAAGCCGTTAAATTAAGGTAACAACCGAGATTGTGTATATGTGCAGCGGCAGTGTCATGACGTCGCCCCAGCGTAAGTAATGCAAATGAGTTGCGCATGCGCATAAATAGACATATTAATTAATATACACGAAAAAAGAAGTTCTTTCTACGTGTGTAAAAGATTAAATGTGCGGCGGACGGGACGTGTTAGCCCCCACTGTCTAGCATACTAAATATGATTGCCATCAATTATAGAACATACAAACACACAACTACAGCTGTGTGCAAAATAATAGCAGCATACATATAGATATACTTGTGAAAAATATAACAACACACACATGTTAAGCCCACACGGGCTGTTGCGCCAATCAATTATTATTATTAATTGAATAAAATTGCTTTGCCATTATAATCGTATTGTAATTTAATGAAGGAAAATTCAAAAACCTTTATCCGACTTTTAATAAAGAAAATTAACGATACTGTTTAAAATTATTAAAGATGTTCGAACTTCCATAAAAAACTGAAAATCGAGACTAAACTATGAAAGCAGAGCGGCAAAAAAGAACCGTTCAAAAAAGTTAGTTATTGGTGTAGATTTCCCTTTTAAAAAAAGTAATATTATAGTAGCCTAGGCATGTGAGTAAGTAACGCTAGGGTTGTACTATGGGTATAAGCCTAAAGCGATGCAATGTTTTTTTAGGTATATACTTTAGCTTCCTTTCTACGAGTGTATAGCTGGAATAGTTATTTTTACATTAAAAAGGAAAGGAAGGTGTCTTCGTGGCTCAGTGCTCGGTCGCTGATGGGAGGAGTTGGTGGATCAAACCCCAGCTCAGAACATTTAATAAAACATCATGCCAAAAGTAACTACATTGCATTGCACGCGGCGCCGTCTCTCGCGACTTGGTTGGCTACTCTCCGAGAGTATACTTTACCATGTAAATAAAAAGCTTCTCAAATACCGTTCGGACACGGCTACAGAATAAATGAGTAGGGCCCGTTATCTTGTGCTAAAAATAGTACGAGCACACACAAGATAATGAGAGAAAGCTAGGCCTAAGCCCACACGGGCTGTTGCGCCAATCAATTATTATTATCAATAAGGAATCAAATATATTTACATTTAAAAAGAATCATTGCTATAATTTTGCACACAAGTTTTTGTGCATACATATTATCATAGCATATACAAGAATATAAATTGTAAAAAAGCAAAGAGCGCAAAACATTTAGAAATGTAAGAAAAGACAAAAGCATTGTTGGATTACAAGCCTGGTTACGCTTTGACTTTGTGGCATGGGTAGAGACTCGATTTGATGGGCACCTCCAACATGCGGACGTGTCGCACAAGATTAATCAAAATTGTTCGCTCAAATTTCTGACGTTAGAAAATATTATTTAATATTGTATTCAATAGGCGTTATTATGGCAAGAGGAAGCAATTGAAATGCCGCAAGTCGATGCAATTCAAATAAATTGTTTTTGTTTTGACGATTTATTATTAAAAATGACAACGGCAAGGTATAATTTTAGATAATCAATTATTCGGTTCGCGTATTTAACTAGCAAAAGTCAGAGAGAAATGCAGAGAAGTGGGTGTGCCGTATAGTAATCCCTTTAAAACCAAAATTTGGCTATCGTACAGTAACGAAAGCTTAAAACTAAAACTTAAAGATAAGTTGATAATACAGTATGCGCTACACGAAACCAAGTTTTTAATAATCAGTTATTTGTATACCCTAGTTAAAAGGAATAAAAAAAACTACTGCCAAAAGATGGACAATATGGGGTTATCTTTTAAATTTTTTTTCCGTTAATTGATTTTTTATGTCTTTCTAATGAGCTCTTTACGAACATTTTTAATTACTTGTACATAACTTTCAGAATATTCCAAATATCTTATCTTCCGTTGGATTTTATATATTAGTTGATTCTACGACAAATCGAAAAGAAAGTGCATTCGAAATATCTAGTAAATAGTGTTCTGCAGTACCCCCACAACTCTTCAAACAATAACAGTAAATTATTAGCGCATTCCAAAAGCTGGATTATACCCTAATTAAATTTTATACTAAAAGTTCTTTCCTGTGCCAAATTAAACAAGCAAAATACACGCATCAGCAACAAAAATGTGATATCTATAAATAAAATACACAAAAACAGCAGAAATAAAGTAAACAAAAATTTTTAAGAAACAAATCTGTGTTGACGAGTTTTGTTGTATGCAAAATGAGATAAAGGGACGAGGGAGTGGGGTGGAGCGAGACATATGTATGTGACAGTAGAAATGTAGAGATACTAACAAGATAAACAGCAATGTGACTATAATTTGAGTCAATGAACAAAAAATTACAAAACAAAAGTAACTACTAACAATAAATAAAACGACAGCAGCATAAGCAACAAAAAGTTCCCCCCTTTCTCAACTATAGCGCTTGATGGCGGCGCGGGCACGCGGGTAGATTAATCATAAAAACAACAGGTATGAAACTTATCAGAATTTTGGAATTTTGATTAGAGAATGCGCGATTTCAAAGTGTCCGCATATTTGTTGAAATTCCATAAAAGTGTAGCAGCAGTGGAAGAAGGTACCAGCGAACGATGAAGGTGGGCCTGCGTGTTAAGAGCTTGCTGCTGCTGTAGCCGAGCAGTTGGTTAGAGGCGGCGGGATAAGAGTGCGTTTACAAGCTTATCAGCATAAAAAACTTCACATACGCAGTGGCGAGATGATACGAAAGCAGCGCGAATAATCATAACAATAAAGAAGTTAAAAAGCGCACAGCTATTGCCTAGGTACTTTTATCTTAAATTGATTAGCAAATATGGGCGTACATTGACAACAATAATTATTATTAAAAGGATTTTAAGCTATTTCTGGAAAGACCCGAATTCCTAATTAAAGAAACTTGGGGAAAATAAAGGTAATGCTATTTTGCCGCTGTAGCTTGTTTTTATAACATTGTCAAACCGCAGCAATGCATGTTCAAAACGACGTCTCCTACGCCACACCGCCACCGACTCGTATCAAGCAGCGGCTCATATACAATCAGCCAGCACAGACCAGCAAGTAAGGGGCGTTTGCGCATTTTCAAATCGTATTTGCACACGCATTCATAGCTTTGCAATACACTCTATGAGTTGCGTGCGCTTCTTGTTGCTATTGCCGCTGCTACGACTGCCTTCCGGAACTGCATTCGCTGCAATCTTGCTTTTTATGTAGGCATGCATGCACACGCTTCGCAACACGTTCGTTCACAATACACACATTAACACATCGTCAGTTCCATGCCCACTGCACCGCTGCACTACACGTTGCCTCCCTCCGGCTAATGCTCTCACTCAGCGCGCACTCACCTAGCAAATGATGTACGGAAATCACGAACAAATTCTTGGACGTCACATTGTACTGGCGACATTTCTTTAAAAATTTGAGTGGCATTTCCCTCTGTATAAACGCAACAGCTTCCGCATGCAATATCTATGCTCGTATTCGTGGCCGTCGTGCGCTCCAACGGCAGCAACTCCAAATACAACTAAACCTAGTCACTTAGCCATTTGATGTAAATTACACAATTTTTTAAGGTATTTAAGGCTCTTTTCTTTCTTTCTATTTATCGGTTGATGTACGCACTTTGTTAATTTTGTCGTTTTTATGAAAATTTCGTTTTAATTTTAGTTAAATTCGTAAAAAAATTTATAAAATTAGAATGAGTGCAAAAATTTCGTTGCGTCGACGACGTTTATGAAATGAATGACAGCAGAACTGACAGCTTGTAATGTTTTACTTTTTTGACGGTAGAGTGCGCGCGAGTGTGATAGTGCTGCCACAGCGGAAACATATTTATCAAATTTCGTACTGTACAAACTTTGTACAGAAATATTTATCGTTTATCACTCAATATCAATTAAATTAAAACTGACATTTCTATACATAAATTCAAATAATACAGCCGCGGTAAAAATATACCACCTAAGCATTTAGTCATAGACCATGTAAATTTTAAGATTATGTGGGGTAAGTTGTTATAGAGAAGTTTGTATATTTTTCAAAACAAATAAACCTGTAATTTACTACATTTTAAGTAATTTAATTTCACCGTGTAATACAACTTTGTTCAAATTGAACACAGTTCTTTAATTACGCAAAAGATAGTCATTAGCAATAAAATATGAAAATATGTTTAGAATAGTATTGATCATTGATCTCCAAAACAAATTAATTAATAAGGATCGAAACCCAGTTTGAAGGGGCGGCAAATGGACTTTAGCTAATAGCGGGGTTTAGACGATCCTACATGTCGTCCAACATGGTTTGACGGCAGGCATAACTGTACACGTGCCGCTGCGTATACACGGTCCCACATGTCGTACAACATCACTTTCTTCAAGTTGGCAAGTAAGACGCACGCATACAGCCAAAGCCTTTTTCTAGAGCCCGACCGAACGTTCGGTCTCGGTCTCGGTTACCGAACAGTTCGGCCAAAAGGTTCGGGTTCGGTCTCGGCTAAAAAAGGCCGAGTATTTAGCCGAACAGTTGAGG
Source organism: Neria commutata (assembly GCA_963457695.1). Lineage (NCBI taxonomy): Eukaryota > Metazoa > Arthropoda > Insecta > Diptera > Micropezidae > Neria > Neria commutata. Next base: position 44,592,737 of record OY735246.1, read on the forward strand.
AACAAATTGTATAGTTTTAAACAAAATTTAACGGCCTTACCGTATAAATCACCGTGATCGAACGCAACGCGAACACGAAGCCAACGCCGGGATCAAAAAACGGCATTTTGTAAATCACGGCGTAATTGCGTTCGTTGTCTTACGGCATCACTTGAGCTGTCAAGTTCTTACGAAATAAAATTATATAAAAAAAAACTTTTTAAAAATAAGCTTTAATGTACTAAAAAGTAGAAAATAAGTTGTTTCCAAGTCACCTGTATCTTACTATCCCTAAAAGCTTGGGGCGCTCATGTGTTCAATATTTGTCAAACAGTTACCACAATATTTTATTTAAATAATTTTTTGCAAATAGATTCTAGTAATGAAAGATTAATCAAAATTATGGATATTGAGCGCACAAGCTTTTATTAATAGTAAGATACAGGTGACTTGGAAACAACTTATTTTCTACTTTTTAGTACATTAAAGCTTATTTTTAAAAAGTTTTTTTTTATATAATTTTATTTTCTACTTTTTAGTCTTCCATAAATTAAATTTTAGAGCTCTGAAATTTTTCGCAAAAAGAATTTTAAACTTGCAGAGCAGTACACAATATTTAGGGTATTCACAGTGTTTCCTATCGTCATATGTCATATCCTCAATTTAACAAATAATACATGGCATATTTGTGACGCGGTGAGTTGTTGCTATTTTGCCAGCAGGGCGCGGCAAGTAAGTTCCTATCGTTTTTCATTCATGTGTGGTGTACCTATAATTATAAACTGAAGCCCAAGTGTGTAGTTGCTTGAAAAGTGCCACGCCCCTTGTCCTACGCCCGTAAAATTTTACCAGTGGGACAAAGCATCCAAGAGGCGACTGCATACGAAACTTCAATGCTGCACGACCTTTAGTTCCAAAGCTATTCTATTTAAACGATTTTGTTTGTATGGGCGGTGCCACGCCCCCTTATCCAGTGCCAGCCTTATTTTCTCAGTAGAAGGATATGGATATGTAGTAAGTTCCTACCGAGTTTCATTGATGTGTGATATGTAGTTCTAAAGTTATACACGAATCTGGAGTTGATAAAAAAGTGCCACGCCCCTTATCCTACGCCCATAAAATTTTACCAGTGGGACGACACATCCAAGAGGCGACTGCATACGAAATTTCAATGCTGCACGACCTTAAGTTCCAAAGCTAATCGAGATCAAAATTTTGTTTGTATGGGGGTGCCACGCCCCCTTATCCTACGCCCATAAAATTTTACCAGTGGGACGACACATCCAAGAGGCGACTGCATACGAAATTTCAATGCTGCACGACCTTCAGTTCCAAAGCAAATCGAGATCAAAAATTTTGTTTGTATGGGGGGTGCCACGTCCCCTTATCCTACGCCCATAAAATTTTACCAGTGGGACGACACATCCAAGAGGCGACTGCATACAAAATTTCAATGCTGCACGACTTTTAGTTCCAAAGCTAATCGAGATCAAAAATTTTGTTTGTATGGGGGTGCCACGCCCCCTTATCCAGTGCCCGCCTTATTTTCTCAGTAGAAGGATATGGATATGTAGTAAGTTCCTACCGAGTTTCATTGATGTGTGATGTGTAGTTCTAAAGTTATACACGAATCTGGAGTTGATAAAAAAGTGCCACGCCCCTTATCCTACGCCCATAAAATTTTACCAGTGGGACGACACATCCAAGAGGCGACTGCATACGAAATTTCAATGCTGCAGGACCTTTAGTTCCAAAGCTAATCGAGATCTAAAATTTTGTTTGTATGGGCGGTGCCACGCCCCCTTATCCAGTGTCCGCCTTATTTTCTCAGTAGAAGGATATGGATATGTAGTAAGTTCCTACCGACTTTCATTGATGTGTGATGTGTAGTTCTAAAGTTATACACAAATCTGGAGTTGATAAAAACGAAATTCTATTATATATGCATGTGTATTTGCATACACAATATACATATGTGTCAATTCGCCCTTTGCAAACATATGTACATGTATATTTTTGACTATTTCTAAAATTTTGTCAGTACATATTTTACTGTTTGATTAATATGAATGCCTTTGTTGAAGAGCAATTTTCTTGTAAAGCAATGCTACAAGTAAAACAATATACCTCCTCATCGCGGGTGCAGAAATACATACTTCATTTTGCAATGAAAGTAAATGAAGACTGACTGACTGACTACAGATTGATCCTATGAAGTATAGTCTTAACTTGAACACAAGAAAGTAGGGTGTAATCACCGTCCAACTATAAAGCAAACGAGAATTACAAACCACCATCTGCAATGAAAGTAAATGAAGACTGACTACAGAACTGTATAAAGCAAACGAGAATTACAAACCACCATCAACCAAACAACTACGTCTGTCCCTACGTGCTTCTTCTTCTATCTGTGCTCTGATTGGCTATTGCAGTTTCGCTAATAACTTTGTTTAAAGTTATAATTTTTATATTTTTATGATTGATTCATGTATTGTCATCGTGTTTACGTATGTATGCAAAGTTTCAGATCTGTAAGTAGTCGGGAAGTGGGTGAAAAATTGATTACTAGATTCCACTACATACCTGAAGTGAAGTTAATATAAAGCTTATAAAAGAGTTGTATTTTTCTTAATTTATCAGCCAAATACAAAACACACAAAATTTGCTGCATCCATTGCATACCTCCCATAGCCTAGTGGTTAGAGCGTTCGACTAGCACGCGAGAAGTTGCGAGTTCAACCCTCAACCGCGATGCATTTCTTTTTTTTTTGTGATTTCGATCCTCAACTGCAGTGCTAGTATTTTCTTTTTTTTGTACTTTTTTCTTTAGTATTTGTCTTTAAGAAGTACTGCAATACTTATTATTTGCTTCTGCAGATTACCACAAATCAATTTTCACTCGAAATTACCAAAAATTTTGCGTTTGAAAAACTGAACGCGAGCACAAACCCAAGTGAACGATTTGACAGTTCAAGTGAGTGAATGCGCCGCGTTGCGTTTTACGCGTACCGATTTTCATATGAAACTACGTAAGACAACGCGAGCAGTCACCGAGTGAGGTGATGCGTTTTACAAAATACCAAATTAGTGAACGCAGGGTGAAGTGAGGCGTTGGGATTTACAAAATAAGCACCTAAATTTTTTAATAATACTTTTTATTGATTTTTCATACATCAGATGCTTAATGTAGGTATTTATACCTCAAAAGAATTGGTTTTTATAATAAAATGTATTTTTTCCTAAAAATGTATAAATTTTTTTTAATTAAAATTCTTCTTCTTTTTTTGCATATGTATTCGAAAGGTTCGGTCTCGGTCTCGGCCGAACATTAAAAAAAGGCCGAACGCTCGGTCTCGGTCTCTGTCTCGGCCAAAATTTCGGGTTCGGTCGGGCTCTACTTTTTACCAACGGCAAATGAGACTTTTGAAAAATAATGGGCGTTCTCAGCTCTCGTCGATAGCATTCGACTCAATTAGGTTTTTTAAAAGCGCTACGTACACTTTATTTTGTGCGTTTCTATTTTTATGAACTCCGCCATTAATTTTCCAAGTTTCAGGAAAATTATTTAATTTATCTCTTTTATGCATCTTTTGTGCATTGCATTCATTTTCATAGTGATGCAAAATGAAATGCTATAGCATTAAAATTTTAAAGCCATTTCTATTCATTTAATTTTATACATCCTTAAGTTTTTCTAATGAACGGACATTTCAAAGAAAGAACCAACTGCAGGCTGCAGCTCAATGAAATCTTACTGTCCGTGATCATGTTAACAGCACGGACAATTTCTCAAAGTGCCAAAATACACTAGGCTTGACCAACATGTGTTTACACAGGTTGGATGGTTTGACAAGGGAGCAGAAATATCAAAAAATTTTGAAAACCATCCCACATGTGTGACAAGCGGTTGTTTCTTGCGTATACACGATCCAACATCGCGGCTTGTCCTACATGTTGGACCGTCTAAACCCCGCTAATAGGCAGCATAATATTAAATGCGGCCCTGGCTCAGTGGATAAGTGGTCAGGCCTCTGATGCGTGGGAAAAAATTTAAAATACTGATAACAACAACAAAAGTGGTAATCAATTCGATGTACAAACTGATTTTTCTGCCAACACTGCTTCTCATTTAATTAAAAGTAATAGAGATTGAACGTTTTTTCACAGAACTTACATATATGTATAACATTTATATACGTTCCCTCGTTCCCTTCTTTAATAAAATTTTAAATAAGTTGTATAACTGTGAGAAGCACTGCGAAAATATGCAGTTGGACAATCACTGTGCGCGCAGCGATTTTCCAAAACTCCGCCGCCAACTTTGCTCAACGGCTGTAAAACAGAATTTGTCAAAATTATATTGATAAAGCGTAAATTATCGGAACTTCACACATATGCATCTATAATAAGCATATGGTTGTTAATAACAGTTGCACAGTTGTAATCATATACTTACACCACTTTTGAAAAACAAGAGATCTCGGCTAACAGATTTTGTTGTCGGCTTCGCACAGCTGTTTACCAACAGCTACGAACTGCTACAGTCAAATCAGTCAAAGCAAAACCACAAACGAAAAACAAAGAATATCAGTGTACGTTTCGAAATAATTAACACAATTTAAAATAGAACAAATTTTAATTATACATATAAAAAAGAATAAATAAATATATAACGATTGAAAAATTGGAAAATCAAACAAACAAACTATAAAACGCAATAGTGCAATCACAGCTAGTAAAAAGCATTTTTTTGAAGGACAGCAGGAAGAAGGACGAAAATGGCAGAAGGATATCAAATGAACTTCAATCAGGATTTTACGTAAGTGTTTTAATGATTGAGTAAATTTTAAATCGGAGAAAATTTTTCTAAACTACAGCAACAAAAAATAACAAAATAAAATGCAAATTACTACGCATGAAAAAACCTTCAAAGAGAAACTAAATAGAAACACAAACAAGCACACAAAAAGAAACCAAAAAGATGTAAAAACACATAAAAAGAAGGTCAATAAAAGAACTGCAGCAGAAATAGCAGTAGCAATAAATAATTTAATAAAAAATATACTAGACTGTTGAATGGCAGAGAGGTGTCGGTGCGGGGTGTTTGCGTCTCGTTTGCCAGTGTATGCTTTGGTTTGTTGTTTGAAAAAGTAAAACAAGTTTTTTTGTTTTTGTTGCTGCAGTTCTTTTTATATTTGCTGCTTCTTATTAGCAAACAAATGAAAAAACAAGAAAAAGATAGACGAAAGCCAAAACAAGTGCAATTCCAAATCAGCTGCTCCTGGACTGCAGAGGGGTGCAGTGGAGCGAGGTAGTCGAGCCAGTCACAGTCACGACTCGTATTAATTCAGTGCTTGACACTCGCCCCACGCTCCGCTGGCACACTCCCCTTTTGCAATACGCACACTCAGAGGCGCAACAGCTGATGTAACATTTTGGAGCTTGTGTTCAAAGCTCTCGCCTCTGCCTTCACGGCCCGTTCCCCGCTGTTCTTCTTCTGCTGTTTTCTTTGTGTTGTTTTTCTTGCTGTTCTTTGTGCAATTTTTTTTCATTCAACAAGCATTTATAAAGAGTTTAATAAATTCATAAAAAAGAGGTTTAATATATTCATAAAAAAACTAGGTTTAAAGTTTGTTTTAGAACCGATTAGATTTGGTTTTAGAAATTATGTCATAAAGAGCTGTTTTAAGCCATGGGGAAAAGTCGCAGACGCAGCTTTGCAAAAATTTAAAATGCCTACAGTTGTTGTGCGTAGCAGTTTTAAATTAAGGCCTTAATTCTCTAAAGCAGATATATGTACATTCATACATATGCATGTATGTACATACATATGCTATGATAGCTGCATTTCAAGAGCAATTTTTCAATAGCAAGTTTTACCAATTCACGCATTTACTTTTGTAAATTGGTTCCTTTTTTTCGAAATGTGTAAAATATAAAAATTTCATCATTAATTGAAATCAAAGAGATATTTTGAAATCACGTTTTGTTCACGAAAAGGTCATATATTCTAACGACTAGCATGTTATATATATAATTAACTTTTTATAGACAATTCCAACTGCTTTCTAACGCTTCCAACTCAGCTTTCTTGCATTTCGTCACATATTTGCAAATAAATAATTTTTACAAACTTTCTATTTTTAAGAAATTGAGTCGTTATTTCGAGTTTACGCAGCAGTGTTCTATCCACCATCAATAATATAATAATAATTTGCTGGCATATAAATAAAAACATAATTCCACGCGCATAAAAAACCAAAACAAAGGTAACAAAGTGAGGCAATGTGTACCTAATCAGTAAATAAAATTATATAAAAAAAAAACTTTTTAAAAATAAGCTTTAATTTATTTAATGTACTAAAAAGTACAAAATAAATTTTTTCCAAGTCACCTGTATCTTACTATCCATAAAAGCTTGGGGCGGTCATGTGTTCAAAATTTGTCAACCAATTGATACAATATTTTATTTAATTTATTCTTTGTAATTAGATTCTAGTAATGAAAGATAAGTGTGAATATAGATTTTGAGTGCCCAAGCTTTTATTAATAGTAAGATACAGGTGACTTGGAAACAATTTATTTTCTACTTTTTAGTACATTAAATAAATTAAAGCTTATTTTTAAAAAGTTTTTTTTCATATAATTTTATTTTCTACTTTTTAGGCTTCCATAAATTAAATTTTAGAGCTCTGAAATTTTTCGCAAAAAGAATTTAAAACTTGCAGAGCAGTACACAATATTTAGGGTATTCACAGTGTTTCCTATCGTCATATGTCATATCCTCAATTTAACAAATAATACGGCAGGGATCGACCCTAATATTCGTGGCATATTTGTGACGCGGTGAGTTGTTGCTATTTTGCCAGCAGGGCGCGGCAAGTAAGTTCCTATCGTTTTTCATTGATGTGTGGTGTACCTATAATTATAAACTGAAGCCCAAGTGTGTAGTTGCTTGAAAAGTGCCACGCCCCTTGTCCTACGCCCATAAAATTTTACCAGTGGGACGAAGCATCCAAGAGGGGCCTGTATACGGAACTTCAATGCTGCACGACCTTTAGTTCCAAAGCTATTCTATATAAACGATTTGGTTTGTATGGGCGGTGCCACGCCCACTTGTCCACCGCCCGTTTTATTTTCCCAGTAGATGGATATGGATGTGTAGTAAGTTCCTACCGAGTTTCATTGATGTATGATGTGTATTTCTAAAGTTATACACAAATCTGGAGTTGATAAAAAAAAGTGCCACGCCCCTTATCCTACGCCCGTAAAATTTTACCAGTGGGACGACACATCCAAGAGGCGACTGCATACGAAATTTCAATGCTGCACGACCTTTAGTTCCAAAGCTAATCGAGATCAAAACTTTTGTTTGTATGGGGGGTGCCACGCCCCCTTATCCAGTGCCCGTCTTATTTTCTCAGTAGAAGGATATGGATATGTAGTAAGTTCCTACCGAGTTTCATTGATGTGTGATGTGTAGTTCTAAAGTTATACACAAATCTGGAGTTGATATAAATGTGCCACGCCCCTTATCCTACGCCCATAAAATTTATTGATTCATGCATTGTCATGGTGGTTACGCATGTATGCAAAGTTTCAGATCTCTAAGTAGTCGGGAAGTGGGTGAAAATTTGATTACTAGATTCCACTACATACATACATACCGGATGTGAACCTAATATAAAGCTTATAAAAAGGCAGTGACCAGATACTGAAGTGCATAGCAAACAAAGCAAATGAACTTAATGAACAAGACTTGAAGTTCAAGGTTCTTATTTATAGATTGAACAAACAAAGTTCTATGAAATACACATTTAAATGTGTTGGTTATCAAATGGGTGTGGTTTTTACTTTATTTTAAACACAAACACGCACATGCATCTAAACTTATTATACATTTCTCTTTATGATCTTGTTTTCGGGACATTTGCCCATGCTGAAGTCCTTCTCCAGCTTTTTCACCTGAGCACGCTCCTCCTCCAGCTCCTGACGCAGTTTGGTGCGCTCCAACTCTAAGCCATAAGTAATATCGTCCCCTTGGGCTGTGTCGTGTTCGTGCTTGCGCTTTTCCTCTTCCAGCTCCTGCAGCATGCGCTGATTGTTTTCCAACGACTCGGCCAGTATGTTTACCATGCGCATGTGTGTGGCCCGCTGCTTGCTGACGATCTGATACTGTTGCTCCATTTGTTGTTCAATAATTTGTGGCACCTCCATCTCAGCCTGCGCTGCCTGTCGTCTGTCGTCCAAATATGTACATAATGGCATTTTTATACCCTACACCTATGGTAATAGGGTATAATAACTTTGTGCGAAAATTGTAACGCATTAAAGGAGCCATCCTAGGTATAGACATAAGTATATGGAAATGCTTAGAATCACTTTCTGTGTTGATTTCCGGTTGTCCGTCTGTCCGTCTTGCTGTCCGTGGCCACAGGAGAGAAGGAAGGAGTTGTCTGATTTGGACCAAATTTGGCACACAGTCGTAGTGAACCTTCCACTACTTCAAGTTCCAAGATTAGCAAAATCGGTTGAAGGACACGCCCACAACGGGCCAGTAAGTCCCACAACCCCGGAAAATTTACAGTAAAATTGCTTAAATTTGTTCAAATATTCATTAAAAGGAATGGTATTTGGCATTTAAGGTAAGGTGTGGGCCCTCTACGACATACAAAAAAATGGGCGTGGTCCTCCCACTATATAGACGGTAAGCGGAAAATCCTTATAACTTCCATAATATATACACCAGTCTGTCCATATTTGGTCACTTCATTGCTGGTAAGAACACATTTTAATTCTCCAAAAATGGGCGTGGTCCGCCCACTGAGTTATTTGGTGTAGGGTATTACTCTGTCGGTGAAACCCGACTGATGCTTCTTCCATACTTGTTAGATAAAACTTATTATAATCTTTCTATGGGTAAACAATTTATAGTAAAAAAAAATGAGATTCTTGTATTTGGGAGATGGAAGTTTTAGCTCTTCATAGTAGTGACACTGAGAGTGAAATGTAAACAATGAAATATCTCGCAATAACAGAAAGTGGACTTACACCACTTTCAAAATAAACGGCTCAAATAATAGCTTAATTTACTACACGAAGCTATTTATATTCGAGTGGATTCTCTAAACAAGTTTGACCTAACGCTCCTAAAGCAGTTCAGGGGCGATACTAGTTTTTATAAATTTTGCTATGAAATAATCGAAGTCGAAAATTATCTATTCGAACAACAAGATTCGGACAACTATTGTTTCAACTTCGTTTGCTTTATTGAATTAAATTCCCTGAGCTTCGAGCTCTCTAGAAGAAAAAGCACACGTGAATTTACGTTCAGATAAAGATCAAATAATTTTTTTCAATATTTCACGTGATTACTTTCGCCTCTTGATAGAAAAAAGAACTAAACTTTTTGCTTAATCAGCATTTCCTTTTGATTTCAGTGTTTAAATTAAGGCGCACTTTCATTCGCAAAAGCTACGCTTGTTTTTGTATGAAATTATCAATTTGTACTTTATACAAACAGTTTATATGCATGCGTGTACATGCATGCATACAAACATACAGTACAGAGAATTGCGTCAAGTGGAGGAAAGTTCATTCAACTGAAAACTCCTGATTTCGAAAGGCGCGGATAATACGTTTTTATTATAGTTTGCCTCCTTATGGTAAATACTCGTATACTAATAAGGCCGCCATGATAAAGAACTTCTCACAAAAAAGCTTAATAACGCTTCCGGTTCGGACATGGATATAGTTGTAGAATAAATATATACATAGGTCCCGCCAAGCTATGACCTTTAATTTATGGGCAACACTTTACTTTCGATTACTTTTTGAGTGTGCCTTTATTATAGTTGAAATATTTCAAGTTAACGATTATTTGGGATCCCTGCTAATAAAGTTCAAATTCCATCGCACCGATGTTTCAAAAATTAGCCAGGACCAGTTGCATTAAATAAGGTTAAACTTTCTGCCAGATAAGCGAGCAAAATAGTAGTTATGTTTAGTTTAAACTCATTCGTTTTTGAAGTGATAACTTTTTATGGGAGTGTAAACCGCTTCGTAACGTAACGCGTTACGGTGCCAGTCTGTCTGGCTTCCCTCTCTCTCACGCATACGGCAGCGGTACGCGGGCCCCTCCTCTCTCACTCTAACCCACAGCGCTTAGCTGTTTTTCGGACAGACGCTACCATACGACATACGCATATGTACATATGTATGTATATTGAAGTTCCTTTTGTTCGTTTATGGCAGAGCAGAGCCAAAGAATTTTTTGTCTTTCATATGAAAACAACAACAACACAGAATCAAACAGCAGCGCTGTCGGGAATATCGTCTAGCCGAGCGCTGCTCTGATTCTTCGTATACTTTGTTGGCTGAGCTGCCGACCAGTGTTGCCAGAGACCTAGCTCCAAAAATCCCATTCACTTATGCAAAACGCCCTCTTTATCCCATTTAAAAAATCAAAAATCCCGGAAAAAAATCCCATTCACAAATATTAATTAAAAAACCTGTTTTTCAATAACAAGCTAAAGAGGTGTTTGCAGCTCTCAAGAAATCGCTCAAGAAAAATTTTGCATTATTCCTTTAGGGCAAAATAGTAGTGGCCAAGTAATTTTGACAGCTAACAGCTGATGCAAATCAAAGCAAAATGTCGTTAAATGAAGATTGGTAAGTTTTCACAAAATTTACTATTATTTGATTAATGCATTATTTATATATATTTTTCAGGCATAATATGGTGTCCGTACTAAATACCGCAATATTGGTGGTTTGTGCGGAACAATTAGAATCGGAAGAAAGCAAGAAGTAAGCTAAATCTAATCTAATCTTTTCATCAGAAAATTTGTTGAGGCTGAAAATACGATAATAGATTAAGATAATTGAAAATCTAAAATAAATCAAAATATTTTGCAAATTTACAACCTAAAATGAACATTTAATGTTTTGCTTACCTCTTTCGCTTGTTATTTGCTGGTGAAAGTCTTCTTCTTGTTAAAGTAATAATGTTTCAAACATTATTCCTTGTCAAAACCTGAGTTACCCTATGCACATTTCCACTGGAAAAAAGTAGTAAATTTCGTAGCATATTTCTTGAGAGCTGCAATAGGGGTCAAGTAATTTTGACGCAAGGAAATTTCTTGAGCATTTTGTTGGCGTTTTTTTATATGGAGTTTTCGCTTTTCTTGAGAGCTGCAAACACCCCTTAATAATAAAATATTTACAGTTACAGTTACAGTAGTAACTCGATTCTTGCAGATACTCGGTACTTCCCCACCTCGATACTTGTGGCATACAATTTTTTTTTCATTACGTACTCAGTACTTGCGAAGTTAAAAAATTTTGACCTCAATACATTGCAACATTTTTTGTTTTGTCTTTGAATAAAATTCGGGGAACTACCACAAATGTATCAGTTTCGAGCTCAAAATATTTGGGGAAGTACTCACGAATTCATATGCTGACAAAATCTCTGTTCTTATTTAACTTTTGCATGGAAGCAGTGCAGTACTGAACAAGCAAGTGTGCACAAAATAAACCAAAATCCTAAATTTCTTTAGTTTCACTTAAAATTTATCATTATACAAGTGTATTGAATTAAAATATAAAATGTAACAAACTTAGATTCTTTACAGTGAAAGTAACCCCTTATAATTTACAAATATGGGACAAAAATGACTTGGCACTTGCGACAATCTCGAAACTTGCACCGAGCCTGGTTTTCATTACGTGCAAGAATCGAGTTCCTACTGTATTAATAAATAAACAAAAGAAGTATGAAAGATAGGTAATATTCACAATTTTAACGCAACTCAAACCTAGTAGAAACATTTGGAACCAACTCAAACCTAGTAGAAACATTTTGAACCAACTCAAACCTAGTAGAAACATTTTGAATCAACTCAAACGTAGTAGTCAAAAATCCCATTTTAGACTCAAAATCCCGCGCGCCCTTTAAAGGTACAAAAATCCCGAAATAAGGGCGAAATCCCTGGTTCTAGCAACACTGCTGCCGACATGCAGAAGAAGAGCACATGCACACGACTTTCATAACACCATGCAAAATACGAAAATCAGCCGCAAAAAATGCTCGTTCGGCTCATTTGAGTACGAAAACCGAACGAACCAAGCCATTGAGTCGTGCGATCAGGGGTGCAAACTCAGTCAAATCCAATTCTCTCAAATGCTTAAAAAATTCTCCCATGGGAATTGGCACTTCAGCCACATTTTCATTCAAAATAATGGTAGTAAAAAACATAAATCAATAAATAAAACAGTATGGCTGAGTTCCAAAATGCTGTAATACAAAACAACAGCATTTTGTTAAGAATATGTAGAAAAAGAGTTCGAATTCCCACAAAATGGGAGAATTTTCTCACAGTAAGCAGCCCTCGTTATATTTACTTTGAGTTTGGAATTTCTTGTAGCAGAGCGGTTCTCTGAGAGGACGAGTGACTGAGCGAAACTGAGTGGAACTGTGGGCTTTATTAAAATGACCCAAGTGCAAAATTTTCTCAGCCAAAATTTTATATGAGATGCGCACTCTATTATATTAACATACTCTTTGCTACCACCGTTTTTGAAAGTGATTATAAAAAATATGATGAAACAAGCAGAAGATTTCTTTGCAAGATTTTTAGATGACATACAATGTAAAAATTTCGTTGCTTATTATAGCTACCATAAGCCAATTGTTACTTTTATAGGATTGAATAATGATACTAATAATATACTTACACAAAATTCTAATGTACCTACATATTGAAGAATTGTAACTGAGAATTAAATATATTTTATAATCAATAAAAGATTTTATTGATGAATAACCTTTCCTCACATTATCATGTTGACATGCATGAAATTTAAGTAATAACCTAAGCTTTTCTCAAGTTAAAAAATTTCAATATTAAATAGTTTAACTTGGATTAGTTTAAGTTATCACTTCTGTCGAGCGTCCCGAGACGCACACATTTTTTTAAACCATTCTTTCTTTACTTTTACATTTCCGAAGAAACCAAGTAAAAACTTAGTTTTTTATTCTGGAAGGGTCTGAAAAGGAAAAGATAAATATACGGATTCTCAAAACACTTCTGTACCTAATCTTTTATTTTATTTTATTTTATCTACAACAATCTCACATAATATTTAAAAAAGTTTTTTCGGTCTCCGAAAAGTCTGTGTTTGCTTTTAGATTATCGCTGATAATTTCTGCTATCGATCATTTACAAAACGAAATAAAAAAACAAAAATTAAAAAATTCCCCAATTCATTTATTGCACATTCGTACTTTATTCTCTATTAATACTGACGTATGTACTTTCAATATCTGACAGTTAATTACTGAAGCGACGCACTTGCACCCGCCACTATCAACGAAGTGAGCTGAGTAACAGATTGAATTGCAAAAATTGTGCAATTTGAGCTGACTTCTATAGATTCAGCTCAAAGTCATGGAAGCGTATTATTTGTAAGATCTAGAATTTCGTTACTAATTGGAATTCGTTAGTGCAGTGTCATGCTCAAGAATGCTTATGTAAGTATCCCTTGAGAGCTAATTGAAGAATCAGACTCTCTTGGTAATTAGTTTCATTGCTATGTGAAATGTTGTTTATTTTTTGTTTTGCTTTTTATTTCGTTTTGATTTTGTTAATTTTTGCATTATCTTATCTTAGTGTATGTACTTTCATCATATGGCATTATACAGCCATATCGTGTTTGTTCTTATTTAATTTTTTATTTCATTTTATAGTTCATATGAATTAGTCTATTGTAATATACTTAGTTCGTTCCATAAATTGCGTTTTTTTCTTTATTGGCATATAGCTCTTACTCTAGACTACAGCAAAAATGCAAATTAGCTTTCAAACTCTTAAGCAAATAACATTTTTCATCAAACTAGAAAAATATAAAACAAATACACTTTTTCCTAAAATTATTTAAAATACTCTGCGCCAAAATTCGAAGAGCTGCATCTTAAAGACCAATTTTTAAAGCTTCCATAAATATATTAATCTTGTTAATTTTGATGCTTTATTAATTAATTATTGAAAAGATGGCAGTTGCAGACGAAATTTTAATTTTTATTATTAGTGGCGTTATTAATGTTGTACATACTTAAAATAACACCAGCAAATAGAAAATAGTAAGCCAACGAATTATAAGCAGCAAAAATTGGTTACTTTTCCACAGTGCTCATGTGAGTATAAGCTCATGTATCATATCTAGTCATATATGTACATAGATCTATGATCAATCGACCAAAATCCGGATGCTTAAAGTTAAAGAAAACAACATACTGTACTGCAATCTGCAGGGAAGTAACATTAATCGCCAAAATACAATACAAAAGAAAACAGAATATAGTTAACAGAAACAGGAGCAATCATTGTGCATATCAATTTGGCAACGTTTGTTTACCAGTATCCTGATACATATCTGTATATTGCTTGATGCTCACGTGGAAAATTTGTGAAATTATGAGATATTTCGTTTGTGTTTTACAATTTTCTATTCAAATAACGAAGCAACGAAACAAAACTTCGTCTACAAAATGTGAAAGCCATCCCATCTATGTAGATACCATACGATTGATGTTTTGACAACTTGACTTTAATTAATGTGTTAAGTAGAAGTTTGATAAGAACTTGCTATACTTTAGTCGGACTGAAAGCGATTTAAATAAAATTCAGCGCATCTTTCAAATGTCTACAGTTTTAAAGACCACCCTCGAATTCCAAAACCTATTATCGAGTCTCTTTCACATTCTTCTATTGTAATAGATACGGGGTTTGTTGTGGTTTTTGAAGTGCGTCATTGATTTCTGTTTATCTATTATTTTGTTTAAACTACATATTTGTTTTTTCCTTAATAGCTCAACGACGTATTTATAAAACTACTGGTTATCTGCATTTAAATCAAGTCATAAAGTCGAATCACAGTGGACAGTTTCATTTTGTTTGATGAGCCTGTCCTCCGAATCGGACCTGCCTCCAAATTCGTAGACATATCTCAAAGCTAATAATTCGCATTTGGCCTACTTAGATTTTGTTGACTACTGCCCCCTAATATAGTCTTAAGTCTGTTTTGCTATCCGCCTTCTTCGCTTGTGTTTATCTTCATATTGTTTGTTTTTGTCAGCTTTAAGATTTCTACAATATGTGAAATCACGTGATTTTGCTTCCGTCTTCGGTTTCCACATATGTATGTACATACCGCTGTGTTTATAATTCAGGTTTGTGCTTTTACTTAATCGTTTTTTACACTTGTAAATATGTATTAACATTTCAAATAAAAGTTGAAAAGAAGAAGTCTGCATAAAGTCGTGAGTCACTTTCTCACTGAAATCCATAAGTGTCAATATTTTCAATAGACCAGTGGCGTACTTGTCGAAAACGGCGCATGTGTGGCTCTTATAAAGGGCTATTTGCGCTGTTATATACAAAATTGGACTATATTCTGTTGGACAAAAAAAAATAAAATGAGCGGTTAATTCGTAAATGAGATATCTTGGGTACCGATTTTACGGACATATGTACAAAGCTTTGAGAAAAATGTGTGTCGGTCTGTAAATCTCGGAAGAAACTCGCCAATTTGTAATATGTACCACAGCGGAATGTACCTACATACAGCACTTTCAGCCTGAGTTATTTTTTCATAGCAAAATATTTCAGTTGATTATCAGCGAAAGCATAGGTGCACCCAAGAAGTAAAGAGGAGGTCTGGTTTAAAATCGAAAACAAACTACTACATAATTTGAAATTAAGTGTTGTGCCCTCGAAAATATTTTCTATATACGACAGTGCTTTCACATATCCGACATGAGAGATGACTTCTTGCCACGGTTCGTTATTGCAGTTTTTATTTGCACTTTCAAAACGTGCCACTATTGCATGTAATTCGCCTCATTTCTTTCACCCCACTCTGCTGATAAGTTTCTCTGCTTAGTTTTGCCGTCCGTACTTTTGCAAATATGTAGGTATTTGAAATAAATAAATGTGTTTTATTCTCTTATCAAACGTTCGTCGTTATGGCTATTTTTTCCCTTCAACTGCAATATTTGAATTGGAATTGGTTTGTTTATACACCCTGTATTGCGGTTAGTTGTAGATTTATCGCTTTTGGCAAAGACTTGAAGTTCATTTGAAGCCAGTCATTTTTGCTTTTTGGGTTTCTGTCTTTGACTTTTGCATTCGCATTCAATTAACGCAATTTTTTCAATAGCAAAATTCAAGGTTTTTAAAAGTACATACATACATAAACACTACTCAAGTTTCGTAGCATTGCGCGTTTGTTTAAATGGACTATTGATTGGAAGTTTTGAACAAGAAATATTTGAAATTAGCAGCGGCAAATAAAATTTTTTTTTAGGTGATTGAGTAGCTGAGAAAAGTTCCTATGTACATAAGATTTGAAAAGTACCTAGTGTGCTAAGACGAGATTCTTCTAAATTTTGAATTATAAAAATTAATTAGATCAAACTGTATGATGCGAAGTAAGATTGCCATACCTTCAGAAAAAATAATTGGGGAGTTCACAGTTCCGTGCTATCTAGTGTGCTTTCCTTGCCGCCTGCTAAATTAAACCAACTTTGCCATCTGGCAACGTTTTTTGTTGTTGCTTTGCGCGCAAACAAGAAATACCACTAGCTGAAAAAATTGACATGCGTTGGATCGTGTTTTTCTTTCGTCATAAGCTGGCATTTCTCATCAGCTGTTTTATTCGCGAAAATGGAAACAGATTTTGAGCAAATTTTATTGAATTCTCAGAGAATAATCACACACTACCAGTGTTGCCAGTTTAGCCTTTTTGAGGCTAGATCTAGCCCTTTTCTTTGTCGTCTAGCCTCGAAAATTTCCATCTAGCCTCTAGCCTTTTTTGTAGCCTTTTTATTTTTTGCATTAGCCTCTTCTAGCCTTATTTAATATGCCGTATTTTTTATTTTTAACCAACAAAACTCTACTTCGAGTAATTAGTCGTTTAAAAAATTATTAGAATTCACATTAAAAGTCACTGATGAGGTTTTCTGGCAACCGAAATAACTATCTGACCTGCCTATGTGAGCAATTATACTAATTATTTGTTGTTGTACATTTAAAATCGCTTTGTTTCAGAACAGCTATTGTCATTACTTTTTGGTAAGTCAGTCCGAATAAAAAATTATTCCATCCAAAATGTAAATACATAATGTAATCTTGTACTCTAAGAAAAAACTTCAAAAATGAAGCGTCATTTCAGTGTGTGAAATTGTAGCTAAATCTGGTCATCGATTGTCTTTTCGAATTTTTGATTCTGCGAATTGATTATTTGCCCTTTACTAACGCTAAATTTCATTAAGCTGGCATGCTGAATTCTCTTTTAACTGTTCGATATGCTCTGAAAAGAACAAAAAAATTCTGCCATCATTTTGAAATCACGGATGATATTTTAAGATTTGCAAATAATCGCGATTTATATACAAATTCAGATTCCTCAGATGAGGAGGAAACTCTCTTTGAGATATGTATAAACATTTAAAGTGAGATTCGTAGTGTTTTTATTAACCAAGACAATCAATGTATCCCTATATTGTTGTTAATCGTTCTTTAAAATGCTTTTAGTTCGGGCTTTTCTTCAACTGATACAAGAGCAAAAGTCCAAATGCAGTGTATACATGTGATTAAATATATGTTATTTATATATTTATGAATCAAACACCAATTAGTCTTTATACAACTTTATTTGTTGGCGTCTAACACAAGAGTCTCTTTCTATGCATCAGCAAGTGCAAATGAAGCCTCGAGAGAAAGCTTTTTATGATATTGAACATAGCTTAAAGAGATAGCTTATAGAGATAGCTTATAGAAAGCTTAAAGAACAGGTTCTAAGATAATGATGGGCATGATACCAGCGTAAGGTGCTAGGCATAGAGCCAATATGTAACTATATGTTTATTATATCTTAAGAGTTTTAAGACTGAATTCCATGGTTTTTTTTGCTGTAATCGTACTTTTTTGTAATTGTTGTGTTATGTTCATATAGTATATAAACTTATGTATACTCACAGAGACATTTATAATAAAAAAAAAACAATTTAAAAAGATCTAGCCTTTTTCTATACCTTTTTTTAAAGTCGTCTAGCCTTTTCTAGCCTTTTTTTGAAGCCCATCTGGCTTCTTTCTCAAAAAATTTCTGGCAACACTGCACACTACTTCCATTTTGATGGAATATTGCTTTTTGCGAGAGTAATAAATCCTTAATAATCGCTTAAGCAAACACTTGTAATGCGATTGTGGCAAATTAAGAATGGTCCACGAAACAGGGGCGCTCAGAGTTTTATTTTACTATCGTGCTGAAGTTGCCAGATGGGAAATTTAGAAGGAAACTGTGAATACCCCAAATGAAACGTACAATAGACAAAATTTCTACCATGGAAAATTTCTATGAGGACCAACAAAGTTTTAGAACTGAAACCTTCCCGAGCTCCCTCATTATATATTACACCGTGCGACAAGAACACAGTGCTATCAATGAATTCACATATCAGGATGTATGCTGCATAAGTATGTACATACATAGCATACATACATATGTACATACTTATGTAAGTGCTGCATTATATTGGGAAATCACACATCATACATATTTCAGCGCCATGTAACTTGACGAAGAGAGTTCTGAGAAAAATCTTTAGGAAGTTTTAAAGATTATAATACATATGCTCCAGATCTCCAGACTATAAATTTTGAAAAACTTATAATATTTTCAAAGGAATGTTTTTATATTCAACCAGGTTTCCATAGTGAATTTCAAAATTACATACTTATGTATGCACATAGATTGTATAACAAAAAGTCTTCGAAAACATTTTAATATTATAAAGAATATTAGCAGATTCTTCTGAGAAATATGAAACCTCTGTTTTCCTGATTTAAAATTACGAACATACGCTCGCGCGCACGCGTCCGTTTTCAAAATATTGTTATTATTGTTGTTGTTTACTTCTGTATGGCGGGAATTAACTCCCGCACTCCCTTCCATATCGGCGTTTCGCGTTTACAAATTGGCCTGTTTACCTATATTGTTTCTGTGACTGCAACTATTTGTTTGTATTTACGCATTTCGTATTTCGCATTTCTTAGTAAAACTGCATACGTCACGCATTCGTAAATAACAACAAGAAAGCAGAAAGCAGAAAACAGCAAAAGCAATAAGCACAATAGTCATATGGGAATGCGTCGTTCATAAAAAAGAAATAGCAAGAACAATTTCATTGCGCAGAAACAAGTTTAAGGCTATTCAACATTACAGTGTAAAGATATATCAATATGCAACAACAAATAGCGAAAACCACAAAAACAGTGACACACGCAATGTTGCCAGATTTTTTTTTCCAAAAAACTATAAATTCCTAAAAGAAAAACTGTATTTTCAACCAAAAAACTGTAAGTCCGCTTTTACACGATGCGACTCGGCCCCGGCGATTTTTTCGCATTCCGCTTTGAAATCGCGCATAGCTTTTACACGATGCGACTCGCTGGTGTCGAGCATTTTGACACTAGAGTTTGCAGCTGGTTTTATTTGTGTAATTTGTAAACATTTAAAGCACTTATTCCACTCTTTGCTCATTTTATTCTTTATATTTACTTTTATGCGTAAAGTTCTGTAAATTTTTCAGTTTATTTGCAATACGTATTCACTCGATTTCAAGTTTTAATTTACAGTCGACAGCGCGAAGCGCGAAAACGAATAAAGAGGAACGTCAGAAAATCAGAAAATCGCAGCACAATCGCTGCCCGAGCGATTTTGCGCGTTCCCCTGTCGTTTCACCCCTCTTTCCTACATTCTTCCGTGTCTCCGGGGCCGAGTCGCATCGTGTAAAAGCGGACTAACCTTCAAAACAGAAAAGATTTTTGTGAAAATACGGTTTTTTTAATTTTATTAAAAAAAAATTACACAAAACAAATTATTTTAAATAAAATAACAAGCTTAAATACGAAAGTACTACGGTTTAAATCACATTTTCATTTTGTTTTAGACATATTAATTTATTCTTTCAAATCTGAAATTAAAAAAAACTGTAATTTGTACTAGGAGGAAATTTTAAAAACTGTGAGCTTGTCTAAAAAACTGTAATTTACAGTTAAAACTGTGAATATGGCAACATTGGACACACGTTAGTTCCGACAACAACAACGTGGTGCAACAGCTGCGTCTTCTGCCGTTCTTCTTAGCGCCGTTTCTCTTTCATCGTTTTACGTTTTCGCACTGGCCAAAAATAAACGCCCTTGCACGGGTCATCCTAAAAGTAGGCAAAGCTTTTGTGAGAAAAGTATTTGTATGGGAAATTTTCGTTTGGCGATTGGCTGTGTATTGCTTGCTTAGAATTCTCTTCGGCTTTATGTTTTGTTCTGGCTAATATGTTTTTGGTTCGAAATTTGAGTTAGCTTTGCGCAGAGGCGATATCGTAACCAATGAAGTTCTACTGAGGTGCGATTATTGCTAGTTGAAAACTTTAACCAATACCCCGCCATGAGGACGTGAAATACCGTCCGCTACGGCAATTTTTGGAAGCCCGAGAGGGCTTGTAAGAAATAAATTGAGAAGAGATAATTAGAAATGGGAAGGGAATTAGTTATGTTCCGATTAGAGATGGCAACAAAAATTATTAATCGGTTATTTGATCATACGATTAGTCAAAAGATGCGATTATTAATTGCAACAAAATTAACGATTAAGCGACGTTTTTAGCAAAAATTTTAAATTGTCATTACGAAGATATGAAACACAAAGATACATTTTTTACTGAGTATGAAATACGTTTTTTGTCGTCTAGCCTCGAAAATTTCCATCTAGCTTTTTTTTTGTAGCCTTTTTATTTTTTGCGCTAGCCTTTTTTAATATGCCGTTTTTTTTATATTTTTGACCAACAAAACTCTACTTCGAGAAATTTGTCGTTTAAAAAATTATTAGAATTCACATTAAAAGTCACTGTAAGTGTTCTAATTATTTGTTGTACACTTAAAATCGCTTTGTTTCAGAACAGAAATAGGCAGCTATTGTCATTTCTCTTTGGAAGTCAGTCCGAATAAAAAATTATTCTATACAAAAAGTAAGAACATAATGAAACCTTGTGCTCTAAGAAAAAACTTAAAAAATGAAGCGTCATTTCAGTGTGTAAAATTGTAGCTAAATTTGATCATCGATTGTCTTTTCGAATTTTTAATATGTACTGGGAATTGATTATTTACTCTTTACTAGCGCTGAATTTCATTAAGCTGGCATGCTGAATTCTCTTTTAACTGTTCGATGTGCTCTGAAAAGAACAAAAAAATTCTGCCATGATCTTCAAATCACGATTTTGATATTTTAAGATTTGCAAATACATATGTAATAGTGATTTATATACAAATTCTGATTCTTCAGGTGAGGAGGAAATATTTTTTGAGATATAAACATTTAAAGTGACATTCGTGGTGTTTTTATTAACCAAGTCAATCAATGTAATGCAATATATTTTGTTAATCATTCTTTAAAAATGCTTGTTCGTGCTTTTCTTAACTGATACAAGTGCAAAAGTCCAAATGCAATGTATACATGTTATTAAATGTTATTTATACGCTTATTATATCTTTAGAGTTTAAAGGCTGAATTCCATGTTTTTATACCCTACACCTATGGTAATAGGGTATAATAACTTTGTGCGAAAATTGTAACGCATTAAAGGAGCCGTCCTAGGTATAGACATAAGTATATAGAAATGCTTAGAATTACTTTCTGTGTTGATTTCCGGTTGTCCGTCTGGCTGTCCGTTGGCGCAGGAGAGAAAGAAGGAGTGGTCCGATTTGGACCAAACACACAGTCGCAGTGAACCTTCCACTACTTCAAGTTCTGAGATTAGCAAAATCAACCAAAGGACACGTCCACGACGGGTCTGTAAATCACACCACCAAGGACTTTTTTCAATAAAATGGCTATAATTTGTCTAATTACTCATGGAAAAGAATTATACTTGGTATTCAAGTTAAGAGGTCGGTTATCTATGTCATAGGAAAAAATGGGCGTGGTCCGCCCACTATATAGGCGGAAAATTTTTTCGGTAAAATGGCTCCCAATTGACTATTTACGAATATAAATGAATGAAATTTGGTTCCCAAGTTGACATATAGGTCTGAGATGCCATACAAGAAAATGGGCGTGGTCCGCTCACTATATAGGTTGTAAATCAAATGCACCCACAATTTCCATGAATTATCACCCGACTTGGGAACATGGTGTAAAGTATTACTCTGTCGATGAAACCCGAATGATACTTCTTTACTTGTTTTGATTAACCAGGAGCTGTTTGCAAGCAATGCAAAAATGCCGCTTTGTTTCCTCATTTTGCTTAGGCCATTTATACTGCGACACCCACTCTTTAGAATAATACCGGGGAACATAGCGTTTCTTGGAAGAACATGTGGGATTTTCAGAATTTTCCTATTCGAACTTGGTCGTGTGTGTCATCACCTTTTTCCAGCGTCTGCCTAGTTTTGCTCTGCCAGCTCATCTAAAACTGCTTCCACTGCGTCGTTACTTTCCTTTTCTAGGTAAAGAAAATAATTTTTGCTTTGGCCAATCAGTTGTTTTTGTGACAATCAGCTGTGAATTTTGCGCCTTGCAGAAAGTTTTGCAAACTTAAAACAAAAAACCGCTCACAATTGATAGCAAATATTTACTAATGCACAAGGTGAACGCGAAGCGTTGCTTTAGCAAAATCTTAGCTCTTAATATACCGACACATGTTCCACATTTTACTTTCAAAATTGAAAGCGATCCCAATTAGAGTTCAAATCGATTAGGATTGAAAGGAAATGTGAAACATGGCAGACAGTTTCAACCCATATCTGCTTTCTTTCATCTATGTATATCCTTTTCTTGGTTTTCTTTACCCTTTCAGTTCTATCTCTGTGCTAAGCAGCAGCAATGGCTTTCGTCTCTTCTCCATTAGCGCGACGGGCCAAGTTGAGGAGATCTACGTCAAGGAGAACGAACACATACGCCTGGTAGAGCGCTTCTTCAACAGCTCGCTGGTGGTGCTGGTCACCATGCAGAAGCCAAACTGCCTGAAAATGCTGCACTTCAAGAAGAAGCAGGATATCTGCAACTGCGTGTATCCATCGGATATACTCTGCGTGCGGATGAGCCGCCATCGGATGGTTGTCTGCCTGGCGGAGAGCATTCACATACAGGACATACGCGACATGGGCATCATACATTCCATCGAGAACATAGCGCCGAATCAGTTGGGCCTTTGCGCGCTCTCCGTCAACTCGCAGTTGGCTTTTCCCGTTTGCAGCACCAGCGGCGAGCTGCGCATCTTCGACGCGTACAAGCTGAAATCCGGTGCGACGATAAAGGCGCACAATACGGCGCTATCCGCGCTGTGCTTCACGCCAAATGGCACGCTGCTGGCCACCGCCTCGGAGCGGGGCACGGTCATACGCGTCTTTTGCGTGCGCAACGGACAACGCGTGCAGGAGTTCCGTCGCGGTGTCAAGCGCTGCGTGCGGATTGCCTCGCTGACATTTAGCGGGAACTATTTGTGCGCCTCCTCCAACACGGAGACGGTGCACATCTTCAAAATAGACGCCAAAGTGGTGGAGGCAGCGGAGCGAAAGACGCTTATTGCGGCCACGGAAGCAAAGCAAACGGCGGAAAGTGCTGCTATAGAGCAGGCGGCGGCGTCTGCTTCAGTCGCAACCAAGCCTCCATCAAACGCTGAGGAGAAAAAGGTGGAGGCTGTCAAAAAAGTGGAGCCTCCGGCTAGTGCTGCCGGCGGCTGGTCGAATTACCTCTCCAAGGCGGTATCTTCTTACCTGATACCCACGCAAGTGAGCGATGTGCTGGCGCAGGATCGTGCCTTCGCCACTGCCACGCTAGCGCAGCCTGGACTCAAGCATGTGTGCGGCTTGAGGCGTCTGCAAAAGGATATGAAGCTGCTGATCGCCTGCGAGGATGGCTTCCTGCATGTGTACGACTTCAATGCGGAACGTGGTGGACCGTGCAAGTTGGAACGGGTCCATGATCTACGCAACGCTCTGGAGGATGTAATAGGTAAGTGCGAAATGAGGGCAAAATTTTTTAAGAATTTTCTTAAAAAAACAATTTCAATATTTTAACATTATAAGCAATTAGTACCTAGATTTAAAAAAATTTTTTTTTTAAATATTGCCAAAAGTATAAAAAACATGTATAAATATATACATATATGAATGTATAAGTATTTATTCTAATATCTTTTGTTTTGCAATTTTCGGCAGAATTAAATCTCACAGAAAGCATGTCCAAACTTACCTCAACGCCTTCAACGCACACCACTCCTACGCCCACAAGCAACTCAGCAGTCAACGCGGCAACGTCCAGCAGCGCGGCGGGCAAAGAGATAATCAGCAAGGCACGTCCAGGCAATGTGATCATTGAGAATCCCGATCCCGCGCCTGATCATTCGTATGCGGGCATTCTGAAGGGTGACCAGGCGGCGAATACACTAACAGGTATTATAACAGCGTAGCATTTGCAACACTTCAACAACTGCTTACACAAACAATCGAATTTCTAGAATATGTTTGAAAGGATCGCAGTGATTTGATCCCATGCAACGACGAATCAAAATCGGAAAAAGCACTTCCTTTGATTTCGATAAAAATTCATATGTTAGTAAATTTCGGGTCGAAGATCTCAAATTTTATAAGCTTTATATTAGGTTCAGTTTGCGCAAGCGGTATGTCGTCAAATCTAGTAATCAATTTTTCACCCACTTCCCGACTACTTAGAGATCTGAAACTTTGCATACATGCGTAAACACCAAGACAATGCATGAATCAATAAATTATGGGCGTAGGATAAGGGGCGTGGCACTTTTTTTTATCAACTCCAGATTTGTGTATAACTTTAGAACTACACATCACACATCAATGAAACTCGGTAGGAACTTACTACATATCCATATCCTTCTACTGAGAAAATAAGGGGGCACTGGATAAGGGGGCGTGGCACCCCCATACAAAAAAAATTTTTGATCTCGATTAGCTTTGGAACTAAAGGTCGTGCAGCATTGAAATTTCGTATGCAGTCGCCTCTTGAATGTGTCGTCCAACTGGTAAAATTTTATGGGCGTAGGACAGGGGGCGTGGCACTTTTCAAGCAACTACACACTTGGGCTTCAGTTTATAATTATAGGTTCACCACACATCAATGAAAAACGATAGTAACTTACTCGCCGCGCCTTGCAAGGGCGTTTAATAAAAGATTGTGCGCTCAATATCCATATTCAAAATATCTTTCATTACTAGAATCTATTTGCAAAAAATTATTTAAATAAAATATTGTGGTCACTGGTTGACAAATATTAAACACATGAGCGCCCCAAGCTTTTATTAATAGTAAGATACAGGTGACTTGGAAACAATTTATTTTCTACTTTTTAGTACATTAAATAAATTAAAGCTTATTTTTAAAAAGTTTTTTTTTATATAATTTTATTATCAACTCCAGATTTGTGTATAACTTTAGAACTACACATCACACATCAATGAAACTCGGTAGGAACTTACTACATATCCATATCCTTATACTGAGAAAAAAAGACGGGCACTGGATAAGGGGGCGTGGCACCCCCATACAAACAAAATTTTTGATCTCGATTAGCTTTGGAACTAAAGGTCGTGCAGCATTGAAATTTCGTATGCAGTCGCCTCTTGAATGTGTCGTCCAACTGGTAAAATTTTATGGGCGTAGGGCAGGGGGCGTGGCACTTTTCAAGCAACTACACACTTGGGCTTCAGTTTATAATTATAGGTTCACCACACATCAATGAAAAACGATAGTAACTTACTCGCCGCGCCTTGCAAGGGCGTTTAATAAAAGATTGTGCGCTCAATATCCATATTCAAAATATCTTTCATTACTAGAATCTATTTGCAAAAAATTATTTAAATAAAATATTGTGGTCACTGGTTGACAAATATTGAACACATGAGCGCCCCAAGCTTTTATTAATAGTAAGATACAGGTGACTTGGAAACAATTTATTTTCTACTTTTTAGTACATTAAATAAATTAAAGCTTATTTTTAAAAAGTTTTTTTTTATATAATTTTATTATCAACTCCAGATTTGTGTATAACTTTAGAACTACACATCACACATCAATGAAACTCGGTAGGAACTTACTACATATCCATATCCTTATACTGAGAAAATAAGACGGGCACTGGATAAGGGGGCGTGGCACCCCCATACAAACAAAATCGTTTATATAGAATAGCTTTGGAACTAAAGGTCGTGCAGCATTGAAATTCTGTATACAGGCCCCTCTTGGATGCTTCGTCCCACTGGTAAAATTTTATGGGCGTAGGACAGGGGGCGTGGCACTTTTCAAGCAACTACACACTTGGGCTTCAGTTTATAATTATAGGTTCACCACACATCAATGAAAAACGATAGTAACTTACTCGCCGCGCCTTGCAAGGGCGTTTAATAAAAGATTGTGCGCTCAATATCCATATTCAAAATATCTTTCATTACTAGAATCTATTTGCAAAAAATTATTTAAATAAAATATTGTGGTCACTGGTTGACAAATATTGAACACATGAGCGCCCCAAGCTTTTATGGATAGTAAGATACAGGTGACTTGGAAACAATTTATTTTCCACTTTTTAGTACATTAAATAAATTAAAGCTTATTTTTAAAAAGTTTTTTTTTTATATAATTTTATTTCGGCTTTAATTACGCAATTTTTGGTTTTACCACAAACCTAATCAGGTGTTCGTCACATTTGGCTAATTGCAGCACCATTGAGTGGTTTTATTTTCAAGAAATTCTCACTTTCTTCCGTCATGTTGAACTGTGGCAACTTAAAAACGTTCAACCATTTTTATTAGGATTCATTTGTTTTGAAAAAAGTTTTAATGAACGTATCTTTTGGTATTGAGAATTGATTTGAGAACATTTTAACATATTCAGATAAAAAAACGTGTCTTTAAATAAATACAGGATCATATTTAGACATTTAGATTTTCTCACTAATTTTCTCGCATATTTCTGTATTCTAAAAAATTCCGAAATTTAGAGTTTGTGTGGATTATTTAGCTTTTTACAGGGACAAAAATTATAAACAGCAGCAGGTTTCTGCTAAAAGCTAGAGTTGTGTATATGTATGTAGATATGTACATACTTTTTGCTATCTGCACAATATTTTAATGTTTCTTCTCTTTCAGCAGATTCCGCAAAGTTTCGTAAACTTCATGATGCCATCGACACGCCCACCAGGCTCTACGACGAACAGCAGTTTCCGCCTGTGGCTATAGCGGCCAGAGAGTGACACAAGCGCAGAGGCTGCACGGACACGAGTACTAGACATGACACTCCAAGCTAAAGTATCATTTGCAATTGTTGTAAGCGATTCCAAAACCGTTTAGAAAGTATACACTTAAATTTATCTGAAATAAGAATTAATTTAGATATGCATGTTTGTGTCTACACACTAAATGAAATTACCTGGTACAACAAAAGTATATTTTAAGTAATTCCAAATAATGTTTGAAACAAAATTTCAGTGCATTTGAAACGCACTTTCAAATATTTCTTTTAAGTTTTTACAATTCAGTTTATTATTTATTTAAATTAAAAATATTTGTTTTTGTTAAAATTATTTCTTATCTTCAAGATTTTATATGCTGTGTTAATGACAAATTTATTTGCAAATACTTATAACTAAATATATATATGCTTTATTAATAGAACGATTCCATAACAGTAATTACCAAGCAATTGATTTTAAAGAATTTAATATTTTTGTTTATATGAATGTGTGTAAATTATGCTACATATGTAATGCGTTAGCAAGTAAGCATGTAATTCTATAGAGCGCAGCTTTCAGCTAAAAATGGAAAACCATTTTTTACCTAAACATTTCCACTTTTATAAATCCTACAATTATCATTTTACTGCAATTATGTAACTAAACATTTCCACTTTTAAAACCGTACAATTCTCATTTCAATTTAATTTCCAAATCTACTGCGATTTTCCTGTTAAAGAAGTATACAAAATATCAACAGCGGTGTTTCCTGCGCAATTATTGAAAATTATCGCATTCGTTGTGACAGCCCCGTAAAAATTTGCAATTATCTTCATAGAAATAAATATAGAAATATAAATTATGAGATGAGAAATTCCAATTAACTTTAAGAAACCTCTCACTAAAATATTTTGATGGTAAAAACAACTTTAAAAAATTTTAAACTATAAAAATTCAAAAAAACTATAAAAAATACAAAACAGCTCAAAAGCTACATTCAAGCAAAGTACCTAAAATAGTATGTATAGAGATGATTGTATATAATATAGCTACATATATATATGTAGCTCATCATATATGTATGTATGTGTTGGTCTTATGCATTCTGCATGCACGTATAAAACCACTAGCTTAGTGTAAAAAAACATTATAAAAAACAAAAATAAAGAAAAAACCTTCAAAGCTGAAACAATCGAATTTTCAACATGGTTATGAGGCATTATTAAGCGACATTTGAAAAATATCCCCTTAAATCGATTTGATTACGAATTCAATTTAAATTATGATTGATTTCAAATTCAATCAAAAGTGAAATGTGGAACATCTCTGCTAGTTATATCTAAATCTTATCTGCCCCATGCAGCACAACATATCCAAGCAGATTCGAACATTTATCGGAAATATATAAGAGCAATAAAAATATTTAGTACAAATAAGCTAATGAGAAACAAATCGTTGGATCGGTATTTCGCAGATTATTTTGTTCAATAGCAATTTTAAATTCGATTTATTTTGATTTTGAATTATAAAAATTTTAAACGATGCAATACGAAAACCGAGTCGGCTCATTTTCCAGAATATTTATTATACATATCTTCTCTAGAATCGAATCGGGATTTCATTCCGAATCGTAATATAAGGATTCCGCAATAAAGAACAATCATGCCTTTTCTAGATTCTTTTATGAATTCTGAATTCCGATACGAATCAGGGGTTGCTCTATCATATAACGATATTTGGAACGAAGGTATCAACACTTTTTATTCACTACTTTAAAATGTTGGCAATATAAACCATACTTTAAATATTATCACTACCGATAAAAATTGTTAATATGTTGGGATTTAAATAATACTTCTTGTGTATTTTTAGAAAAATCAAAAAAATGAGAAAGACATTCTAAAGAAAGAACTGTTATTAATTTCCACACAAAAGAATCGCAAACCTTGAGGTTTCCTGGTCAATACAGATTTGATCTCGATATAAGTCATATCTGTGGTTTTCATTATAATTCAGAATCGCTAATAGCAACGCTAGGATTCAGAACGAAATTTCTATTGCAATGCACTCTAGAGTAGTCAACGATTCTGAACGAAATAGCGCTTCAAATTCGTTCGTCCCGTTCGTCATTCATTTTGTTTCCACTTCCGCGGCGATGATGATGCTGATGGTCTTGTTGGTTATCCATTTGAGTGCCCTTGTCGATTTTTACATGCGTCGGCTTCTGCAACGGCAGTTCCACATCGGTGCGATCTGAACGCCAAGATTTGAGCGAGAACATGGAACTGATCTTGCGCAGCTTGTCGTGCACAGAGATTGTCCCCTCCTGCTCTCCCGAACTCTTGACGCTCTTCAGGCTGTGCGTTGTGGAAAGGCCCAGCGATTTAGAGGAGCGTTTCGAGCGGGAGGAGCTGCTTGAGCTAGAGTGCGCCGAACTGGCGCGCACTGGTTTGGTGGTGATCCAAACCTTTAGCGCAAACATGGTTTCCAGTTTGAGTGCCTCCACCAGGGAGATCTATTTGGGGGAGGATTTAGAGATCAGCTGGCGTAAAAAACTGGATTGTATTGCTACGCACCCTCTCCTCTATGGCCACCGATTTAACATTCCACAAGAACTCCACCAAGCCTATAAAAATTGCTGACAGCAGCCCCATGCCCAGCACCAGAAACACACCGCCCACATTCTCCAAATCCAATTCGGGCGTATCACCACCGCCTACATCGGCCTGTGAGCAATTTCCACCGCCGTGCATCTCCTTCCACCACTTGCGCTTTAGCTCGGCCAATGTGCCGGACTCGCCCAGCTTTAGAACGGCGCCGCTGATCTGCTTGCGGTAAGGTGAGTCTGAAAATAGTGGAAATAATTGAAAATTCTCTCCGAACTAAGGCATGCGCCCTACTGAAAGGCATGGCAACGCCGTAGGTCTTGTAGTCGAGCCAGCCGCCCACTTGCATCAGCTTGCAGTGACGCTCCACTATATACTCCAGTGTGGTGGATTCCATGAGATAGGCATACAGACGTTTGCCCTTCTCCACGCGCTCCACACCTTCATCATTACTCATGGTAAATACCGAGGGGCGTGCTGATTCCATGGCGGCCCACATACGTTGATATGTGCTGAAGTTGGAGTCCTGATAGAAACAAAACCTTTTTATTATAACGACACAACTTTGGCTCAACAACATGGACTGCTATTACCCTAAAGAAAGAAAGAGTGCTTCCCCCTGTCACAGCGCCGTATTTGATTTTACTTTGTGCCGCCAAATCCTCAGCACTCTCAATCGAACTGTCCATGCGTGACATGGTCAGGAAGGCAGCCAAGTTGGCTGTGTAGGAGTTGAGCATCATCAGCGCGAAAAACCACCACATGCCGGTTACCAAGCGCGTCGAGGCAGCTCTATGGAGTAGTTATGTGAGCATATTTCGACTCTCTCGCAGAAAGAAATCATTTACTCGTATGTACTTACTTAGGCAGTATATCACAGCCTTGTCCCATAAGGGAACCCATTGTCAACCAAGTTGTATTCATAATGCTCCAAACATTCTCCACTTCTTCGGGTTCTTTACAGGGATGTGGATTCTCCCAGTCGTCGGGCGCCATGCGTGACAGACCGAAGAGTAACAGTGATACGCCCAAATAGGCAGTGGCCATATAGATCCAGACATCCAGTGAAAATGGTGACAGAAAGGAGAAGAGGTTGGGCGGCGGCATTTCGGCCTTGGCATACAAAATGCTTATGCCCAGAGTCATGAAGGGCGGTGTAAAGTCGACCACTTGACGGCGCGCCGACGTCATGGTGAGATCACAAATGCCCAGGTCTGCATTCTATGAAAAAAGTGTAAGTATATGAATTTTACTATAGACTTGAAAAGAAACTTACACCATCCAAAAGCTGCTTCACCAAACCATCCCACTGCTGAGTATCCTTGTTAAAACTGCCGTATTTGCCATCCGGGGCCAGTTGAAACTCATATTTGAAATTTAGCAGTTTCGCGATGGCATCGATCAGATCCATGGAGTAGCCTTCGTAGCGTGCATTGCCTTGTAGAATTTCACCTTCCTTTGCCTCTCTGTGGGTTAAAGTTAAAATATCGGAACTAGAAGATTGAAGAGTTTGTTATCACCTATGAGACAAGAACGGTGCACCGATTCTGGAAGTTATAATGAACGTTTTATTGGCCAATTTCTCGCCGACGCGCTTATCGCTAGCATCTTCATTGCTCAATACATCCAAACGATTCACCGGATCCCAAGTAGCCAAATCCAGATAACCACTTTCGGTGAGCTCTATAAAACGTAAAGTGAAAAAGCTACGTTGTCCATGCTCGTTGAAGTCGACACGACCTGTTGACACCTCTTCGGAGCGCTGTGAGTCAAGAGCGAATAAAGATAAAAGGATCAGAAAGCTAGAAAATCGTGGTATGAACCGCTTGCAATGCGAACACATTTTACTTTCCAAGTTTTACAACCCATACAGTCTGTATCAGAAGAAAGAAACCGCGATCAAAGATTGTACCATTAACTAAAAGGGCTACGTCGTTCTTGCTGGTTTTTGGTGTGAATCACTCCAGCAAAATGATGTCAAGTAGGTGTTAGGCTATACTCGAAAAGGACGTAGATTTGGCGTTATATTTAATGATTGTGTCATTAATAATTGTGGATTGCAGATTGTATTTGAAGAAGGGATCTAGTCTCCAAGCTACCGTGGCCAGAAAGGCCTGTTGTAGTAGTTCTTCAACTATTCAGAGTTCCTTGGCGCACAGCTTCAAGAGATATGAAGCAAGTTCCTATGAGGATCTCTCCGAAATATCCTCTTCCATGTAAGAAAACTAGAAAACTCACCGCTTTCATAAACTCGATAATTCTTCTGCCAAATGACCACTGGCGATTCTTGCGACAATCGACCTTTGGTGTTGAAAGTTCCTCAGCAATGCCCAGCTCATTAAGGCTTTTGCTGAACATCTGTACAGCATCGTTGATCAGTATCATGTTTGTCTGATATAGAAGTCAAGTATAAGTACCGTACGATCCCTAAAAGCGGAATCTGTCCCGCTGCACAAACCTTCACATGTGTGGCTGGCACTCTGTAGTAACGACCCTCACGTTTCTCTCGTTCCTCCCAGTCGTGCGCGACATTTTTCACATGAAAATCCGTGGGATCCATGAGTCGTATGGTGGTAATATTGGCGCTAACATGCTGCAGTTCCTGCAGATCCAGCGTATGAGTGTCCAGTATGGGTATGAAAATGCTCTAAACAGGGAAACCTAAAATTTGTTAGTCCCTTTTTTTCTGTTGTTGAGCTTTTCACCTGATATTCTCCCAGCATTTTCAGCTGATTGGCCTGTCGTAGTACGTCCATGACATTCTCCAACGAACAATGCAAGATCAAACAATTGTCGGTGGACATTTTGATTGCCTTTAGAAAGGGACGATGATCACCGTCTGTGCCCAGTTGTCGCACTGTAGTCGGCGTGCTGTCCGGCTCGTTAATTTGCAGCACGTCCTGCAATTGCTGTAGTTCTGCAACATGAAAGAGATTACAAGATATACAAACTATAATTAAATGATTGATGTACGACATGTACCCTTTTCCGTTTCATAGACGATGGTGAAACTTCGCCAACCAAAGCTTTGCACTATCTCTGCTATGCCACGAGCCAGTTGTAGATTATCCGGATGCAAATTGAGCGTCATGGTCCAGTGCTGGCGATCCGCTATACCCTCATTAGGGGACCAATTGTAGATTATGTGTGGTATGTCCAGAGTGTTGCATATGGAGGCAATTATATCTATTTAAGAGACAAGAAAATGATTATGCCATTTAATATAAGTTACGGTGATTCCAATTTAATTGAATCAAAATTATTTAGGTATGCAAATTCTATGAATTTTGAAAATTTCTTAAGCGAATCTAGCTCCAGAACTTATATTTTACCAAATGAACCAAATGAGCTGAAATTGCAATTGCCATTTCTTTTTATTGAGTTTGGAGAACTTTAAATGGTTCGGATTTAAACCCGATTTTAATTTATGATTCTTTACAGAAATTGATTAAAAATTTTAGAAGTAGGTACATATTTCAAATTCTATGAAGTGTAAAAATTTAAATTGAGTTGAAGCAATTCGGAAACAAAACGAAATAACAATTTTGTAACGCAGGAGCAAGGATTGTGCTGAACAGCTGTTTATGCAAATATCGCAAACAGAGAGTAAACATTTTTGCAGAAAGTATTTAAAATAATCGTAAAAATTGGGAGTAATTGGTTTTTTCACTTTTCGCCATATCGAACTTTCCACAAATTTGAATTGGAAAATTCGAAAAGGGGTCAATACGAATTTGTTCAAAATTAATTCTTTCGTTCTTTTGAAATGTGCATATATGCAGATACATATTTAATGAGCTAGAAGGGCACATATATTCGTTGCATAGTGCCAAAACCACTTGAATTTCTAAAAAAATAGTCAGATGGTACAACAGTTTTCGTGTCATCTGAAAATGCTTATTTTTGCTGATTTCACAAATTACCAACTCAATTGTTTATGGCATTTTCAGAAGGTTTTGTATTTTTTTGGTAATGGTATTTGGTTGAGTAGTTGTCAAAATGAAGTTTTGTAAACTTGATAAATTACACCAACATAACGAAAGACCTTCAAAATGTGAATGCCTTGGTATAAATTTTGTTTTGCATAATTTTAATAACCACTACTGTGCGGTCCACAACTCTGCAATTTAGGGCACAAATGGTCTAATAATTAAGCACTACAAAAAAATAAAGCGAGAAGGGGGAGCAGCATACCCGTGCAGCTTGCAGTATTTGGACCAAAAATAGCAATCACGCCTTGCGCAATCAAATTGCAAACTGCAAAAAGGAGATTTTTGAAAGAGCTAACATATTTCTCTTACGAAAAAGTAGTTGACCTGTTTTCTCCATAATGAAACTGTCCTCCATATTGGCATATTCCACAATAGGCATTAGCTCAAAGCTTCGCTCGTAGATATTGGCACGTTCGATGGCAGTGCGAAAGGCGATCTCTCCTTCATCCTTGTCCGTTTCGAAAATCACACCTGCAACAAAGCGAAGTGATAAATCGATTGGAGCAACAGTCTTTAGAACTGCACTGATCCTAGTGATTCCACTGACTTACCAACGGAGAACTGTTGCTTGGCTGCTGCTAACTTGCACAAGAGCACGCTGATAAATAAGTTCAAAATAAGCATTTTTGATTATTTTATTGTAAACATTGTTTAGTAATTTTAGATTTTGCTGTTAGTTTTTCGCCTAAAGTTTATGAAAAGCTTCTTTATATATTTTCGCACGATTTTTCTTGCGATTTTTCAATTTACATATATTTCTGAAAATCAGATTTAATAAATCTCAATTGATTATGAAACTATGAGCACTGCACCACACAAAGGCCTAAATACGAATGAGCAAAACTCAATTGCGCTGCCTTTAGCTAATTTTAAATGTAATGCGTTCGAATCGAAATTGAAATGCAGCGGCACATGGCAGAATAGAAAATGAAGCGCCAATAGAATTTGTAAAGTCTTCGAGAAGTGGCAAGCAAAACAGAGATATTGAAAGAAATACAAAGATCTAATTTTAATTGCTAGAGAAGCGATTTCTCCCTTGATGCCTTTGTTTTGCTCGGCAATTTCTAAACAAATGACAAAAATGAAAGGCGGACACCCTGCTTGGCAATAACATCCACTTCCTCATTTCCCTTCATCCCGCTGTGCCAGGTGGGTACCCAGTAGATATGTTGCCTGCGATTCGTGGCTAACCTTCCTAGTGCCATAGACTATGGGATGTTATTGCCTTGATAGCTGCCTGACTGTCTGCCTAGCTTGGGGCGCTCATTTGTTCAACATTTGTCAACCAATTGATACAATATTTTATTTAATTTATTTTTTGTAAATAGATTCTAGTAATGAAAGATAAGTGTGAATATAGGTTTTGAGCGCACAAGCTTTTATTAATAGTAAGATACAGGTGACTTGGAAACAATTTATTTTCTACTTTTTAGTACATTAAATAAATTAAAGCTTATTTTTAAAAAGTTTTTTTTTATATAATTTTATTTTCTACTTTTTAGTCTTCCATAAATTAAATTTTAGAGCTCTAAAATTTTTCGCAAAAAAAAATTTAAAACTTGCAGAGCAGTACACAATATTTAGGGTATTCACAGTATCTCCTATCGTCATATCGTGAATTTAACAAATAAGACGGCTGTGATCGACCCTAATATTCGTGGCATATTTGTGACGCGGTGAGTTGTTGTTGTTTTGCTTGCAAGGCGCGGCGAGTAAGTTCCTATCGTTTTTCATTGATGTGTGGTGTACCTATAATTATAAACTGAAGCCCAAGTGTGTAGTTGCTTGAAAAATGCCACGCCCCCTGTCCTACGCCCATAAACTACGCACTTTACCAGTGGAACGAAGCATCCAAGAGGCGACTGCATACGAAATTTCAATGCTGCACGACCTTTAGTTCCAAAGCTATTCTATATAAACGATTTTGTTTGTATGGGGGGTGCCACGCCCCCTTATCCTACGCCCATAAAATTTTACCAGTGGGACGACACATCCAAGAGGCGACTGCATACGAAATTTCAATGCTGCACGACCTTTAGTTCCAAAGCTATTCTATATAAACGATTTTGTTTGTATGGGCGGTGCCACGCCCACTTGTCCACTGCCCGTCTTATTTTCCCAGTAGAAGGATATGGATATGTAGTAAGTTCCTACCGAGTTTCATTGATGTGTGATGTGTAGTTCTAAAGTTATACACAAATCTGGAGTTTATAAAAAAGTGCCACGCCCCATATCCTACGCCCATAAAATTTATTGATTCATCTATTGGGCTCGTGTTTAGGCATGTATGCAAAGTTTCAGATCTCTAAGTAGTCGGGAAGTGGGTGAAAAATTGATTACTAGATTTGACGACCCACATACACACATACCGGATGTGAACCTAATATAAAGCTTTTAATAAAAAGGAAAATGCTAGCACTGCGGTTGAGGATTGAACTCACAAAAAAGAAAAAAAGTACCGCTGTTGAGGATTGAACTCAAAACCTCTCGTCTGCTCTAACCACTAGGCTATGCAAGTAAATAAAAGCAGACGGGAGATATTGTGTGTTTTGTATTTGTTTGATAAATTTGGTAAATTGCAACTCTGTTTCGTAAGAGCTTGATATTACAATTCGGAATCGGCAGCAACGCTAGGATTCAGAACGAAATTCCTTTTGCAATAAACTCTAGAGTAGTCAACGATTCTGATCGAAATAGCGCTTCAAACTTCCGGTTCGTCATTTATTTTGTTTCCACTTCTGCGGCGATGATGATGCTGGTGGTCTTGTTGGTTATCCATTTGAGTGCCCTTGTCGATTTTTACATGTGTCGGCTTCTGCAACGGCAGTTCCACATCGGTGCGATCTGAACGCCAAGATTTGAGCGAGAACATGGAACTGATCTTGCGCAGCTTGTCGTGCACAGAGATTGTCCCCTCCTGCTCTCCCGAACTCTTGACGCTCTTCAGGCTGTGCGTTGTGGAAAGGCCCAGCGATTTAGAGGAGCGTTTCGAGCGGGATGAGCTGCTTGAGCTAGAGTACGCCGAACTGGCGCGCACTGGTTTGGTGGTGATCCAAACCTTTAGCGCAAACATGGTTTCCAGTTTGAGTGCCTCCACCAGGGAGATCTATTTGGGGGAGGATTTAGAGATCAGCTGGCGTAAAAAACTGGATTGTATTGCTACGCACCCTCTCCTCTATGGCCACCGATTTAACATTCCACAAGAACTCCACCAAGCCTATAAAAATTGCTGACAGCAGCCCCATGCCCAGCACCAGAAACACACCGCCCACATTCTCCAAATCCAATTCGGGCGTATCACCACCGCCTACATCGGCCTGTGAGCAATTTCCACCGCCGTGCATCTCCTTCCACCACTTGCGCTTTAGCTCGGCCAATGTGCCGGACTCGCCCAGCTTTAGAACGGCGCCGCTTATCTGCTTGCGGTAAGGCGAGTCTGAAAATAGTGGAAATAATTGAAAATTCTCTCCGAACTAAGGCATGCGCCCTACTGAAAGGCATGGCAACGCCGTAGGTCTTGTAGTCGAGCCAGCCGCCCACTTGCATCAGCTTGCAGTGACGCTCCACTATATACTCCAGTGTGGTGGATTCCATGAGATAGGCATATAGACGCTTGCCCTTCTCCACGCGCTCCACACCTTCATCATTGCTCATGGTAAATACCGAGGGGCGTGCTGATTCCATGGCGGCCCACATACGTTGATATGTGCTGAAGTTGGAGTCCTGATAGAAACAAAACCTTTTTATTATAACGACACAACTTTGGCTCATCAACATGGACTGCTATTACCCTAAAGAAAGAAAGAGTGCTTCCCCCTGTCACAGCGCCGTATTTTATTTTACTTTGTGCCGCCAAATCCTCAGCACTCTCAATCGAACTGTCCATGCGTGACATGGTCAGGAAGGCAGCCAAGTTGGCTGTGTAGGAGTTGAGCATCATCAGCGCGAAAAACCACCACATGCCGGTTACCAAGCGCGTCGAGGCAGCTCTATGGAGTAGTTATGTGAGCATATTTCGACTCTCTCTCAGAAAGAAATCATTTACTCGTATGTACTTACTTAGGCAGTATATCACATCCCGCTCCCATAAGGGAACCCACTGTCAACCAAGTTGTATTCATAATGCTCCAAACATTCTCCACTTCTTCGGGTTCTTTACAGGGATGTGGATTCTCCCAGTCGTCGGGCGCCATGCGTGACAGACCGAAGAGTAACAGTGATACGCCCAAATAGGCAGTGGCCATATAGATCCAGACATCCAGTGAAAATGGTGACAGAAAGGAGAAGAGGTTGGGCGGCGGCATTTCGGCCTTGGCATACAAAATGCTTATGCCCAGAGTCATGAAGGGCGGTGTAAAGTCGACCACTTGACGGCGCGCCGACGTCATGGTGAGATCACAAATGCCCAGGTCTGCATTCTATGAAAAAAGTGTAAGTATACGAATTTTACTATAGACTTGAAAAGAAACTTACACCATCCAAAAGCTGCTTCACCAAACCATCCCACTGCTGAGTATCCTTGTTAAAACTGCCGTATTTGCCATCCGGGGCCAGTTGAAACTCATATTTGAAATTTAGCAGTTTCGCGATGGCATCGATCAGATCCATGGAGTAGCCTTCGTAGCGTGCATTGCCTTGTAGAATTTCACCTTCCTTTGCCTCTCTGTGGGTTAAAGTTAAAATATCGGAACTAGAAGATTGAAGAGTTTGTTATCACCTATGAGACAAGAACGGTGCACCGATTCTGGAAGTTATAATGAACGTTTTATTGGCCAATTTCTCGCCGACGCGCTTATCGCTAGCATCTTCATTGCTCAATACATCCAAACGATTCACCGGATCCCAAGTAGCCAAATCCAGATAACCACTTTCGGTGAGCTCTATAAAACGTAAAGTGAAAAAGCTACGTTGTCCATGCTCGTTGAAGTCGACACGACCTGTTGACACCTCTTCGGAGCGCTGTGAGTCAAGAGCGAATAAAGATAAAAGGATCAGAAAGCTGGAAAATCGTGGTATGAACCGCTTGCAATGCGAACACATTTTACTTTCCAAGTTTTATAACCCATACAGTCTGTATCAGAAGAAAGAAACCGCGATCAAAGATTGTACCATTAACTAAAAGGGCTACGTCGTTCTTGCTGTTTTTTGGTGTGAATCACTCCAGCAAAATGATGTCAAGTAGGTGTTAGGCTATACTCGAAAAGGATGTAGATTTGGCGTTATATTTAATGATTGTGTCATTAATAATTGTGGATTGCAGATTGTATTTGAAGAAGGGATCTAGTCTCCAAGCTACCGTGGCCAGAAAGGCCTGTTGTAGTAGTTCTTCAACTATTCAGAGTTCCTTGGCGCACAGCTTCAAGAGATATGAAGCAAGTTCCTATGAGGATCTCTCCGAAATATCCTCTTCCATGTAAGAAAACTAGAAAACTCACCGCTTTCATAAACTCGATAATTCTTCTGCCAAATGACCACTGGCGATTCTTGCGACAATCGACCTTTGGTGTTGAAAGTTCCTCAGCAATGCCCAGCTCATTAAGGCTTTTGCTGAACATCTGTACAGCATCGTTGATCAGTATCATGTTTGTCTGAGATAGAAGTCAAGTATAAGTACCGTACGATCCTTAAAAGCGGAATCTGTCCCGCTGCACAAACCTTCACATGTGTGGCTGGCACTCTGTAGTAACGACCCTCACGTTTCTCTCGTTCCTCCCAGTCGTGCGCGACATTTTTCACATGAAAATCCGAGGGATCCATGAGTCGTATGGTGGTAATATTGGCGCTAACATGCTGCAGTTCCTGCAGATCCAGCGTATGAGTGTCCAGTATGGGTATGAAAATGCTCTAAACAGGGAAACCTAAAATTTGTTAGTCCCTTTTTCTGTTGTTGAGCTTTTCACCTGATATTCTCCCAGCATTTTCAGCTGATTGGCCTGTCGTAGTACGTCCATGACATTCTCCAACGAACAATGCAAGATCAAACAATTGTCGGTGGACATTTTGATTGCCTTTAGAAAGGGACGATGATCACCGTCTGTGCCCAGTTGTCGCACTGTAGTCGGCGTGCTGTCCGGCTCGTTAATTTGCAGCACGTCCTGCAATTGCTGTAGTTCTGCAACATGAAAGAGATTACAAGATATACAAACTATAATTAAATGATTGATGTACGACATGTACCCTTTTCCGTTTCATAGACGATGGTGAAACTTCGCCAACCAAAGCTTTGCACTATCTCTGCTATGCCACGAGCCAGTTGTAGATTATCCGGATGCAAATTGAGCGTCATGGTCCAGTGCTGGCGATCCGCTATACCCTCATTAGGGGACCAATTGTAGATTATGTGTGGTATGTCCAGAGTGTTGCATATGGAGGCAATTATATCTATTTAAGAGACAAGAAAATGATTATGCCATTTAATATAAGTTACGGTGATTCCAATTTAATTGAATCAAAATTATTTAGGTATGCAAATTCTATGAATTTTGAAAATTTCTTAAGCGAATCTAGCTCCAGAACTTATATTTTACCAAATGAACCAAATGAGCTGAAATTGCAATTGCCATTTCTTTTTATTGAGTTTGGAGAACTTTAAATGATTCTTTACAGAAATTGATTAAAAATTTTAGAAGTACATATTTCAAATTCTATGAAGTGAAAAAATTTTTATTGAGTTGAAGCAATTCGGAAACAAAACGAAATAACAATTTTGTAACGCAGGAGCAAGGATTGTGCTGAACAGCTGTTTATGCAAATATCGCAAACAGAAAAAGTAAACATTTTTGCAGAAAGTATTTAAAATAATCGTAAAAATTGGGAGTAATTGGTTTTTTTCACTTTTCGCCATATCGAACTTTCCACAAATTTGAATTGGAAAATTCGAAAAGGGGTCAATACGAATTTGTTCAAAATTAACTCTTTCGTTCTTTTGAAATGTGCATATATGCAGATACATATTTAATGAGCTAGAAGGGCACATATCTTCGTTGCATAGTGCCAAAACCACTTGAATTTCTAAAAAAAATAGTCAGATGGTACAACAGCTTTCGTGTCATCTGAAAATGCTTATTTTTGCTGATTTCACAAATTACCAACTCAATTGTTTATGGCAATTTCAGAAGGTTTTGTATTTTTTTGGTAATGGTATTTGGTTGAGCAGTTGTCAAAATGAAGTTTTGTAAACTTGATAAATTACACCAACATAACGAAAGACCTTCAAAATGTGAATGCCTTGGTATAAATTTTGTTTTGCATAATTTTAATAACCACTACTGTGCGGTCCACAACTCTGCAATTTAGGGCACAAATGGTCTAATAATTAAGCACTACAAAAAAATAAAGCGAGAAGGGGGAGCAGCATACCCGTGCAGCTTGCAGTATTTGGACCAAAAATAGCAATCACGCCTTGCGCAATCAAATTGCAAACTGCAAAAAGGAGATTTTTGAAAGAGCTAACATATTTCTCTTACGAAAAAGTAGTTGACCTGTTTTCTCCATAATGAAACTGTCCTCCATATTGGCATATTCCACAATAGGCATTAGCTCAAAGCTTCGCTCGTAGATATTGGCACGTTCGATGGCAGTGCGAAAGGCGATCTCTCCTTCATCCTTGTCCGTTTCGAAAATCACACCTGCAACAAAGCGAAGTGATAAATCGATTGGAGCAACAGTCTTTAGAACTGCACTGATCCTAGTGATTCCACTGACTTACCAACGGAGAACTGTTGCTTGGCTGCTGCTAACTTGCACAAGAGCACGCTGATAAATAAGTTCAAAATAAGCATTTTTGATTATTTTATTGTAAACATTGTTTAGTAATTTTAGATTTTGCTGTTAGTTTTTCGCCTAAAGTTTATGAAAAGCTTCTTTATATATTTTCGCACGATTTTTCTTGCGATTTTTCAATTTACATATATTTCTGAAAATCAGATTTAATAAATCTCAATTGATTATGAAACTATGAGCACTGCACCACACAAAGGCCTAAATACGAATGAGCAAAACTCAATTGCGCTGCCTTTAGCTAATTTTAAATGTAATGCGTTCGAATCGAAATTGAAATGCAGCGGCACATGGCAGAATAGAAAATGAAGCGCCAATAGAATTTGTAAAGTCTTCGAGAAGTGGCAAGCAAAACAGAGATATTGAAAGAAATACAAAGATCTAATTTTAATTGCTAGAGAAGCGATTTCTCCCTTGATGCCTTTGTTTTGCTCGGCAATTTCTAAACAAATCGCAAAAATGTGCCAGTTGGAATCAAGCCAACACATAAACATGAATATTGCGAACAATGGACTGTATACCTATACCCCACTTTAAATACAAACTACAGTGGGATGCTCTTATCATTAATAATTTTTCCGTGAACTCTGAAAGTGTAAAAAAGTGCAAACTTTTTTTTTAGGAGCGCAAAATGAATTGGGATAATTTAAATAAACAAATACATATGTATATTTCATTTAACATATATAAATATATATCCTTGTCGAAATAAGA
Organism: Neria commutata; assembly: GCA_963457695.1. NCBI lineage: Eukaryota > Metazoa > Arthropoda > Insecta > Diptera > Micropezidae > Neria > Neria commutata. The sequence goes on from OY735246.1 coordinate 44,635,129, forward strand.
AAATAAGTAAGTCCTTTTACTGAAATCTTCCTGATCTTTTTGCAAATTGAAGGATTTTAGAAGGATCCCGTCCTCCAGACAGCTCTCACAGATGCTGTCATCGGTCAGACTCACCACACACAAGTATTTAGCACTGGAGGTGTGACCGTCAGAACGCCAACTAGAAGTCTGCAGTTCTTACGGGTTAGAGACCTAAGGAATGACGATTTGCTTTTGTCGTCGGTTGGAAGCAGCAGCTTTGTCTGTCTACATTCAGACCGGCTCATCTAAGACCGTGTTGAGAAAAACCCAACTTTGGATGATGGCAGACCGTGGCAGTTCAGGGCGTAGAAAGTTGTATTGAGAACCGAACCTTGCAAGTTCACCGGACACATCGTTTCCGGGCACGCCGAAGGGCCCCGGTACCCAAAGCAGGGCAATTCATTGTGAAAGATTACGCTTTCTATATTTATACTATATGCTTATATCTTTTATATTGGATTTTATAAAACTTATTATGCAATCAATCCGATCACGTTCAGTTTAATAAAGTTGTCATTCTAAATAATTTCCTGGATGGGTCTTTGCTCAAGGACACATTGAAGAAGTTTTGTATTATGTTTTGTAATTACTCCTTAGTCTTAGTATTATTATACTTTCTTTCCATATTATTTGTTTCAATGTCCTACTCTGTTAATCTGTAGGAATTTTTTCTATATCTATTGACTGAAAAACATTTGATGTACGGATAGGTTTCTCACTGATGCAGGAACAGCTGCTTATGGAGGTACAGGATTAAATACTCGGAGCTCATGGAAAAATACTGATTGGACTTCAATTAAAAGTTTAGAAAATATATGTAAAGCTATTCGATATTTTAAAACCACCAATTTGATTTTCACAATTCGTTCAATACTTGCAGTAAAGAATATATTCTAAATCTTCTTGCGAATAACATGATCATAAAAAATAACATGTCCGTATCTATTCGAGTAGTACATGGAACGCGTGCAGTTATGGCTGTACAGTTCACGTGTAATGTCGACGCAAATCTTCTTGTGGTCGCCCTTGTGCATGAAGATCAAGCCGTTCTCCACATCGTGCACCACGGCATAATTGTCCGAGTTGTTATAGTACGCTTGGCCTTTGTGCCAATCGAAGTAGCTTAGATCATGCGGCTTGGGACGCAGACAGACACGACCTTCGAACACGCCCAGCCAATCGGTGAAGCCATCCGTGCGCAGATTGGCATGATGTAGACTATGCTCCAAATCAATGTAGCCGGAACATTCGAAACCCGATTTAAAGCGAAATTTGATGAAGATAATAGTCTACCGATGGTGAAAGGGCCGAATTATGGTAGGGAATTGTGCCCAGCATTAATTGTTACCCACCGAAATGATTTTCTGAGTGTTGGGCTTCTCACGATGGGCCAACTCCTTTAGCACGGGATCTGAAAAACAAATACCGTCGCTGAACAAAATGGCCGACTTCTTGGTGGGCCACAGCGACTCCAGCACCGCTGCCTTGCGCTGTTCATACTGTTCGGGCGTGTAAATGTCCGATGGCGAACGATAGCCCAACTCGACGAGCATACGACAGAAGCGTATGTTGCGTATGAAGCGTATGTCATTGCGTGTAATGAACGTGTCCAAGTATTCGTCATAGGTGGGACAATCCAGCAGAAAGAGATCCTGAGCGACGCTCATTTTGAAGTTTGATTGGTGGTTGGGAGCAAGGCAGAGCAATGAGCACAAATTTTCTGAAATATCTATATTATTCCTTATTATATTGTCGATTTTCAAAATGTTTTCGATTTGTTTCGAAATTTATATGCTGTCGCAACGCCCGAGGCGTTTTTGAAAAATTTCCCACTAATTCGACAATTTGCCAGATTTTATTATTGAAAATATTTCTAAATCCTTGAACTTTTTGAATTGTTTTTGAGTTGAGTACATATTTCAAATTTGAATCGAGTACATATTTATGGCAGCGTTCCAAAGATCAGGTTGAGTGCGCAAGGTAGAAATCTTTATTCGATTGAAATTTGTTACAGATGTTATATAACAAATTCTACATAACAATTCCCTTTATATGTCAGTCGGTAACGCTATGCATTTTTTTGGAAAAAGTATTTAAAGATCTGTTGCTTTTCTTCAGGCTTGTACCAGAGAAAAATTCTAATAAATAGTCTCTGGTCGTACGCCATTTTTCGTAGGTAATAGCTAGTTTAAATTTATAAGGAACAATATAGGTACATACTTAACATACAGGCGAATGGAAATTGAAAAAAATGTACAGATTTATTATATTCTTGAAGAATGGTAACACAGTATAATTACACGGTATAAAAGAGGAAGCAGTGCCATCTAAAATGCTGCTTGATTTAACAAACTCAAGGAAAAGTCAACGCCATGATTTGAGAAATATGTGTTACAGAAATTTGTACAAACTATGTGCCTCAGTTAGTTCCTTAAGTAGCTCCAAGCTTTCATCAGGTACAACCAGATAACCCATTTACGGTAAGACCTTAATCTATTGTTCACAATCAATATCAATATAGAGATTAAGATTTTGATAGAAATACAAATTGGAACAGTATCAAGTTGCAGGTAGATAACGGAACACTTCAGCGTTAACATAATCTATTGAGCATGAGGTTAGTCCAAGACGGTATATGGAGAAATAAATATATATAGACTAATCTAAAAATTCCTTTGTCTTTTGGGTTTGCAAAATCCCGATTTCGCCCTTAACAAGCTGGTTTATAGGAGTAATGGACTACACACTATTTGGCAACACTTTTGAATCCTGTTGACAAAGATATAATCTGCATTCCAAAAAAACCTTCGCGGTCTGATTTCTTGCACCACATCTGAATGAACAAGTTGTAATCGCTTTATACCGGTCTCCATCTGATATGGATACCCACACTAGCTCACAGGCCTTCAACTATGCAGGCCACAGCTGATATCCATGTACATATATCTCTTAATATTGAGTTCATTTTAGTCGCTGAGCTTTTTTAAGTTTTTTCTCTCCCAGCTTTTCTACTCTCAGCTATGTTGGCCACTTTTATGAACGCCTGCAGCGAGATATTCGGAATTTGATTGGCGCCAGCATGCGAAATTCGGTTTTCCGTAAACAGAATTCAATGAATGAAATATTTGGCTTTACGCTCAATTTCTCAAGCACGGTAAATTACGCATGTTCATCATTGGCTGGTGTTTGATTTTCGATCTTTTGATAATGCTTCATTTAAATATTGGCATGTAGATTATATTAAGTGTGTTAGCTGAGGGATGCTATGTGAGTTTTGTTTAATGAGTTTTGAATATATTTCGATATACTCGAGATATGATCAAAGTGATAGTGTTTTATTGGTTGGGTAATTGATTTTCAATATTACTTGTTGAATTCGCTTGGATGGAAACAAAATATATACTATTAATAAATATTGCACTATAAAATGATATTGAGTGGATCCCACTTGAACAGCAAGAGTAAGAAAGGATAAGATGAGAAGAAACAGGATAGATATTGCAACGAATAAGATGGGGTAGAGCAGGAATAAGAAAGAATAGGATGAGATATGATCTAGCAGAATTTTATAGCATAAAAGAGGAAAAGGTGGAATAGGGTACTGTAGCTAAGGACATGACTTGATATAATAGGAAAGATGGGAAAATTATGGGATAGGCTACGTTACGGCACAATAGAAATGTGGTAGTTAAGGAGAAGGAATCAAAGTAAAATATATTTAAAGAAAAATAAGTTTGCGATAAGACTGGATAGGAAAATAGAAGAAATTGTTGTCTGCTTTTATAAATAGCCAACAACAACCTGTTACCGGGCTACGGTCTGGTATGGGGTATCCCTCCAATCGCCTGCTCCAATTAGAAATGCGTATGTCAAAGTGACTACTTCTCTAATTGATTTATAATTTTTAGCAAATTTGAAAGAACATTTCTCAATTAACCACTAAGAAAAAAAGAGAAAATGACAAGAAAATAACCAAAATATAAATGCTCGGCTAGCATTTTGAAATGTTTCCAAACGTATAAAAGCACACATACAGCAAAAAAAAAATTTAAGAAAACACAAAAACTGACGAAAAAATACAAGAGGAACAAAACATGAGCATTGCTCAAAGCAGTGCGCTGATGGATCCCAAATCACGGTGCCGGTATTTCCAAAAGATTGTGCATATGTTTTGCAAAACAAAAATATACACGGACAGAGACTGATAGAGAGACAGACAGACAGGCGGACGGATGAACGAACAGACGGACGGACGGTTGGATGGCATATGTATGTGGCTGTGTGTAAGTGGGAAAAGCGCTGAACGCTGTGAGACAAGTCGGAAAATTCAGTCAGTCTGCGCTAAATACTCTCCACGACTGGATCGTTTGAATGGAGCGAAAGAGAAAACGGCGAAAAAATCGTGGCATTTTAGAATTTTACGTAATATATTAGAACACATTTTAATTTTATATATACATATAATATAATAGCGAAAAGTGTTGCAGTAGTGAAAATGTAAATTCCATAAAAGTTTGAAAAAGCACGACACGTTACAAAAATGCGTCTACTTTTTGCGGTTTTGCTGTTAATCACATTTTCCAAATTCACCATTGAATTTGCGGATGATGGAAAACCAGTGGTTAAAGTCGGTAAGTGTTCCTTGAAAGTTCCTTCGTATCGAATTACAAACGCGTTTTGCAAACTGGTGCTTACAGGGGCGCTATTCTTCAAGGATGAGGACGATATCGAGCTGAGTTTCGATGAGGCCTTTCGTGAAATTAACAGCATCAAATTATTCGAATTGAGTTTCCTAGCCATAAAACGTTTCGTGCCGTCTGATGATAGTTTCGTGCTACAGCAACTGAGTGAGTTTTTCTTATTTGCAATGCTAAAAATTTGTAGAACAAATGTTGAAAATGTGATATTAAAATTTTTAATTTTTGATTCACTCTGGTGAGAAGTGCTAAGATCTAAGATCTATGAAGTGCTAATTAGATCAACTTAAATGAACCGATTAAAATTGCGATTGTGGAAATAAATGAATATGAGCACAAGAAAATTTCTATAAGATAGAAATAGTAATGCTAAAAATTTGTCAAGAAATTTTGAAAATGTAATTTTATAATTAAAAATTTTTTTCCACTCAGGTAAGAAGTCCTAAGAAATTGATGAACTTAAACGAACCGATTAAAATTGCGATTGTGGAAATAAATAAAAATGAGTACGATAAAATTTTTGTGAGATAGATAGATTTGTAAGTTGGTTGAGGGGGATGTAAAACAAGTGGCGATGTACTGCGAACTGTAGAAAATATTGTGGCCAGGCCACTTTACGCCTGTCTATTCGATTATATTACATTTGGAGTAGGGATCAGATGTCAGTCACCGTGGCCAGAAAGGCATATTATTACAGTTCTCCATCAGATACAGATTAACAGATTCTCATGCCAGCAGAATGGTTTCAGTTTAATAGCTGCCATTAGGTTTCCAGTATAACCACATTGTCCGGGAACCCAGATGAGGTGAAGGCTTTTATTTTGCATTATTTTAAGAGAAAAATAGTTTCCTTCTGAAAACTTCATATTCATTATTAAATTTTTTATAAAAAAAAGATTGCTTGCTTTGCCTGCAGATTTCTACTTTCAATAATCGAGGCTTTAGTTTGCGCTCAGAAGGAGCTGCCATATCAAAAATAAGTTTAGTATTTATCACAGTTTTCCTTATAAAATAAATTTTTTGTAAAAAAAATTAAAAAAATGTTTTCCTCAATAACTTGACACTGTTGTTTTCGCTTTTCGGCATTACTCTTTAGCTTGTGAGTTAATTGCGAGTGGTGTTGCTGCTATTTTCGGACCAAGTTCAAAGGCATCAAGCGGTATGTACCAGAAAACATTTGCCAACTTTTGACAATTTTATATATTTGTTTATAATGTAACATTGCCGCAAGAAGAAACATGAGTTTTGACTCAAAACAATGCTACATACATACATTCATACACCATATTCAGCTCACGTCAATTATCTCAAAAATGCCAGCCAGCACTTACAAGATTCCTATATCACTCATTCCTCTAGACATTGTGGCACTTATAGCCAATGCAACCGGAATACCTCACCTGCAGTACGACTGGAAAGTGGAGACTCCATTGCAGGAACAGCGAAATCATCGCATGTCGGTGAATGTGGCGCCACCGTTGTCGGTGGTCTCGCATGCCTATCTGGACATAATCAAGTATAATTATGAGTGGAAATCATTTACGATAATTTACGAGACGGATGAAGGTATGAGAATGCTTAATTCTTTACGGCTAAACTAGTTTAAAAATATTCGTACAACTTCACTCAAATTTCAGGTCTGGAACGCCTGCAAGATCTCATGGATATACAAACACTGAATCGGGACTTTATAAAGTTGCGCAAAATTTCCGACTATGAAAATGATATACGCGTGCTGTGGAAAGAAGCTGCTGAGACTTTCCATGAACAGCGCCTTATACTGGATTGTCATCCCGACACATTGGACAGTTTGTTAAATGCTTCATTAGCTTTCAATTTAATGGGCCCCTTTAAGGTAACTCAAATTGTAGTAGGGGAATTGGATTTCAGTTAACTCTACAGCTCTTGTAGAATTGGTTTCTAACACATCTGGACACGCACAGTTCCCGTTTGAGACATATCTACAATGCAGATTTTAAGGCCAATATCACATCGGTACGCATCAAAGTCGTGGATCCCAATCCGTATGAACGCAAGAAGACGAGAATTTTCAAGGTTGATGTAAGTGGATAGTTTTGTTGGAAAGTTTATATATGGGTGCATATTTTGGGCCAAGTTGAAGCTAATAACAAAATCATTTAGATATATATCTCAGAAAATAGATAAACGTAAGTGGAGAGGTTTAAAGTACATACATATGTATGTATAATAGAGGAATATATATTCCGGTTCAATAAGTGAAAGAGTGGTTAGTAAATAAAATATACTCAGAAATTCGTCATAACGATGAGTGAAGGAAGATATTTTTAATTCCTTAAAATTACTGATCTCTTTTACATTATTTAAAATACTTTTAAAATACGTACTTTTAAACTAAGTAAGCTTCTCGCTTTTATTAATGGAATGCAGGAAATCTTGGGTAATCAAACCATGTTACCGCTTTTGATGTATGATGCAGTTGTGCTGTTTGCCAACTCGGCAAGAAATATTGTAGCTTCCCTGAATCAATATATAGAACCTCGTGCACGCTGTGATATGGGGCGCACAGGTGCCAGTCAGTGGTATATGGGACGACAAATAGTGCGTGAGATGAAAACGGTAATGCCACTTAAATTGTTTTCTATAATAGAAAATGTAATCTTAATGGTCTTCAAATCCAACAGATATCTGAAGATGATGTGGAACCTCATTTCAAGACCGAGAACATGAAATTTAATGAGTTCGGAAAACGTATAGAATTTAATTTAGAAATCTATAAGCCTACCGTAAATGAACCGCTGGCAGTCTGGACACCTGATGGTAATATTAAACCTATACGTTTGCGTCAGGAATTTAAGACCACTTCGAATACGCAGGATTTCTCACAGGCGCGTAAAATGTATAACGTTGTGACGCACTTTGAGGAACCCTACTTTATGCTTAAGTAAGTGGACCCTTCTCAAGAGACATGCACAATTTCATATAATAATTTCAATCATTGTTTTTCTTTCAGAGCCGATCACGAAAACTTTCGTGGTATAGAAAAGTATGAAGGTTATGCGGTTGATTTGATACAAAAGCTCTCGGAGCTTTTGGATTTCGAATATGACTTTATGATTGTATATGGCAATGGTAAATATAATCCGGCTACCAAGGAATGGGATGGCATTATAAGAAAATTAATAGATCACGTAAGTATGAACCACATTATTATGATATTACTAGCTATAGTTAGCCCATTAAAATTGACGGCCGTGAAGAAAAATATTTTTGACAGAAGCGTATAACCCATAATGCATAAAAAACTGTTGCATAGTTTTAGGCAAATAGTTATAGTCAAAGTAAAGCCTGAAAGTATACAATTGTTTTGTAAAAGCTTTTTCCTGAAAGGTGCTAGCGTTTCCGACTCACATATCAAGGCAATACTGTATGTTAATATTAAGTAACACAAAACTTATAAATCCCTACAGCACGCTGAGATTGGTGTCTGCGACATGACGATCACTCAGTCACGACGACAAGTGGTCGACTTCACAGTGCCCTTCATGCAACTGGGTATCAGCATATTATACTATAAGAGTCCACCGGAGCCGAAAAATCTTTTTGCCTTTTTGCAACCTTTTGCAGTTGAGGTATGGATTTACATGATGGTCACACAATTGGTCATGTCTTTTCTATTTGTGTTCATGGCGCGGTAAGTGTAAATGGAGATATTTGAAAAATACAATTTTTATTGTTGGTATATTTAGTATATCCAACCGTGAATGGGAAACCGCACATCCATGCGATCCGGATCCCGCTGAAATCGAGAATAAATGGAATACAACAAACTCGTTTTGGCTGATGATTGGTTCCATTATGCAGCAGGGTTGTGATATCTTGCCCAGGTAAGACCGATCTATATGGTAATATGTGAAGCTGGAACATGTAAACCAATACCTATTATCTCAGGGGACCTCCCATGCGCATACTGAACGGCATGTGGTGGTTCTTTGCTTTGATGATGCTCAGCACATACACAGCCAATTTGGCTGCCTTTCTTACAAGCAACAAAATGCAGAGCTCCATCAAAGGTCTTAAGGATCTAATAGATCAGGACAAGGTGAAGTTTGGCACTTTCAGCGGCGGCAGCACATCACTCTTTTTCTCCGAATCGAATCACACGGATTATTATAAAGCCTGGAATCAAATGAAATCATTCAAGCCGTCCGCGTTCACGAGCACCAACAAAGAGGGCGTGGAACGTGTGCGTAAGGGTAAGGGCAGCTATGCTTTTCTCATGGAAACCACCAGCATGTCGTACAACATCGAAAGAAATTGCGATTTGAAGGAAATCGGCAGTCAAATAGGCGAGAAACATTACGGACTGGCAGTGCCGTTAGGTGAGTTGGAATGGACCGTCTTTGTGGCTGTTTGAAAATTGAAGTTTATCTTTTAGGCGCTGAATATCGTTCGAACTTGAGTGTCTCCATACTACAACTCAGCGAGAAGGGTGAGCTTTATAAGCTCAAGAATAAATGGTGGAGAAATCACAATATCACCTGTGAGGCATTGCATGAGGTCGACGGTGATGAGCTGTCCATCATAGAGTTGGGCGGTGTGTTTCTGGTGCTTGGCGGCGGCATATTCATTGCTGTCGTCCTGGGCATTTGCGAATTTCTGTGGAATGTACAACGTGTTGCTGTGGAAGAGAGGGTTTGTGTTGCCTCATCTTTATCATTAGCTTATTAGCTGACTTTTGCTTGAAATTTCAGGTGACACCTGGCGAGGCATTTAAGGCGGAACTGCTATTCGCCTTGAAATTCTGGATCAATCGCAAGCCCATACGCATTTCCAGCAGCACCAAGTCCTCACTGGCCACATCCCGACGTTCGTCACGCCAATCACGTTCGCAAAGTCGTGGCAGTGCAAAGTCAACGGAGCACCATTGAAATAATGAAATTTTTTGGAAAACTAACAAAATAAAAACATTAATGAAATAAATAACATATATAGGTAGTTAAAGAATAAACAAGTTAAAGAAAATTGCTATATACATATACAACATATCAGTTGGAGATTATATCGCTTGACATGCTGGAAGACTTATTCAAATAGGCCCGACTATTTTCCTTTTTCGAAATTCCTTCTTAAACTTTGAAACGCGAATCGGGAAAATAATAACGACAAACAACAATAATATTAAGAGTAACATATTTAAATTTAAATTATTCATATGATATAGACACACCATTTTTTCGGAGTCCGTCACGACTTTGTTAAGAGTTCGTATATCCACTACAAATCGGAAGAGATATGCTCGGATGTGTAACATATTACAAAATAGTCGAACGAATGAAATTATGCTAGTTATAGATAAATTACCCGTAGCAATTACCACTCGTAGTAAGTATTACACGCCATGACGAGCTCTGGCATGAAGGTGATTTCGTATATTAAATGATTTTATGAAATGTACTCAAAAGTACTTCGGAAGTAAGCGTACAAATTTTCAAAGCTATTCAAGAACAATCAAAATTTTTTATGGAAAAGTACATATGCTGGCATATTAGTCTGTTGGTACATTCATCCTTATGCATGCCAGTCCATCACATGTTTTTGTATCTGGCTGTGTTTTTGTTTGTGTATTCTAAATAAAGCGACTGAAAACTGGCACGATAGACAGAGAGACTTTCGGCCGGAGCTGTTTATTCCAAAATTTAAAAGCGAAATTTGTAGCCTCTTGTCTATTGGAAATGCCAAAGCATTAGCCTCAAACGAGTGGTGGCAGCGTCGAAGGAAACAGTCTATGGACTGTGCGTGTCGTGTCGGAAGTGATATTGCGAAGCAAAAAATCGAATAATTTGAGCGTTTCGAAAGCGTTGAAAAGTTTGAAGAGTTTATATAATATTGTGGAAACATGTTTAGAAATGGAATTGCCTTTGAAGAGCAATTGTAAAAAATTGCTAAACAAAGTGATGAATTGTTGAAAATATAAAAAGGCTTCCCTCGTAAATCAAATTATATGCAATAAACTTTAAGGTTATGTTTACTTAAGTGCTAAAATGAAATTTCTACTACATACCGTGTTGTGCTCCATACTCTTCACATTCTCCACACAATTTCAAATTGTGAAAATTGGTATATTTATGAAATTGAAGTTTTAAAATACAAAAACAAAAGTTGTCATATTGCGAATTTTCTGCACTTAGGCGCTATATTTTTCCAAAACGAATTGGATTTGGTGCATGCCTTCGATGTGGCCATTCACAACATCAACGCACTGGAGCTCGATGTGCGTTTGCAGTCGTTGAAGCATTTCTTAAATCTGGATGATAGCGTTGTGCTGCAGCAGATAGGTCAGTTTTGCATTAGAGAGACAACATATTTTGCTGCTTATAGCAAAAAGACGGATTTGAATTTTCTCGAAAAATATCTGTTTAAACAAATTCTTCTCTATTTTAGCTTGCGATTTAATCGAAAATGGTGTCGCCGCTATTTTTGGCCCAAGTTCAAAGACGAGCAGCGGTAAATTGTCTGCTTAAATTTTCGAAACAATAATTTCTCGCCTCTGTCTTCATCATTGTCGTCATCAGCTCACATACATTCACACATATGTTTATATGCATAATTAATGGGCCTTAGTTTATGTTAAAGACTTTATCATAATTTACGTCACTTTTTAAATATTTTCGGCACTGTTTAAATTTTAGAATGATTTTTCTGTTTAATTGCAACTTGAAGATAAAATCAAAGAAGTTCAATGGGAAACCCAAATATTGAGTCATAAAAAAGTATCCGCGGTTTTTTTGTACATTTTTGAAACAAAAATGTTCTTAATTGAAAATCAATTTTAATAAAGTTTATATTGACCATTATTATTAATGATCTTTTACATTGTTCTGGTAGCTTCATGATTCCATGGGTGTAGAATTTAATTTGGTTATCGGCGAAAACTTGGTCAAGCGATTATCAGCGGCTCCTCGGTCGGTACATTTTTTACGATTACGAGAGTTTTGCAGAGACCGAAACAAATAATAATCAGATGGTACAAGGTCCGGGCTATACGGTGTATACATTAAAACTTCTCAACCAAGTTCGGTCAATTTGTTCCGAGTCAACAAAAAAGATTAGTAGATTTCTTGAGATATTTCACAAATTTTCAAATCAATGTATCTTTTTACCCCAGCGACGAAATACAAAACTTCCTTCACACAAAATGTAGCCTGATTTACACCTTTCAAACATATGTTCGTTTGACATAATAGAACTAGTGTTACCAGTTTTGTGGGTACTAACATCATCTTGGTTTTAATGTATTCCGATAGTGAAAGATCCCTCTAAGTTTGAAGAAATGCAGGGAAATTTCACTCTCTTCCATATTTTCTTTAGGAGAATTCATCTAATCCAATAATTATTTATTTTCAAAAATATCTAAAATTAGAGACAGTACAGATTTTTTTGCTTCTCAAAGCTTGATAAAAAAATTAAAGATAAACTCTAAAAAAATCCATAACATAAACTAAGACTTTCCGGCTAGAAACTATTGTATTTCTCAGATATTTTTACCCATTAGACTTAAAGGAACAATATTTTGTTTCGAAAATTTGTGCGCCAAATTTGAAAATTTTGATTTTTTTGTCAAGATTGTTTGGGGTTTTCTTAGTTGGAATATTGCATACACCTTGAGCTTATTGAATTTTTCTGTAACTAATTTCTTCACCATGCTCTTGAGCAAAGAGTCTATTTGAAATGTAGGATGCATTGATGCTGGGATAAGATTTCTGAAAGAAAAGTCTCTTTACCTCATCGGAGCAGCTACAAAGTATCAAAGGATTCGAGGCCACAAACACCTAAACATTTATTTCGCAAATCGTCACAAATTTATATCTTAAAAATTTATATTCAACTACTTCACGCACAAATGCCAATTTTCATGATCAAGTGTTGACTACGAAAACAAACATTCTATTTTATCGTTTTTTCATGTTGCTTTGATTGTTTATCCAATGTTTTTCGATAATATGAAAAAATCACATTTAAAAATTAATATATATTTTATCTATATATAAACAAGCATACACTGAAGATGCCTTTCGCCAATTCACTTCTGCCAGCTTTTCTAAACAATCTCAGAGATTTCTTCAAATCATTGAGCAGTCTACAGCGCATGCTTTATATTTGCCTATGAAATGTGCTTTCTTTTCTGTTCCTCTGTATACATTTCTTCAGCCGGTTTGTTTGTGCTAGCTAAAAAGTGTGCTTTTCATTTGTTTTGGCCAGCATTTTTGCGACAATAAGTTTTATTAAAAATAACAAATATAATTTCCGATGTCATTGACCCCTTTGCTCTGCTCACACGCCCACACTCTGCTTCGTCATTGCCAGATATTGTTGAGATACTTTGCAACATCACCGGCATACCACACCTCCAATTCGATTGGCATGCGCAGGAGGCATACGCGCAACGACAGAATCACCAGATGACTGTCAATGTGGCGCCCACTGAGCTGATGCTCTCGCTGGCCTATTGGGAAATATTGCGCAGCAGTGAGTTCGATTGGAAATCTTTCACGATCGCCTACGAGAGTGGCACAAGTGCGTATGATCTCTCTTGCTCTCGCGCTTTCCATGCCTCTCAAACAAGTATCTCATCTCTCTTTGTATATATTTCTCAGATCTGGCGCGTTTTCAACACTTACTCGCCTGGAAGCATCTGCACAAAACCGGCATCAAAATGCTACAGTTTAGTCGTGGAGATGATTATCGCATCCTCTGGAAGCGCATCAGTAATAAGCGTGAGAAATTTGTTATGTTGGATTGCCCACCGGATATTCTGCTGGCTGTGGTGAATGCTTCCATATTTTTCAATATGACTGGACCTTTTAATGTAAGCGTTTGAGTACTATTTGAGCTCAATTATTTTTGCAAAACACACTTCTTTTATAGAATTTATTTTTGACTAATTTGGATACGCATTTGGGTAGCTTGGACAAGTTGTATTCTCGTGATTTCACAGTATCCACGGCAGCTGTGCGCGTGCGTGCTTATATGCCACCGCCAGTACAATATGAAATGGACGTATTCGAGGAGGAGGAAGCGGATAAGGTAATAATTTAATAAATGGCAAATATTAATAGCTATAAACATAGAATTGAACATGCGCTGCAGTGGCTCAGTGGATGTGTGTTCGATATCTGATGCGAGGTTAAATCTTCGACAGAATCATACTATCCAATAGAGGGAAATTGGTGTCAAATTGTTTTCTTGTGCGGCGTCAACTCTCTTGAAGAATTAGCGATTCTTTGCCATGAAAATAAAGCTTCTTAATTCCGTTCAGATATGGCTGTAGAATGAATTTGGCGGTCCCGTTAACCGGTGCCAAAATAGAAGGAGCACCTTAAGAGTTGGAATCATGCTATCTACATATACTATTTCCACCGAGGTTCTTATTTAACTAATTTCCTTTCCTTTTCAGATAATTTCCTTACGTACTCAACTGGTTTACGATGCCGTAATACTGTACTTTAATGCCATACGCAACATCATACGTGAATTGCGATATTACGATCCGATTGGAATACGCTGTGAGCGTGGTCATTGGAAACCGGGACCGGCAGTGGTGCGAGAAATGAAAATTGTTGGTATTACTCGTACTCAAGATACACAAAATTGTTGCGTTCTTGCTGTAAAGCTGTCTCTCTTGTCCCTTTCAGCTGACGCCCAGAAATGTCACGCCCACTTACAAAACACAGAAGCTGCAGTTAAATGACTACGGAGAACGTGATGATTTCAATTTGGAAATTTATAATCCCATGATAGAGCGCATCACACATGTTTGGAATAAACAACATCAGTTGGTGCCTTTCGATAAGATCAGTGAGAATTCGACGAAGAAAGTGAAACAACGCTTGCTGGATGAGAAGGAGGATTTTTCACAGCGACGAGTGCGTTACACGGTGGCCACTCGAATTGGAGAACCCTACTTCATGTGGAGGTAAGACATGGGCAACGAAATTGAATTTTATTTTTCGTTCCTAACCCTCAATACAAGACAAGAACCCGAAGGCGTTCACTACGAGGGCAATGAGCGTTTTGAGGGCTATGCAGTGGATCTGATCTACAAATTGGCGGAGGAGTGTCGATTCGATTTTGCTTTCGAGCCGGTGCCGGACAACAACTACGGTAGTTATGATGCTGCCTCAGATGAGTGGAACGGCATTATACGGCAACTGATTGACAATGTAAGTGTCTTATTGAAGTACTTTAGAGCAATTATGAGTTTCTTCCACTAATTTATACACAGAATGCGCAGATCGGCATTTGTGATCTCACCATTACACAAGCGCGTCGCAGTGTGGTGGATTTTACGGTGCCTTTTATGCAGTTGGGCGTGAGCATTTTGCACTACAAGGCACCACCGCCTCCAAAAAATCTGTTCGCCTTTCTCAAACCATTTGCGCTAGAGGTGTGGGCATACTTGGTAATGGCTTTGGTGGTAACAGCGTTGATATTGGTGCTCACTGCACGGTGAGTTTCTTGGCTCAATTGTAGGATGAATCATGAATCACATATATTTGGTATATGTAGCATATCCAAGCCGGAATGGGAGCATGCAACAGAAAATGAGGATCATTTAATGGTGGTGCATAACAAATGGAATCTCATTAATACACTTTGGCTGATGATTGGTTCCATTTTGACAGCAGGCTGTGATATACTACCAAGGTGTGTATGGAATCTTGGTACACCAATTTTCGTTTTTGTCTAGAGCTATTGTCTATGCTCTCTTTGTAGAGGTCCACCAATGCGTCTCTTTATGGCCTTCTGGTGGATTTTCGCGCTGCTCATCTCTCAAACATACATAGCCAAATTGGCTTCCTTTATTACCTCGTCCAAAATGGAGGGTTCTATAAGCGATCTGCATGATCTGGTCGATCAGAATAAGGTGCAATTCGGCACAGTCAAGGGTGGCAGCACTTCACTGCTCTTCTCCGAATCCAATGAAACAGATTATAGGGTAGCTTGGAATAAGATGATAGCCATGAAGCCGGAGGCATTTACAGCCAGCAACAAAGAAGGCGTGGATCGCGTCAAACGTAGTCGTGGGCGTTATGCTTTTTTAATGGAGACCACCAATCTGCAGTATTATATGCAGCGCAATTGTGAGCTCGCGCAGATAGGAGAACCTTTTGGCGAGAAGCATTATGGCATAGCTGTACCTTTAAGTAAGTTATCTTTCAGCTTTAATTCATTACATACCACTAAACAGAATAGTATCGTTTCTATATCGAAGTTAATATCAAGAATATAATTATATTTACTGATATAGTAGTTTTTCTCATATAGATTAATGGTTTTTCTCGATCGAAAGGAATTATAGCTAAACAATCTCGATGAGAAATAGATCTTTTTACATGTTACCATAATTTTGTAAAGTACTTTTCGTTTTTTTGTTATAGATGCACCCTTTCGTTCCAATCTGAGTGTGGGCATTTTGAAGCTCAGCGAAAAGGGCGTGCTTTACACACTTAAGAACAAGTGGTTCAATAGCAATGACACTGAGTGTGGCTACCAGAATGGTCAGCCCAAGGAGCAGAGCACTCAATTCAATATGGAATCTGTGGGTGGTTTGTTCATTGTGCTTATTGCTGGCATTCTGTTGGCTCTATTAATAGCCATCTATGAGTTTTTCATACATGTGGAGCGCATTGCAGTCAAGGAACAGGTAGGCTCTTGTTTGAGTATTAAAAAATATATAAAATAACTTCTTGTCCCTTTCAGTTACCCTTCATGTTGATTTTCAAAGCGGAGTTTTTCTTCTTTTTATGTTTCTGGTTAACACGTAAGCCATTACGTACGTATGAGCGAAGTCGTGGCTCCACTTCGACGGGGTACTCCTCTTATGAGCGCTGCTCGAGTACGGCGAGTGTGAGAAAAAAGAAAAAGTCAAAGAAGAAAAGTGTTAAGTGTTTATAGTAATGTTTTATGGGATGAGAGGGGGTTTCTAAGATGAAAGGTAGATAAGTTTCAAAAATAGATAAATGTATATTTCATTAACTATTTACAATATTTACGTAGTCATATATTTAAGCATTTCACAAGAGTGATCCATTAGTTTACTGAGCTTAGCCTTTACAGACATGCAACTAAAACGAAAAGCAAAATAAACATTTTCTATAATAGGAAGAGTATATTTTTAATTTAATTTTATGGTTAGCCCTATTTTATATTAGCTTCCGGTTCCCATCTTGGCTGGGTATAAGAGAGTCACTTTTTTGCGAATTTGAGTCGTTCACGCGAAACAGAGTGCAAGCCAGTACTCTGAGAGCAACTACTGCTTGAAGAGCTTTCACAATGAGTAGAAGCACAAAATGAACACTCAATGAAGCATGAAGCAAACCAAAGTCAAATGAATCATTGAATTTATGGAAAAATGAAGATCAGTTAATGCATTTCTTTTTCTTGTGTTCTCTCTCTCTCTTTTTTGGCAATACATATATGCATTTACACACACAATTCATTCTCGCAGCGCCAAATACTCATGTGCACAGTTATGCATCTCATCGCATCGACTCAGTAGCATGCTTCACAAATTGAAATTCATTGGCGGATTACTACTACCTTTCAAATTTCAGTCAGTACCGATGAGTAGTAGTCCAATGAAAAATGCGAATATACTCAAATGTACTTCCTTATGTAAGGTGTTTCAGAGTGTTTTTAATCAATTAATATCGTTTAATGAATTGTTTGGTAAATGGTTTGTTATACAAGTTCAAGTTATTAGAAAGTTTTATAATAGCAAAATGTGTGTGCACTCGCGTTCGTTTCGAAGTCGCCACTCGCGTCCTTCTTGGTTTTCGATGATGTTCAAACAGAAATGTTTCTATGCGTTTTAACGCAGGGTTGCACCATGCGGTGACACTTATGACAACTTACTGCAGATCTCTGATTGGAGCAACCAACTGCCCTAAAGCACATTTGGTAATATTTAGAGAGATTCGTAAGATAACAACTTAACATAACTTCTTACCATTATTCTGAAGGAATAAACTTACATTACTTAGAAAACTACATTAAAATTTTCGACGGATACTTCAATATATAAATAACTTGTTTTATTAAAAGCTGCCCTAATAAGATATGGCTGTAAATGTGTGTCCCAATTGGTCAATTTTTCGGGCCTCTAAATTTATTAAACAAATAAAATTTTGATCTTTTCAACAAAGTTATAATAGTTTAGTTTCAGATAGCTTAACTTAAAAAGGAGTTTTGAAATTTGGGTTCTATTAGCATTAAAAAATGGGTTAAGCTTAATCGATTTTGTCATTCCTCAATTGACTATAACTTGACACACAAGCAAAAAACTTGATACACAAGCAGTACACTGCTGAAAACTGCGCTGTAGTCTAAGAAAAAAACAACGCACAAATTTTTCATCTTTTTTCCTCGAAATTTCGAACCAACCCAGTCGAACAAAAATGGTGGAAATCCATCATAAATCATTTAGCTACACCTCAGGCTTACTTCCGGCAGGCTGCTTTATCAACTCTTGGGCGCTTGCAGTCGCCAAGTTAAAAGCAAGAAACGGAAATGAAGCAAAGCATGGAATAATCAATTGACAATCGAATGCAAACAGTAAGGAAAAACCTCGTCATATTTTTCAGTTGAATGCGCCAAATTGCCGTGAAAAAAACGACAACAAAGTTAAAGGGACAGGCAGTGGGGCTATGTTAAGAGGCAACATAAATACCGAACTGCACCGCCCAAGCAGCTTAACTTGCATAAGCCAAATATCTTTGCCAATCCACCGCACTGGCCAATTTACGCCCGGCACTTGACCTTTATTTCAGTCAAACTAAGTTCACAATTCAATTCTGCTTTTACTGATTTGTTTCCCTTTCTCGTCTTTTTCACTTTGCTATTTGTGCAGATTTTATTTGCGTCCTTTTCTGCAATGAATTTCCAACTATCGGGACAAGCGCACCCTCGGCTCCCATTAAAACTCAAACAAACACACACAGTAACTAGACACAAACACACACACTCACTCACACAAACATGCAAAAAATGTGTTTATGACTTTCGACAAATGGCTTTTTTCTCAGTTCCGTCGGATTGTTGGTTTGCCGTTGACGACAAGCAGGAGAAGGAGGGATTGTAAACCTACAACAGGAATTTTTTGTTTGTTTTAATGCGGCCGTAAAAAAGCAGCAGCGGTTAAGCTGCTGCTGCGTTGCTGATACGTGACTTTGCTGTTTTAGTTCAAAGTTCACCCCCTCTACTCCCACAGACTCACTGAAGTTGATATTAGCAGAGACAGCACATGTAGTTGCCGGTTTTTGCCTTCGAGTGTCTTGCGTATGCGGCTTACTTCCATTGCTTCGTCGAGGCAAATCAATTCAGATGCCAAGGAGCGGGAAGAGAGTAAAGGAGCAACATACTGGACGTAATTTTATGATGATATCATACATTGTGGTGGCGAGCCGGATGTGAATTTGCTTAGCAGCAATCAATTGATTCATTCTTCGCTTAAAGATCTGCAGCATACTTTCTAGCAAATTTGGAATTCAAATCTGTAGAAAACCAGTATCATTCTGGCGAGACAATTTATATCAACTGATATTTTTATTAAATAAATGCTTATTTTTCCGCATGAAAAATAGCAATTGAAATGGCAGGCAAAGGCAAACGCCAGAATATGCCTGAAAGTGAAAAATCGTTTTCAACATTTTCAATTAAACTACAATTTTTTTCTCATCTACATATACTTATATCTGAAGTTGTACTATCACAGCAGATTTCTATGTTTCAGAATTAAGGTTTAAGGCTTTATCTGAGAATACTGAATAATTATAACTGAATAGCTATAAGGATCAAAAATGGGCTTAGGATTTCCGAATTGAAGCGAAAATATTGAAATTGGTTGCTCAAGTATTTGAGAGATATCAGGAATTGGGAACCATTATCGTCCACCGCCACTACTCCTCTTTCCCCCCACCCACTAACCTATGATCCTTTCTAAACCAACAAGTGCTCTGCATGTACAGGGGGCATCTCCTGAGTGTCGGTTTATTTAAAAAAAAAAAAAAAAAAAAAAAATTAAAGGTCTGCAAAATTGTGGTAAATAATTTTTGAACACTTTACTTCAGTGTACAATTGTTCACATTTGAATAGAAATCAGACCAGTGTACAATGTCATAAGGCGAAAAAACGCAGGTAGTACACCTTTTACCTTTACTCAGTTTTTTTTATGTATTGTACATAAATGTATATAAATGGGCAGAATATTTGTTGTTGTTTCACCTACTTTGTTCGTTTGATGTGAACACGCTTTTTCCCGATTTATACAAATTTTTATTTCTTGATACTCGAGTTCATAAGCAAGAGAGAGAAAGAAAAGGAAAGCGGGCTATTCTGGATAGATTTTCGTACATTTTGCTATCATACATTTTTGACATTTGCAGCAATTTTCCAAAGAAATTTTGCCAAATATTTTTTTAAAGGGAAATAAATATCTGCGTTGTATCTGTAGATACAGCCAGTTAACTCACTTAAAAAATTGCTAGATTTAACAATATTTAGTCCAAAATAACATCACTTGTCTACTTAGAAACATGATATAATTTATATCTTTTAATAAACCAAGAAAACTGTTGTTTGTTTATTTCATCAAAACTAGAGTTTCCTTGTTCTTTGTGATAAAGTAAGCAACAAATTTAAGGGGTCTGCATCGTATTTATTACTTTTGCTCTTGCTTTCTGAGAAGGATTGTGGAAGAAAGTCTGCATTTAAGAAATATTTTACTTGAAATTTTATTATTTTAATTTCTTCATCCATCAACCCTTCCTCATATTGCAACTCCCCACATTCCAACGTTTTACTATTTAGCGCGTAATTACCCTCAACTTTGTGTCTCTCTGGCGCTCGTAATTAACCCTTATTTGTCCATTTTATTGGCGGCGTAATAAAACTGTCATTAATTTACGTTCAACAAGCGGTCGTAAACTGCTGCTTTCTACTTCTACTGCTGTTGCTGCTCCCACTTTGCCTGTTCGCAGCTCTGCCTCTACTGTTTCTTCTCCTTCGCCCACTTCACGCCCTTAGACCTTCTTGTTGCTTTGCGAATGACCGCATATTTCTCGAAATTTAAACTGGCCCATTGGGCGTCTTGAGCCAAAGCGCTCACAACTCGACAAGAAGGAACAATCGACCAGGCACGCCGGCAGTGTAACAAACCGGAAGTCACCAAAAAAGCGCAAACATAAATTATGCCCGCAAAGTGCTCCTTGCAAATCGAAGCACAGGAAGCAGTGCTGCGGGTTGAGCGCTACAGGCAGCGCCAGCCAACAGACAGGCTAACCCAAGCCGAAGCTTTTTAAGACTTTGCCTTTGAGTGCTGGCTGAGGCATGTTGAGTGGGTCATGAAAGGAATATTTTTTTGGTCATTTTACGTACAGTTTACGCGCGCGACAGGCTCATAAACATTCTCAAGACATTAACAACAATTGTTTAGACATTTTATTGTTTTTCTGCTTAACATATATTAAACGCTTAGTCAGTGGGAAGGGGTGAATGTAAGGTGTATGCTAGATGCCAGGTGCGGCATTGTTAAGTGTTGCTCGTAAAAATAGATGCATTAAGATATAAGTATATGAGTGTAGCTAATTTATATTCGACTAAATTGTTGACTTGTTTGGGTTTCACCTAAAAATTGGACCTATGATATCACATCAGGCAAACAACAAATACATATTATCGTCTTTTGTTATCTTTTTTCGCTGTGACATTGGCTCATTGGTTTACTATAATATAGTTTTATGATATAATTTTATATATTTCTATATAGAACAAATATTGCAAACTTGTTCAATGTTACTTTGAATTAAGCAAGCATTGCCTATAAGTATTATAGATGGGGAAAGGCTCTATTATTTGCTCGGTTGGCTTGCTATTAGAAGGAAACTTATTTAGAGAGATGCCAATGAAAATGAAAAGTTAATTATACTTTTTGCGTCTTTTATTGCATGATTTGATGTGATCTTGCATACTTATTAGAGGAATATTGTAAGTGCCCATAGACTAATGGAAGTCTCTTTGAGTCAAGATCGGCATAAGAAAAAGTTCAGCAAGGGAGCTGAAATGTTTGATGTGTACATACTAGTATGAAAAGGAAATCTTTTTGAGGAGGGGGGCTAAAATATTCGTACAAATAATATGCAATAAAGGTAAAACTTGACGAAACACTACTATAATTTTGCATAAAAGTAGACAAAAAATAACTACAAATCATTGATTTTTTATTATTAAAAGAAAAATAGCCTTTATGAAGTGTTGTTATCCTAAATATGAGAAAGAGTAAAATTGCCGTGAGTTATACAATATGTGCTTCAAAGAACCTGTTAAGTTTGCAGATGTATTTTATTAAAAGTTTGCTGTTTACATAAGGTATATTGGAAAGCATATCTTCCATATTAGGATACTCCAATTTATGGTGAACTTGTTCCATCACTGGACAGAATTGGATGGCTGATCCTTGTGTGTTCCAGGTGATAGCAAGTTTGCATCAAAATGTAGTGTCTTGGGAAAATGAGAGGATCGCTGGAGGAGTTTATGGATTTGTATTGACAGAGGAATCGGTCCAGTTCTGTTTTATATAATTAAGGTAGTACTAATGGAATGTAGTTCTTATGTACTTTCTGTTGTGTGAGCTTATGGGAGTCTTGGAGGTGATCTGGTTGCAAGTATAGCTTCTGCATCAGCGAGTATGTTGCGGTTATAGTTTGCCGTATCGGGCATTTTGAGGCATCGGTATGATTCACGTTTCAGATAGCTTCGAGCGCAGTTCATGAATTGGAGCGTATGATGGATTAGCATTTGCCGTGTGTGATATTTTGCTTAAAAATATTAAAATAATGTTTATTTGAATTGAGCTTAACATAACCGAAACGGTTTAGGTGATTCACATTTCAAAATATTTCTCTTTTAGTAAATTTTTCAGTAATGGCATGCCACTTTTTATTTGTCATATGCAAATTGTAGAAACAATGTAGCGAAATCGGAAATACAATCAATATATGCTTGCAATTTCATGGTCATAAGCCACACGCACACAAACACGCACAAAATCACACATACAGCCATACACACAGATATTTTCACGCATCCATACAAATATAAATTGAAACGTTTCAAGCTGCGGAAATGGAACTGCTGCTATGATTGATTTTATTAGCACTAACACTAACACATATGCCACACATAAACACTTCATGCGGAACTGCAAGTAGTTGTTGTTTTTGTAGCTATACCACCCTAAAAAACACATATACAGACGTCATCATTTACAAAAGCAACCACAAAATCTGTTGCTGCAACGGAATCGAATACAAAAACACGCTGAAGCTGTTTGCCATGTCCCAAAAAAAAAACAACAAAATATAAACAAAAAATGCTCACTTTGGGTTAAAAAAGTCAGCTACGTTGGCAAAAAGTATTAAAAAGAGATTTGCGCCTGGGGAGCAAAAGAGTAAAAAAGGACGGAGGAAAAATGGGGGATATGCATGCTTAACACGTGCCTTTTTTATGCCTTGCTGGTCTGCTGCGGTAGTTGTTGCTTTTATTGTTGTAATTGAGTCAATTGTTTCCGGCTCAAAGCGGAAGCAATGGAGTGCGTCATTTCTATGTGCGATACGCATACAAAATCACACAGCAAATACGCAACCAACAACAAAAGCGGCATATCCGTGTTTGTGTGCGTGTGTGTGTGTGTGTATGTATTATGCAGGAAGCGCAAGAGTAAGAGTGAATTTGTGGGCAATTTGTTATTTGTTTTGCCCCAGCTCAGTTGAGTGAGATTTATTGAGTGATTTTATTGACAAAGGATAATGAGCCTGTTGGCAGCTCGGTGGCATTTATGTGGTAGTGTAAAGTGGGTCGAGAGTGAAATATATTTATCTGCGGGAAAGCGTGTAAAATGTTTATTCAGTTAATAAGTTCAATTGAGCATAGTCAAACAATAATATGGGTACAGTAGGGTTGGAAATGAATGATCTTTTTTTTTATATAAGTTGATAGTTCAGCCGATTAATTAAGGAAGAAATTATTAACTGAAAAGCATAGATATGCTTGTATGCACAGCAATTTTTGCATAAACACATGAAATTAGTTATATCATTCAAGAAAACAATTTAGTAAATTCAATATGTTAGGACCGCTTTTTCGATAATAAGATAAGTTCCTATTGGTCTATCTACCCAAACAAATTTTAAATCTCGAATGAAGATTTACTCATATATTTGGCTAATAACGATATGAATTTATCTTATTATTAACAAACATTTTTGCATTTTGACCATAATTATTAGTGTTAGTATTATTTTTTGTTAAAATGAATTAAATGTCAGACAATGCTAGTACAGGTCGTGGCCGAAATTTCAAGTTGTTTGTACTGCAGAAAATTATGATAAGTTGTTGCTACGGTTTGTCTTTTCCATGTTAGGTATACTTTGGATTTTTATTAATGCTCCACTATGCATGAATAAGGCGTGTTCAGTACCAATGGCTGGCAATCAAATCTAAATTACGCATACGCCCTGTGCATTGGGGCCGCAAAAATTTAGCCTTGTGTTGTTGGTTAACCTGTTTTTTTAAAATTCATGCCCATGCAATAGCTTCAAATTAGTACACCACAATATGCGGACATCAACATATTCATACACACCTGATCACTTACATACATATGTATGTATGTATATGCTCACATAAGCTCTAATGAAATTTAATTGAGTATTTATTATTTGTAAATAGTTGTTGGGCTTATTTATATTTATGCAAGCAAATGGTGAAAAAGAAAACCACAAACGCGATGAAAAAGAACAAAAGTGTAGTGCAAAATTGAACGGCATGTGTATATGTAAATTGCTGCCTGCTGCAAGCACAAGCATCAACAAATCGCAGGCAATCATACGCCGTGGTGTGCAAAGAAAGCAAAACAAAAGCTGATGCGTAAAAAAAGTAGCGTATGGTAAGCATCAAATCTATTTCACCGACAAAGAAATACGCTATGAAAATAAGCCAAAAATTTCTACTATCAAAGAGAAGTATTTTCTGTTGATCAAAAGGCTCATTTTCAGAATAATCAGTTATACATAAACATCATTGCCTCCTGTGAGTGACATAGCTGAGCAGTTTTTATTACAAAACCCATAACATTCATATTTTCAAAGCTCTAAATATTTGTATTTTTAAAGCTAATTAAACTTAATTAATGTCAGACATTTTGACGAATTAAATTCACAACAAGTTATAAATTAGGAACCACCATCTTTAAAACGGAAATAGTTTGACTAAAGTCGAACTTGTATTATTTTGTACAGACGATAAAAATAAATACGGTAGTATGGAATCAAATGATTGCTCATTTAATGGTTCTGAACGAGGTTCAATAGAATCCAGTCTTCAGCTAAATATTCATTAACTTTTTTGAATATAATAATAGGTGAAAGATTTAAAGACTTGATTTGATTTAGTGAAAATGCTAACTTAATATCAGGAAAATTGTGCCATTAAATAACGCCAATATTAAGCCAACTTCTGGTAAATTCCGAGTATTAATGATTTAGAGCTGGCTTGGAATATCAGGCCAAGAAAATTTCACAGAGATTCCGATTCAAATGAAATCTTTTCCCTGCATGGCTTCTTTAAGCTTAACGATTTGCATACAAAATTAATAAGTATACCCAACAGCCTAAAGTGTAGGGTACAATTGTGCGCTAGAGTGCATGTGTGTATGTGTCTGGCTGGCTATGTGTGCATGTAAATGTTAGTCAAGTACGCGCGTTCGTATTCAACACGTATCCGTATTTCAATATGTTGCCGAGCCGCACAAGCTGCAGCGACAACGCATGCAATTGCCGCTGTTGGTGCCACCTCAACCCCCTCTGGCCATGCCCGAGGGGCATTTCATGGCTTTTGGGGTTTTTTCTGCTGTGCGCGGCATTTTGGTGGCGCTTCGGTGGCCACTGGCGATGATTTTTCCCTATGCAGGAATTCAATGGATTATTTACGCAACTAGCGGTAAAATTGAGCCAAGTTAATAGACAGGTGTTGGGTGAGAGAAGGCTGCAGCGGAAAGGGTAGGGTAGCTGAGCCATGGTTTATGCTTAGTCATGTAAGCGCAATTCCACTTACTTACATTTCTAGCACGGCATGATGATCAGTGTTGCATTTGCTTATGAATCTTTATGGGAAGTTACTATATCTAGCTATGAAAAACTAGAGATATATGCAGAAACGTGTGTATAAATGAAAATGTTGACATTTTTATAAGTTTTTCTGCCACTATTCAAACAATTTTGCAACAAAATCTTTAAAAATTTCTTTTTATAAAAGTCCACTATTTTCTCTTTTATACTTATGTATTCTAAAGTAGTGTGCGAGCTGAAAAAATGGACTGAAATATCGAAATACACCGACAGAAAGAATTTGCAGATACCCAGAGAAGGGCTAAGAAATTTCAAAATGAAGGAAAATTACGAAGACCTTTATAAAATACTTCCTTTTTTAATAGAAGTAATGGATCTTTTTCTATAAATTTGGAAAGGAACTTTTGCGAATATTGCCAAGGAACTTTTCTATTTGTTTAACGTTTCCCTTTCTCTTTTGTATTTATATTTATTTTTCAATATTCAAAAATCTCTTTGAGTGCTGGTGGAGTGATGATTCAAAAGATTTTTCGAAAACGCTGTTGGGCCTGGTGACTTTCAAGCAGCTTAATCCAGCACTGAATACGCTCAACATGTTGTGCCGGTGTGTGGTTTTTGTGTTTTTGTTTTTGTTTTTATTTTGGGCCTTTTCAACTGATTGTGGCTGCCAATTGTGCTGCCGGCCGGTCGAGCCTGCCCCTATCCTGTTGCATTCGCATGTAAATGAATGAGTGTGTCTCACATGTGTGAGTGTGTGTGTAACTTGCAGTCAATCTATGTGGTTGTAATTAATAATTCAAGAGTTCAATACGCTGTTGTCGGTGTTTAGTGATTTTGCATTTTTAATTATCTCAAATTAGTTTCATCTTTTAATTGCATTTACGATTTGCATGTTTGCATATTTGAGTAGTGGAACATCGATATTGGCATAGATTTATGTGCGTATGTGTGCAACAATGATATTTGGAAATAATATTAGAAATTTAAAAAAAGCTCAAATGGCGACTGTTGTCCATGGCAGTGTAACCAAGGCGTATGCGTGATTTTATTTATGGTGAACTTTTATGTTTAGTTATCGCGTAAGTTTGAACTTTGCACAAATTGAAACAAAATTGTGACCATACGAATAATAATGCCATATATGCTGTGATCACAGTGGTCAGCAACTATTTTATTACTATATTATTCTATATTATTTTGATATTATTCGTGTGTAGTATTGACAGTATAGAGAAAAGGTTTAGACAAGGACACATAATGATCCTTTCATTGAAATCGAACAAGATTTAATATTTTTTTTTTTTTTTTTTTTTTTTTTTTTGTTGTCGGAATATGAAAAACCTACCAGCACGCAGACAAGTATTTATCCATTGTACTGGTAAGCTGATTCCTTTTACTGAAATCTTCCTGAGCTTTTAATAAAGCGGAGGATTTTCGATGGTGGCAAGGAACTTAGTTGATCGGTTCTCACCACGTCTGACTCCAGCAGCTGCAATCGCGACCTGGAAAAGGCGGGACACTCGCATAAGAAGTGGGTAGCGGTATCCTCGTCCTCCAGACAGCTCTCACAGACACTGTCGTCGGCTAGACCCATCGCACTCAGGTGTTTTGCACAGGAGGTATGACCGGTCAAGACGCCCACAAGAAGTCTACAATCCTTACGGTTTAGAGACCTAAGAAAAGAGGACTTACCTTTGTCGACGGTTGGAAGCAGGAGCTTCGTCTGTCTGCATCCAGCTAGCCCGGCCCATCTTTGACCGTGTTGAGAAACAACCCAGTCGTTTATGGACGCTTTGACCATGGAAGAAGGCAGGCCAAGGGCAGGTTCAGGGCCCAGAAAGTGGTCTTCAGAACCTGATCTTGCAAGTTCATCGGACACTTCATTTCCGGACACGCCGAAGTGCCCCGGTACCCAAAAGAGGGCGAGTGAGTTGTGAAAGCCTACGCTGTTAAGCTTGGCCTTACACTCTTTGACTGTCTTGGAGGTGGTGATTGGGTTGAGCAAGGCCATAAGTGCAGCCTGATGTAATGAGTTTTTGTCTTGTGTATACATATGAATGTATGGATATATGGGTGTGTAGGTGTTGTTACACACATTTACAAGGATTTCGGTGCAGATGGATTGCACCTTTCTATGCACACGCTGGGCAAGAATAGCCGGGTAGGGACCCATTAATACGGCTAGCAATACGGCCTGTGGGGAGGTTCGTGGCTACCTTACTCGCAGCTGACACTACACAATTTTATATAGAGTCCCTAGATTCTAAGAATATTAATATGGACCGGTAAACTACTCTAAAACAGAAAACAAAGTATCAGCCAGTAAAACATTTAAAGAAAGGTATCGCGCCAGGTGTTAATTGCGACACGTCTTTACCCGCCCATCCATGACCTTTAATCTGGTAAAAGGTCCCTCAAACACATTCACTTCATCCCTCTTAACCTCGTAGGAATCAAACTAACATTATTCACTCAAATTCATATTTTAATTCACAATAATAGATTTAAGTTAACTACTACATATTGTAAATGCATTGTCAAATAAGGATAATGACTTGTGATAGACAAGGCATAGTGTTACTTATAGTAAAAAAAATAATACTCGGCAAATTAAATCCTTATTTATATTCCTATTATATTAAGGAACATCTATTTAGACGAATTAAACTTCATGTTTTCTTCTTTATTAATTCTGAATTTATAAACATGAGCTAATCTATTTTCAAAGATTTCCAAACTTTTACTTTTATCAATATTAATTAAAGAAATTTCGTGCTTTTAATTAATATGGCATCTCAATAAATTCTGGACTACTGTCAAAATTTACTGGGCGGAGAGCAATCAAACAGCCGTCGTGGGAGAATGCATGTAAATGTAATAATGCACATACACAACGATATTTGACCACTCTCTGTCCAGAAAGAACAAACAAAAGAAATTAACAAAGAGAGAAATAACTTACATGGCAGCAGCTCGAAGAAAGGCCTTTCGTTGAGTGATGCGATGATGTGATGTGTAGATTAATTTATCTCATGCGATATCTTCGTATGTGATATAAATGTATATCTCGGCAGCTAAAACTTAATTATTAGGTTTGGGGCACTGAGATTAGAGATTTAACATTTTGATTACCCTTATTACCCTACTTTAATCTAAGCAAATTAGCAATTAAATTTTTAATTACGGGTGTATCTGCAAGTAACACTATTCTGCTGTCACTGTCATTCTCTCATGCTCTTTTTTTTTTTTGTTGCAATATGAGAATCACGTGTACGACAATTAATGCATGATTACATAACCAAATTAAACTTAATTAAGAAAATTTGGAACTTTTACTTATTACATAAACGAATATCTATCTGATCGCAAATGATGATTTAGAAGTAATTTAACATTTTACACTTTTTCTCTTTTACCCACACATTGTAGACCGAAATGCTATCAATGGGGTTTTCGCACAGGTGGTTTTTCTTAATTTTTCTTTTTAAGTTTTTACCCAATTATATCCACTTAAGCCCTTTTTAGTCACTTTTAATGGATTTTTATACACTTTTTATCTCCCTGGGCAGCTATATCCGATTTTTCCCGTGCTTCGGCGATAAGCCAATTTGCGCGCGGTAACTTGCTCGACTTCGAATTGCATGTGCAGAGCGCAGACTGCAAGTGAGCTGTCACTGCAGATCTACAGGAACGTAATTGGCTGTACTCCCTCAGAGTTGCCGATTAGAATTATGCTGAGTTCCTATTAATTGCATTTTTTTAGAATTATAATTTTTAAATAAATTCATTGTTTGTTCGTCCGGAAAGAAAATTTACCTTTGAATCCAATACAGTTTGTATAATAAAATTTCGCCCCAGGCAGGAATTCCTAGAGGCAATTTAGCCTGAACTGAAGTTCGTTCTACAAGAAGGAATTTGCTATATGGCTTGCCGGCAATATTAATTGGGCTAAAAATCGACTTACCAATTGAAATATTCAATAAATTATATAATTTATTGACAGAATAAAGTTTTTCACTATTAACACCAAGTTTTCTTTTCTGTTTTTTCGACAAAACGTTTTTGCTATTGCGTCTGTGGTATATGCAACCAAGTACGTCTTACTGCTTCGGTGGCTAACAGGAAAAGGAAGATCTTTCACGTGCGTAAGAAACTTTGCCATGGGTTGACATTTTATCAACTTGGTAAATGTAATAGTTTTTCATGTGTGGCCTAGTGTATTTTATCGAAAATTTATCGATAGCAATTTAAGTCGAGTCTATTACAATAAAGTTTGAATTTTTGAATTTATTTTTGGGACAAGAAATTTTGAATATTAAAGCAAGAAAAAATTTACGAAAACGAAAAATTGATTTTGTCACGCCACCCCCTGGCGTTCATTACACACCGGATAAGATTGATATCCTTGATGGAAAATCTTAGCAGGAATTGCTTTTGTTATTGCCGAATGTCTTTGGCGCTAAAAGTTCCTATTAACCGTCCTTGTAAATCTTCTAGAACATAATAACTTGCTCCAAGCTTTTCTCTCACTCTAGCTTTTAAAAATGTTGGACTTAGCTTCGAGTTCAAATTTTTCTGAAAATTACTTTGTGCAAAATTTCGTCTATAAACTTCCTGACCAACTTTAAAAGAAATGGGTTTCGACCGTAAATTGTATTGATCTTTGTTACGTTCATGAGCATCATGAATATTGCTTCTTATATGCTTGCGTATTAAAGCCAACTCATCTTCTCTTTTCAATTCGAAACTCGGTTCATCTAATAATTTAAGAGATTTCAGTAATGCATAGCTTGATCCATGCGTGAGCATATTAAACCCAAAGAGCGCAAAGTACGGTGAGCACTTTGTTGCCTGATGTACTGAATTTCTTAATGCACAAGAGATGTGTGTGAGATTTTCATCCCATTCTCTATGGTCGGTGTTAATGTATGCGCGAATTGCAGCAAGCAGTGAACGATTCACTCGTTCTGACGCATTTGATTGCGGTGAATATAATGCCGTGCAATTATGCTTTATTCCTAACTTGGTCAAAAATGCTTTAAATTCATTTGATTTGAATTGAACACCATTATCCGATACTATCGACTCGGGCACTCCGTATGTATGAAAGATTTCTTTGCAAAGGTATTGCTGAATGTTTTTGCTGGTAAATTTACGCAGTGGACATAGCCAGTGGAATTTAGAAAAATGATCTAGCACAATAAGTAAACCGATATGACCCTTGCGACTGCGTGGATATGGTCCTAAAAGGTCAATGTATAAACGCTGAAATGGTCTAATCGATGGCACATAGTTAGCCATAGGTGCTCGCAAAATGGTGTTTGGGCTTTTTGTGCTTTTGCACACCTCGCAATTATAAACATAGTTTCGGGTATCTTTAACCATACCTGGCCAAAAGAAATTTCTACGCAACAAGTCGAGAGTTTTACCACCACCTCCATGTGCGGCGATTCTACTATCGTGAGCACGTGACATGACGTCATGACGCAACTTTTCCGGAACCCAAAGTTTCCATGATTTTCCTTCTTGAATTTCGTCACCTGTCGCGTGTTCTTTTCGAATATACACGAATTTATCTACAACTTTCAGATCAGGGAGTTTCTCTTGTTCGCGTTTAATTTTCTCCTTCAATTTTGTATACTCTTCATCGTCAAAATGCGGTGAAAGTAAGTCAATTTCTGGCTCGGGAAGATCTAATGAGCAAATTTCTTCAATGTGAAGCCTAGATAAAGCATCAGGGACTACGTTGTCTTTTCCCTTGCGATGACTTATTTCAAAATTGTAACCTTGTAGTTTTAGCGCCCAACGAGCCAGTCTTCTACTGAGCTTCGGTTGTCGCATCAACCATAGCAAGCTAGAATGGTCGGTGATAACCTCGAACTCTTGCAGTTCAACATAACAACGAAATTTTTCAATTGCCTCTAGAGCAGCTAAGCACTCGCGTTCTGTTACGCTATAATTTCTTTGCGCGGAATTTAATTTTCGCGACATGAATGCAATTGGTCGTTCTTCGTCATTGTCAAATATTTGTACTAAAACAGCACCTATGCCTACATCACTAGCGTCACAATGAATATAAAATTTCCTATCAAAATCTGGATTGGCAAGAACCGGAGTTGTAGTTAACTTTTCCTTTACTTTTTTGAACGCTTCATTGGCTGATTCCGTCCACGTAAATTTCTTTTTCGTCGACAATGTCTCCGTAATTGGAAAAGTGAGTTCTGAAAAGTTGTGAATGAATCGACGGTACCATCCTGCAAGTCCCATAAAACCTCGTACTTGTTTTATCGATTTAGGAGCAGGCCATGAAATTATCGAATCAATTTTGTCTGGATCTGTCGATATCCCTCCGTTACCTATTATATATCCTAAATACTTAGTTTCAGTTACGCAGAAACTGCTTTTCTTGATATTCAATGTCAAATTTGCTTCTCTGAATCGGTTTGCGATTTTTACTAACGCTGCTAAATGACTTGGAAAATCGTCAGAGACTATACAAATGTCGTCTAGGTATCCAAAAGTGCAGTGACATAAGTCAGGAGGTATCAATTGATCCATCAAACGACACATGGTAGAAGGCGCATTGCAAAGACCGAAAGGCATAACTTTAAATTGGTACAGCGGCCGACCTGGGATCGTGAATGCTGTCAACGCCTTGGCTTTGTCTGACAAAGGAATTTGCCAATATGCATCTTTTAGATCAAGCTTGGAGATGATGTTTGCTTTTGGTAAACGAGAAAAAATACGTTCAATACTTTGTATTGGATAAGCATCCGTTTTGGTTGCAGCATTTAACTTTCGTGCATCGAGACACAAGCGCACTTTGTTAGGTTTTAACACTAATCGCATTGGGGAACTCCAACCAGAAGACGATTCTTCTATCACGCCTAAATCTAACATACGTTCGACTTCGTCATACATTAATTTTTCAACAGCCGGAGAGACTTGATAACTTCGTTGCTTAATTGGTTTTACACTACCCACATCGATGTCATGTTCAATAAATGTTGTTCGACCTAATCCTTCCTTTTCAAAGTCAGGAAACAATGTTTTCACTATTTCTAGCTGATGTTTCTCTACTGGTGATAAAGGATATTCCTTTTCGTTTTTAACATTTTCTGACGAATTTTGCACCGAGAGAGAACTAATAATGCCTGGCGCAAGATTAAACATTTTCCAAAAATTTACACCTAATATAAGATTTTGAGCAATAGATGGAATAATGTAAAAACGGAGCTTATGCGTTTGATTTTTATACTCAATGTCTGTGTCAATAAATCCTATTACTCTATGATTTTTAGCGTCTGCAGTTTTGACTTTAGAACTAATGGCTTTGTAATTTGCAAATTTTGTAAAATCTTCTGTAGCGAAACTAGAGCCTATGCAACTGATATTGGCACCGGTATCCAGTAAGCCAAGTTCTTGTTTGTTAAGAAGTTTAACTTGGGCGTAGAACCTGCTATCTGCTGCATTTAGTATTGATGAAACTAAAAGATTGTTCGTGGCACGCAGTATTTTGTAAAAATTACGTATACGCAAAGTTGACCTTTTCGGCGATGACTTTGTGGGAATAAAATCTTGAAAAATTCTTTTCCGTACTTTTAAATAATTTTGTAAACGTTCATGATATGGACGTTTGGGAAAGTTAATTTTGTTTATCATCTCTACATCGTTACTATTGTCTGTATCTTTTTGGTGTATTTTTATTTTATTATCAGAAATTTTATTATTTGAAATTTCGGACTGAGCTTCTGAGCTAGCCGGTAAATCTGATTCGATTGCGTGTTGAGAGTTGCCTACTTCGGAGATACTCTGGCATTTTTGGGCATCCCCCTTTTGGAGTTTTCCGATTTTTTTGCGGAACAAATTATACACTGAGGCTTATAAACTTCGGGCAATCCGCAGCCGTAGCAGAAAACTTTTCGCTCTTTCAAACAGTCTTCCCAGTAATGGCCTAATTCTTTGCAATTCCAACAATTGATTTCTAAAAGTTTTTGGGCATTTTTATGCAATGCATCTACACTTCCTTCAAATTCACTATCAGAAGGTTGATCTGAGTAGGCATTTTCTTCCATTGCAGAAATATTCTTGCGGTATTGTGGATTGGTTGGATTATAAGTTCTGTTTGGAAATCTACGATAAGAATCTTCAGATAGAAAATTTTCTCTTTTTTCTACTAACTTACGCAAATGACCGATGGTCTGTATATTCACGTACAAAAGCTCGTGACGGATGTCCGGCTTTAAATTTCGAATAACTATTTCTATTAACTCCTGTTCGGATATCGGTTCTGTCAACCGATCAACTATTGTAGAAATAGAATCGTAAAAATCTTCAAAAGTCTCATTTGGCTTTTGTTTTCGATTGCGTAATTGTTCACGAATATCGTAGTTAGATTTACACTCTTGATATTCGTATTTTAATGCTGCGCAAAAGTCTTGCCATTGAATAGAATTCACTCTTTTGTGATAACGCCAAAACCACTCGCGGGCCTTGCCAGTTAATACGACATGGAGATTTTTGCATAGAGAGCTAAAATTGTGGTTTAGACTTTCGGCAGTCAAAACTCGAATTCGGTATAAGAATTCGTCAACAGTTAGACCGTTAGACGATCCATCAAATTTTACGTTCCAATTTTGAATTATATTGGTAATTTTGTCGGATGTCAAAGCAAAGGAATGTGCATTTGTATTATGCGAAATATTCGGTGACGTAGAAATATTTCTGCGACTTCGCTGTTCATTGTAATGATCATTAGCGACATTCAGAGTATTTCTCTGAGTTTGAGTTGAGCCAAGGCGCAAAGACAGCAGTCGTTGAATGCTTTGTTCTACAATTTGGCTAATTTGTTCATAGTCCACCGTAGACTGCACATTTCGTGTGTCATAAGGCGTATTAGCGATATTTGGAATTAATTGTTCAACAACGGAACTAGCCGTTGGTTCTACAGAATTGTCAATATTTAGCAAAGGCAATGAATAATTGGGAGATGGATTTTCTCGTGCTTGATTGGAGACATTTAAATTCTCTGCTAAATTTTCATGACTATTGCCATTGCGGTAGCTTCTAGTCACGTATCTTTTCGGAGTGGCACCACGTTTTTGGTGTCCTCGTAAAACATTTGAATGGTTATGTTTTTTCTTTTTGGTTGTTTTAAGGTCCTTCAGGTGTAGCAATTTTCTGCACTGTGGACACTCAGGATTATCTTTTAACCAAATTTCAATACAATGTTTGTGAAAAAAGTGGTTGCATGGAGTAACTATACCGTCCTGTTGTTCGGAAATATCTTGTAAGCAAATAGTACAATGGGATTCCATATTGGTATCCAACAAACTAGATACGTTTTCGTTACTATGTCTCACGCTCATTAAAAGTTCAAAAAAAAAATTGTGATTTCCTACTTTGAGGAAAAGGGATGAATGAATGGAATTTGTTTGTGTTTTACTGAAAGATAAGAATACTAACTTTTTGGTCTATGGATTAATTTACTTTCTTGATGCATTGTAACAACTGAATTAGGGTTTCTTAAATCATTGATGCTAGGACAAAATATGCTATAGTAACAACATTTTGTAATTCACTAGAAAAATTTGACTTTAAAAGAAAATTCCAAACTAACAATGGGTTGTTAGAACGTATTCAAATCAAGAGAAAAAGCTTCATACCAGTGGAATGTTATACAACTGAATTCTAATCGGTCGCAAATTTGGTCTATAAATCCGCCAAATTTACGCAATTCCAGAAAAGTTCTACAGTGTATTCCAACTTAAGTAGTCGTTAGCTAATTTGTATTAAAGAAATTGAATTTAAACGGAAATTGGAATGTAGAAAGCATTATCTATTCATAGATAAAAATTTCTACGATTCGGACTAGACAAATAAAATTGAATTTCACATGCCTAGCCCCACGTTGGGCGCCATTTTATGTAATGAGTTTTTGTCTTGTGTATACATATGAATGTATGGATATATGGGTGTGTAGGTGTTGTTACACACATTTACAAGGATTTCGGTGCAGATGGATTGCACCTTTCTATGCACACGCTGGGCAAGAATAGCCGGGTAGGGACCCATTAATACGGCTAGCAATACGGCCTGTGGGGAGGTTCGTGGCTACCTTACTCGCAGCTGACACTACACAATTTTATATAGAGTCCCTAGATTCTAAGAATATTAATATGGACCGGTAAACTACTCTAAAACAGAAAACAAAGTATCAGCCAGTAAAACATTTAAAGAAAGGTATCGCGCCAGGTGTTAATTGCGACACGTCTTTACCCGCCCATCCATGACCTTTAATCTGGTAAAAGGTCCCTCAAACACATTCACTTCATCCCTCTTAACCTCGTAGGAATCAAACTAACATTATTCACTCAAATTCATATTTTAATTCACAATAATAGATTTAAGTTAACTACTACATATTGTAAATGCATTGTCAAATAAGGATAATGACTTGTGATAGACAAGGCATAGTGTTACTTATAGTAAAAAAAATAATACTCGGCAAATTAAATCCTTATTTATATTCCTATTATATTAAGGAACATCTATTTAGACGAATTAAACTTCATGTTTTCTTCTTTATTAATTCTGAATTTATAAACATGAGCTAATCTATTTTCAAAGATTTCCAAACTTTTACTTTTATCAATATTAATTAAAGAAATTTCGTGCTTTTAATTAATATGGCATCTCAATAAATTCTGGACTACTGTCAAAATTTACTGGGCGGAGAGCAATCAAACAGCCGTCGTGGGAGAATGCATGTAAATGTAATAATGCACATACACAACGATATTTGACCACTCTCTGTCCAGAAAGAACAAACAAAAGAAATTAACAAAGAGAGAAATAACTTACATGGCAGCAGCTCGAAGAAAGGCCTTTCGTTGAGTGATGCGATGATGTGATGTGTAGATTAATTTATCTCATGCGATATCTTCGTATGTGATATAAATGTATATCTCGGCAGCTAAAACTTAATTATTAGGTTTGGGGCACTGAGATTAGAGATTTAACATTTTGATTACCCTTATTACCCTACTTTAATCTAAGCAAATTAGCAATTAAATTTTTAATTACGGGTGTATCTGCAAGTAACACTATTCTGCTGTCACTGTCATTCTCTCATGCTCTTTTTTTTTTTTGTTGCAATATGAGAATCACGTGTACGACAATTAATGCATGATTACATAACCAAATTAAACTTAATTAAGAAAATTTGGAACTTTTACTTATTACATAAACGAATATCTATCTGATCGCAAATGATGATTTAGAAGTAATTTAACATTTTACACTTTTTCTCTTTTACCCACACATTGTAGACCGAAATGCTATCAATGGGGTTTTCGCACAGGTGGTTTTTCTTAATTTTTCTTTTTAAGTTTTTACCCAATTATATCCACTTAAGCCCTTTTTAGTCACTTTTAATGGATTTTTATACACTTTTTATCTCCCTGGGCAGCTATATCCGATTTTTCCCGTGCTTCGGCGATAAGCCAATTTGCGCGCGGTAACTTGCTCGACTTCGAATTGCATGTGCAGAGCGCAGACTGCAAGTGAGCTGTCACTGCAGATCTACAGGAACGTAATTGGCTGTACTCCCTCAGAGTTGCCGATTAGAATTATGCTGAGTTCCTATTAATTGCATTTTTTTAGAATTATAATTTTTAAATAAATTCATTGTTTGTTCGTCCGGAAAGAAAATTTACCTTTGAATCCAATACAGTTTGTATAATAAAATTTCGCCCCAGGCAGGAATTCCTAGAGGCAATTTAGCCTGAACTGAAGTTCGTTCTACAAGAAGGAATTTGCTATATGGCTTGCCGGCAATATTAATTGGGCTAAAAATCGACTTACCAATTGAAATATTCAATAAATTATATAATTTATTGACAGAATAAAGTTTTTCACTATTAACACCAAGTTTTCTTTTCTGTTTTTTCGACAAAACGTTTTTGCTATTGCGTCTGTGGTATATGCAACCAAGTACGTCTTACTGCTTCG
The DNA here is from genome assembly GCA_963457695.1 of Neria commutata. Classification (NCBI taxonomy): domain Eukaryota; kingdom Metazoa; phylum Arthropoda; class Insecta; order Diptera; family Micropezidae; genus Neria; species Neria commutata. The sequence goes on from OY735246.1 coordinate 44,673,023, forward strand.
GTGGCTAACAGGAAAAGGAAGATCTTTCACGTGCGTAAGAAACTTTGCCATGGGTTGACATTTTATCAACTTGGTAAATGTAATAGTTTTTCATGTGTGGCCTAGTGTATTTTATCGAAAATTTATCGATAGCAATTTAAGTCGAGTCTATTACAATAAAGTTTGAATTTTTGAATTTATTTTTGGGACAAGAAATTTTGAATATTAAAGCAAGAAAAAATTTACGAAAACGAAAAATTGATTTTGTCACGCCACCCCCTGGCGTTCATTACACTGACTGTCACTACAGACGCAAATACTCTTGCCAGACCATCCACTTTCCCTGACGAAATCCATAGCCTTTAGGATTGCAAAGACCTCCGCCTGAAAGACGGATGCATGCTTTCCCAATGGATAGTGAAGTTTTGTGTCGTTTTCCTCAAAATACACACCAGCTCCTGAACCTTCATCAGTTCTGGACCCGTCTGTAAAGACTCTACAACACCCCCTGCCTGGCTCGGCTGACGAAAGCCAGCTGTCGCGTTCAGGAAAGGAAACTTCGTATCTGCGCCGGAGTTCGAGGTGCGGAACTAATACATCAGACGGCATGCTCATTCCATCCAAGAATGGTAGAGAGGTCTGCGCAGAGTTATGCCCGCCCCGATGCGATTCAAACCACATCCCTACTTGTTTCAATCTAAAGCAGGCCTTGGCGGCTTCACCTCGGATGAAAATGTCCAGGGGTGGAATGTTGAGTATTACGTCTAGAGCAGGGCCAGGGGTGGTCGGGAAAGCTCCCGTACAGCCAAGACACACTGTTCTTTGTAGACGCCCCAGCGAAGCAATGACGCATTGGCGAGAAAGCCTGCTGAACCAAACTACAGACGCATACGAGATTATTGGTCGAATCATCGACGTGTAGAGCCAAAGGACTCGTTTGGGCGAAAGACCCCACGTTTTACCAAACACACCCCTACAATGCCAGAAGGCAGAAAGAGCTTTTGAAGTTTTGGATTCAACATGACTGCTCCATAGAAGTTTGCTATCAAGGATGACTCCGAGATATTTTATTTCCCTAGAGAGTTGGATAGTCACTCCCCCTAGAACAGGCAGGACAAGGCCATCAATCTTTCGCCGCCTGGTGAAGAGAACTACTCCAGTTTTGAGAGGATTGACAGACAAGCCATTGCTCATGCACCACGAGTGAATTATATCCAGCGCAGCTTGTGCCTTTCGACACACGACTCTAATGGATGAACCCGTAGCAAGGACAGCTACATCATCCGCGTAGGCTTGGGCGTAGACCCCGGACTCGTTGAGTGAGCAAAGCAGGGAGTCGATCAGCAAGCACCAGAGCAGAGGGGAAAGGACACCGCCTTGCGGGCAGCCTCTCTTCACCTCCGTCATGACAAACCTGTCCTCCTCCCCGCCCACCACCGCGGTCCTGCACTTCAGCATTGACCGGAGCCAATTTACTGTCGTGGGATCCACTCCATGAGAGCTAGCTGCGCTACACATTCCTTCAAAGGACGCATTATCAAATGCACCCTCAATGTCCGCGAAAATGCCCATTGCGTAGTCTTTCCTGTCCACAGCACCCTCAATCCTACCAACCAGATTTTGTAGCGCTGTTTCACAAGATTTTCCGCGTTGATAAGCATGTTGCGCGGGCGAGAGGGGATGCTGAAGCAGCGCCCTGCGGATGTGCAGCTCAACAAGTCTCTCCAATCCCTTCAGCAAGAAGGAGGACATCCTGATAGGGCGGAAGCTTTTGGCGAGTGAGTAGTCATCCTTTCCTACTTTCGGAATGAAAGCCACTCTCGCCAACCGCCATGGGAAGGGAACATAAGCCAGAGCAATACAAGCGATGAAGAGCTTCTTCAAGGTTGGTGCTATCTGGGCTAGTCCCTCTTTTAGAAGGGCCGGGTAAATCCCATCCAGACCTGGTGACTTAAAGTTTTCGAACGCAGATATAGCGTATCTAATCGCCGAGTCGTTAGCAATTCTGGATGCAATGTACCAGTCCCTCCTTGAGGGCCCAACTTCCTCCGTTGTGGACACACCAGTTATAGAAGGCAGGGGTCCCACCGAAATCTGACTGCCCGGAAAGTGAGTCTCAAAGAGAAGCTGCATGGTCTCCTCCTTGGTCTCAGTGTACGAGCCGTCAGACCTGCGAAGCGATTCCAGCTTGGCCTTTCGTCGCGATTTAATATTCCTTATGTATTTAATAAAAGTTGTATTTTGAAATTTTTATTTTTTTAACTTTATAAAACTGGTAACGGGCTTTCATTGGGCAATTAATTAGCCATCCATGCCATGCGACGTAAAAGTATGTGTATTTCAATAAAATTGTCCATTTTGACAAAAACCCAGCATTTATATTATGCAGCTCAAGGTGAAAAATTCAGCAATTTTAATAACTCGTTGGCAACATTTTGCAAAGAGTCGTGAATAACTATTACTCTAATTTTGTTCGAACTGAATTTCTAAATGAAGTTCTAATTCTAACTATTCTTAAATTCTTATTAAAATTTTAATTCTATTTACCTAGCATTGTTAGAATTAACTTGAATTTGAATTCTCCTGCAAATGCTTATATTAATTCCAAAGCCAACTCTAATTCTGTGTATAATAAAATTTTCTATTCCATGTCTTACCACATTTTCAATTATAATTCGTACTTAATTCTCCATTGTAGCATTATGTCTCCGTCCTAATTAGCCTGTTTGATTAAATAGCCATCTTTAGTTTGAGTTTATAATATCACAGAGATTTCTCAAGTGTGCCCTTTCATGCAGAGTTTGCTAAGCGTTAGATGAATTCAAGGAAATGTGGCCATTAACAAAAGGCTCATTAATCCAAGGCCGGAATATTGAATATGAAATTTGCGAGGAGCTGCGCTTTGTAAAACACTGTCAAACTAGTGGCGTAGTAGTATGCATGTGTAATTATGTGCTTGCGCGTGTAGCTTCCGGGTTAGGTGCATGTGTATATGTAGCTGGGTATTTGTTTGTGGGTTTGAATTATTAAGAGGAGGGCAGCAATAAATATATAGGAAAGGTGAAATGCAGTAGCACACGAATACACATGTACAGCATATTGTAAGTTGGTATGCACATAGATATGATTATAAAGGAGCACTCACACAATTACGCCAGCACCCACAAAAGCACTTCATTTGTTTCAGATAAACCTTTGACCTAATGACCCTCATTTGTGCACAAAAGCGCTAATTAGCAGAAGAGCCACATGCACCCTCACACACAAAGACTCATACATACCACAGACAATATGCTTGCACACACAAGTACACATACATTCACACCTTTGTGAGCTTTGCTTAACGGTAGTTGCTACTAAGGAAATGGGAAGTCATATGTGCTGCCCCAGTGGAAAGACTCTCAACTGATCACTCGGCCTGATAATTTTGCAGCGATAACAACAAAGCAGCAATTGGCTGTCTATTTCTGCGCTGGCACTGGAAGATTTATTTGAATTGTTGTTCGAAGTTTTTAGAAGTATTAAAGTGTGTGCATGCTTTGTTGAGCCAACAGCTATGATTTTTTTTTTTAACGTTTGATAAATTTCGAGATTCGCATTTAAAATTAAGTGTAATTCTCAAATCATCTTCAAGTCGAGATTAAGTAACGTATTCAAATGTTTAATATCAACTCTAACCTCATTTGAGAATGATTTCAGAAATATTTAGCGAAATTTTATCTGAAAATGCCGTAGTTCAATCTAAATTTGGCAATGACTGCAATACCAAGAACTAGGCACAGTATATGAAAGTAAAGCTAGAAGGCGGCTGCATTTTTCGGAAGCCGTGAAAAAAGTGAAAAATTAAAAAAAAAAAAGTGAAAATAAAACAATAACAGCAAAAATATGCTTGCTGCGACGGTAAATGCTATACATGACGTATGAGTAATATTTTTCTTTGTGCGTGTTGGGAAGGGGTGTTGGCAGTACATATTGTAGAAAGTAGCAAATACATAGGCTCGAAAATTTAAAGAGAATTGCAAGCCTGTTTGAATTTGAGAATTAAGTTGAAAATATTCAAATGTCCCTTCTTAATACTTCTGAATTTTAGAAGGCCGATCGAGTTTCCAAAACGTTCTCTATGAGTATTATATTATTATTTTTATTCTAGCCAATATATAATTGAAATTAAATACATTTTGAAAAGTGGTTTTCTCTTTTTCATGAAAAAAAAGAAGCAATGGAAACTGACCTTCTATATTGGATAACAAATAGAGCATGCAAGTGTGAACAATTTTAAAGAAATAAAAGAATGTTAAGTATGTGAAATGATTATGACTAATAAATGTCTACATGTGCAATTGAATATAGTTAATTCAGTTTTTCGGCTCCGACTGCTTGCACACTTACGCACACAATTGCAACATCCCTTTCCTGCCGTAAACCCTACAGGCAGCAGTGCGGCAACGCATTTACATAGCATTAATTGAATTCAATTTCCAGTATATTGCGTTGCATGTGGCCGGCAGAAGAAGTCAGAGCTGTCACAGTAGCAAATAGCCGGCAGCAACAGCAAGGAAATTACAACAACTCCAACAGCAGCAAAAGCAGGAGCAGTTACAAGCAGTGCACATTGCAATGCTTTGATTTGATTTTGGCTGGAAGTCAATGTCAACTGAATTACTTAACATGCCACAAAGTGGCATGAACGAACACACCAACTCTCAGGAGAACTGATTACTGAGTGAGTTGAAGTTTTGAATGCAGCTAAATGAAAAATATGTAGGAAGAGCGGAGCGAAGATCAGACAGAGGGATGATATGAAAGGAAATGAGAAGAGATGCTGTAGGGAATAGTGGTCCAGTCAGGCATACTATTTAATATATGTATGTAAAAGGTACAAAAACTTTGTTTTAAGTTCACAGTTAATGGACATCAGTTAACTACCACGCCTAATTGATATATATAAATTTTTAAACTCAAACTCTTCCAAAATAAATTTTTCTCCGCTTTCGAAACATTATGCAACTTGTAGCAATTGGGGAGATTATGCATCAATGAAATGAAAGCATAAACTACAATCGATTCTGACTTCAAGAGTATTTAAAATATAAATTCTGATTTCAATCCATCACTGTCTCTTGATTTTGTTTTTTTTTTTCTGATTTTTGGTGTCGACACTTACCTTCCATTCTTTTCAAAAAGTCTGTGCCCGCTATAATTCAATACGATCGATTCTTCCAACATTCCAATTTTAGACATTAGACCAGAAAATGTTGACACTTTTATGACTTCTAATTGAGAGCCTTTCAGCATTTCAAGTAAAAGTTGTCTTCCTTGTCTCAATGAATTTTATTTGTGCATATGCACTTGAATGTAAATCATGAAATGGACCTGGATCTATGTGTAGATATGTATCTGTGTATGCATTTGCATATCTTATTCAACTTTGAACTTGTACTTTTGCATTTGCCTGATATTTCATTGAGAAGTACATAATTGATTGCACGAAATGTGAGAAATGCTCACACTAATATTTGTATGTGTGCTGTATGTGTGTGTCAATTTGCTGCTGTGTGTGCTTCAGTTTCTGTGACTTGCGGAAATTCTAATTTGATTATGCTTTGTTTAATTGTGTACTTCAGGTGCATTGGCATTTTGTTACACTGTAGATTGATTTGCTGCCGATTTATGCATGTGTATATTCATATTGAATATGTATGTGTTTGTAGGCAGTGAAGCAATTTCGTTTGAGAAAATTTCGTTTGCTCAAGCGATAAATTAGATTATGCTATTTTGGTGTTGCACGACGTATGAGTGACATTAATTTAATGCTCTGGCATCTCGAATATAAAATGAAGACTTACATATCCTGACTTTTGACTTTCTTGCACTGCTTGCCTCTTAGCGGTAAGGTAGGATGTAAAATTTGGTCACATTCAACAGAATAACAACGTCATCATCATATATTTCGCATATATATCTGTAGTACAAATTCACGATTTAATATAATTTAATCAAAAAGAGGTACAGATTTCTTGAATTTGTCAGAGAGAATACCTAAGAAATCTAGGAGCAACTATCTTCTCTAAATGCATTTTAAATAGATGGCAGTTGTAGTATTATTTTGCCTAAAAATTTAAATTTTTGACAGTATTTTTCAGAAAATGATAAAATTTAAACTTTGCAATTACAAATAAGGCAAATTTAATGCATTTTTATGCAAATTCAACAATATGTGCACGTAATGTGAAAATGTTTAATTAGGTCACTGCTAACTGCTTTAAAATTAGAACACATTTTATAAAGCTATACATGTGCATATGTATGCAAGAACTATACATGCAAAAATGTGCATACAATTGCCTATAAATAATCGCTTGTTATATTAATATATGCACATGTGTATGTGTATATACATTTATATATGTATATATGTATGTACATGTAGAAATACAATATTAAAGCTATTATATTCAGTGTAGGGCATGTGGCATTTAAGCGTGTCTATAGTATGAGGCTGTGCGCTTGTGTATGTGTGCGTGCAAGTTAATTTAAAATAAAAAACTCTAATGACCTTTGAATAGCATTAAGCAGCGCCGGGCGTTTTAACCCAATTATATGCAGCAAATATACATATGTACATACATACATATTTTGGAATAAAATTTTAAATAAAATAATTAAACGCAGCATTGAAAAGGGATAGGCAACTCAAAATGTTTGCACTTTCACAGATATTATCTTTATTTAATTAAGCATTTATATCAATGATAAAAATGTATGCAACTGTAATTGCAACATCTCACGAAAAATCGCAGTTAATGCACTTACCATAATATGGCAGCATAGAATACTCGAAAATTCGCCCAATTAGTCAGTACTACAAGCCCTTCTAAGAAAGAGGGGAGATCCACATTCAACAATTTTTAAATATCTGCTATTATATACAAGCTTTTCATCTAATTTTAATATTAATCAGCTGTCTTCTTACATACTATATAGTGCCTAGCAAAAAGTATTAGGATTTTTAGTTTGACACAAAACAGTTCAAATATGTTCTTCAATGCACAAGAGCCTGGGTAAATTTCAAAACACTTTTGTGAGGCAATGTAGTAAGTTGAAAATGAAATTCAAACATTTGAGTGAGAGATTGCGCCCCAGACGTATCAATGAAACATCATATATCGTATGAAACATAAAACATCGTATCATACATATATGATACGAAGGCATATATGAAATTTCTAGGAAGATTTCAGTAAGAGGAATTTATTTATCAGTACAATGGACAAATGCCTGACTGCTTGCTGGCAAGATTTCTTATTCTGACACAAAAAAAGCGGAACTTGGAAAGACAAAGCGGAAGTTGAGAAGAGGAGTGTAGCAATTGGACTCAAGTAAATAATATAATACCATTTAAAATTTTTTAAAAATATCGTACAATATTTCGACACGCAAATGTGGCATATCTGCTAACAGTAAAACATCCTCATACATGCTTCCACTTACGTTGCTACTGAAGCACTGAAGTGGCGATGACTTAGCTTTGTCACAGTTGCCGCATGCCTTCAGTTGGCTTGAAGCGAAAAAGGGAAATTTCCCTGTGGCAGTAGTCGGTTCGTATTTCAACTTCGGGATATACCCCTTCAGCATAGGGGAGTGTTGTATTTGCAAAGAAGTTCACCACACACTAGTGGGGGAAATTTAACCAGCAAGTTGACACTGTTATCTTCTAATAATTTTTTTGATTTGAGTTTGCGCTGCTAAAATAAATTTTTTTTATCTGTTTATATTCACAGAGATATAATTTTTCTTGAATCAATTTTAATCACAACCCGCAAGACTTTGAAAAATATTTTTATCATACAGATATCTTTCATTTTCCGTCGCTTTAAATTTACATTTTTATGTGATCGTAAAAGTATTGCGGCGCAAAAATTATTCAGCCGCTGTAGCTAAGCAACGGCGCAGGCGATCGAATTAGTAACAGCTGTTTGATATCGGTATACCTACCCATTTTTTGGATCTAAATATCTACTATTATAAATTCCGCCCAGGGTAATATTTATCACAATAAACGCATTCACAACAACAACAAATTATATGCTACAAATTTATCATTTGCTTCCATACATATCACATATTATTGCAATCGAACGAAATTAGGAATGAATTTAATTATTTTAGCTAAGATAGAACAACATTTCATCCGACTTTAGTTACTTGGATTCACTACAACGTAAAAAGTTTCCGCTATTACGAATTAATTTGAAGAACACTGCTTCATTTAGTGTGTTTTGTGTGTTTTTATAATGCTCATTTATATCTGACGATGTAATTCTATACATGAAAGTTCGACTGTATTGAAATTTTCGAGCACGGAACTCAATACCGCCAAATCATAGGTGCTTAATAACTCTAGAGTAGTTCATGAAAATAAATTGTTTGTTCTATAATATGGAACTAAACAATGGCTACTTTATTCCAAGCTTCTAAAACACAAGAATTGCATCCAACTGGCAAGCTTTCAGAGCACTCTTTCAGGATCTGAAAATTTGAAAACAGGCATGCTAATTTTGCTATTTTGAATTCAAACTCACGATCTTTGTCCATTAGTGTTATTCAAGTATCTCCAATGGAATCTTAAAATCAAAGTATCTTGTTTCACACTACTTGAAAATATAAAATTTTAAATCTCATGCTTATACGAAAAATATGGTAGCAGATGGTGTTGAAGTTAGCAATACTCATACGACCCCTCGTACACCTCTCTCAGCCACTCACAATCTAATCTTTTCGTGTAAATAAGTAAAGGAAAGTAGCAATAAAATCAACGCCTTCCGACAATTGTGATAGGCTGTCAAATATTAAATATGTACAGACACAATATATAAGCGCCTAACAGCATACCATAACAATGGGTATACACAACGGCAAATCGTGACATGAAGAGCATTTGCAAGCGAATAAAATTTGCGAAATAAGCTGGAGATTTGCAAGTGATTTGAATACTGTCATTGCGATTGGATGAGGCGCCAAGTGCACGTTTGAATGTGTTGGTAAGTGCAAAAACGATTTGGAAATTCAGATTTATTCATTAAATTATTAACAACAATATTTTCGCTATGCTTCTTCATTTTGCGCCAAAATATAGGGCAACACCCATTTTGCGCTTGCCCAAGGTAAGGGTGGCTTAACAAAGGCAACACTTTTTTCTTCTCTCATATACTTTTCCATCAGATGTTTTCTTTTTATTGCTCGGCTCCTTTGTTTGGCATCTTTTGTTGGTGTAGCGCACGTGTTTAGTTGTTGTTGGGTCTCCTACACGAAGCTCTTAGCTGCTGCGCATGTATACTTTTTGTACGTTCCAATAAGTGGAATGGGATGAAAGCGAGGAGGCAATAGGGTGTTGGTGTGGGGTGGTAGTGCTTTTGGTGAGTATGAGAACGTGGTGAAACTTTTTTAGGAGACATTTCTCGAGGACTTTTTTCCACAAATGTTACATTATATTTTCACTAATCTGACCGTACCAAATATTTAATAGTTTTCGATTCAAAAAATAACATTCAAAATTTTTCATATTATGCTTGGTTGGGTTCGGTTTTGCGGATTTGTGGATAATTTAAGTTCACTCTGTAAAAACTTGGAACCCCATTTGTCAAATCTGGTTAAATTTTCTCATAATCTTACTTACTGACTTATATGGCCATTACAACCAGTTGTAGGTAGCCGCCTTATGTATCAGCTCTTCCCCACGTCTCCTGCGACTTCTTCAGTCCTAGATTCCTGGTTTCTCATAATCTGTTGTACATTTATCAAGTCTGTAAACGAAAACGTAAAAAAAAGTAACTGCATAGTTCGAAATGCCTATGAGGATGTTTTGACCTGATCTCCTACTTTTCTACTCTCCTACTTGAGGAAGTTGAACTTAATTTTTTTTAAAGTCAGTTTTACGAGATAAGAAGTTGAAAAAACTATCACATTGTTGTTGGAGGAATATTATCCATGGGACTATAAGGAAATGTTTCGGAAACTCCATAACAATTCTGGCCTCAATTGCACATAACAGTGCAATTAAAGCGCCGCAATTTCTACCTTGAGATTTGAGATATTTTCTGTTTATATCTAAGTTTTCAAACATCAATCAATGAATCAATCGACCTGTTTAATGAGAGGGATGTCAGGATCAAAGTCTGCCAACCAAACTTAGCCCAAAAATGTATTAGCATCAAAATTGTTTTCTGCAGCGCCATCTCTGGCTATGAATGTATTAAAATTCGGTAATAGAATGAAAGTCGGCCTATGCCCCCTTGCAGGCTTTTGGAAAAATTATATATACATTTCAATATGCATTCAGCAAAAATATCAATTAGTCAGGTTTTATTTGGCGTTGAGGCTTCAACCCTACTAAATGAGCCGTTTATTTTGAAAGTGGGGCAAGTCCATTTTTTACAAAAATGTAGATATTGGCAGTTATAGATAAAACTTGTTATGATCTTTTTATGGGTAAACAATTTATAGTAAACAAAATTGAGATTCTAGTATTTCGGAAATTGAAGTTATAGCTCTTAACAGTATTGACACTGAGAGTAAAATGTAAACATTTAAACATCTCGCAATAACAGAAAATGGACTTACCCCAATTTCGAAATAAACGACTCAAATAATGGTCGAGGAACTTAAAACAAAAATAGAAAAAATTTGTCATATTCCTCAAAATGTTTTTCAAATAGAAACAAACTCAACCTCATTTAAGATGGCCAAACAATTTCAAAATATTTTCAGAATTATAGCATTGAAGAAGATTTTGATTTGAGAGTGAGTCTTGGAAGAGTTATGGCATACGCATTTTTGATATCTGTTGCTAAAAGGAATAACAATAAAACTCAGGCTTTATTCATATTGAGATTTTATTTGGAAACTGATCCTAACCCAACTAAGTAACTTAAGACGAGTATTTTTCAGATGCTTTTGGAGTTGAAAAGAAATATTTTTCATTTGATAAGGGTTTAAATTAGGAAACAAAATTTCCTTTGGATTTTTTTTTATCAAAATCTTCACGGTACTTTAATCGTTAGGTTCGTATGTACATACATATGTACGAAAGTAAGTAAGGAAATAAGTAAGTATAGGCTCAAGCACTACATACCCGTAAATGCCTGCCCCCACGTCTGCAGAGTTGCATTTTTCTGTTATCTTGGAGCAGGTGAAACCCTTAAGGAAATTAGAGAGTATGTTCTTTATGTCGAAATGACATGGAGGTGCATACCTGCTTGCATGCACTTAAACAACGCTTACCAATTCCACATTGCCTGCTTTTGGAAGAACGTTTTCTATCCCCCGTCTGCCAGGGTACAGGACTACACTGAGTTCTGCTGTCGATTTCTTAGCATGCCGTCTTTATAATTTGTCCGTGGCTGCCCTGATATTAGACTTATGGGCTACAGCCTGTGTAAATATTGCGGAACCGGCTTCCTAATGTGCTGCTTTGAATTTGAAGGTGGTGCGGCATGTTGCAGCAAGTGGCATGTGCATGGTTGCATTGCGGCGTATTACGTCTCTAATAAATATGAAATTCGTAGAAATTTTACGCGTGTGAATATAAAAGCCATAAATGCATTAGGGTAACTCAATGGAAAATTGAGTTTCATGTTGGGACTGTGAAGCGTTGGTGCCTGATGTGCCACATTCTACTCGTAGTTGACGTGTTGTGCTTTAGTAGTGCTATGCAATCGAAACAATTACCTTTTTTTTTCTTTTTGCTCTTCAAATAAAATATGCATAAGTTTGTTGCTGTTTAGATTTTATTTAATGGCATTTTTGCTTTTTTGCGGATTTGGCTTGTGGGACTTGTAAGTCATTCAGTTAAAAGCATACATTGCACTAGATACTATCTTGCAACAAATTTGCGCATTATTAATTTCTTCTCAGTAATTTAGGAACAAATTCACAAGCTGACTTGCAGTATAATTTTTGATAAAGGAATGCTTAAAGAGCGAAAATTATCGGAGTGATTTGCAACTAATATCATGACTCTTAAATGGAGCAAATTTGAGCACACGGTTTGAAGTTCCATACACAGAACAGGGTTTGTTTTATAAAACCATATACAAGCAATTCAACTAATGAATAATTCATTGATTGGCGCAACAGCTCGTGTGGGCTTAGGCCTAGTTTTCTCGCATTAACTTGTGTGTGCTTGTTATATTTTGCACAAATTAACCGGACCTACAAATAACCGTATCCGAACGGGTTGAGAAGCTTATCATGGCGAAGAATATTCTCTGGGAATTTCCAATTCGAGATATACATATATCACTATAGTTGCAAACAATTTTGAACGACTTCTTGTACTCTCTCAGAAATTTTCTAAAATTTCTCTACAATTACTACATTTTCTTGGCATGCTCGTATCTTAAATCCCCCTTTGCATGCGCCAATGCAGCGAAGCTGAAAATCGTAGTAACTGTCTATCCGCCACTTCCATTTTGGTTACTTTGCGGCGTCCGTTCAGCACTCAACATAATCATCATAATCTAACCCACTTCTTTAAGCACACTTGAAACTTCGACTCTGCGGTGAATCTGCCCTGCCGGATCTCAGTCCGGCAAAGAAGAGCGCCTTGTGTAGTGTGCTTCAGCGATATAAAGTGTCATTAAGTGAAGTGAAGTGGTCGTGCAAGCAAGCTGCCAACTTGTTTTGCTTCGCTTCCCATAGGTCTGCCCCAGCTTCTCCTTTTCTCACTTCATATATTTGTCGGTGTACTGGTAATGCAATGATTTCCGTTTCCGTTTGCCTGCCAGTCCTGTCCATAAGCCTTAAGCAAATAAACGCTTAAGCATAAAAATATGAAATTACTACACGCTCTGTAAGAGACTATCCAAAAAGGAGCATTGGAAATAACAAAAATACAAACAAAGAACAAAAGTAAAAAAAAAAACAAAAACAAAAGTCCACAACCAAAGAGAGAAAACTTCATAAATGCTGATTATCTCAATTTTATTTGTACACTTCTCGGGATTGCTGCAACTTTTGCTGTTGTTGTTTTGGTTGCGTATTTTTTGGCTACCGCTTAACTCGCAGTTTTGTTGTTATTTGATTTTTACCACTTCTGTGCACAATTTTCTGTTTGTCTTTGTGCTCACATTTTGCGAATGCTGCATTTCCGTTTCCGTTTGTTCGTGTTCCATTTTAAAGATTGACTGTCATAAGCAAATCTTTCAATATTTGCACTGCCATCTCTGTTTTTTTGTGTGTTTGTTTGTGGTGGTTTTATCTTACGCTATTTTTGTTGTATTTGTTGCAGTGAAGTGCAATGCAATGCACTTTATGGAAATTTGTTAACGATTTCGTGAATTGAAAATTGTTCATCATTGCAGAAAACAATCTCATGCAATTGAAACATACATTAGCAGCATGATATAATTTTTGATACATACTATTTCGTTTACTAACTCTTTTTGAAAATGTGCTTGAATTTTTTGGAATAACTTTAATTATTTCGAAAAAACTGCTTCAATTTGTACAAACTATTAGGTCATGCATAGACTCCGATGGGTCTATAGCTAAGGAAGATGACGTTAAATTTCAGAGATATAAACAGTTTGTGAACAGAGGACAGTTTTTTTTTACCTATCCAAAGATTCAGTTAAAATGTGCCAGAAGTTTGTTTTCTAAATCAAGTTTATAATATATTATTCAAGTAGGGAATAATTTACATAGAAATAACAAATATAATGTAATGTTTACCATGAAAAGCTTCTCGAAACCATTCGGATTCGGTAAAGTAGGTCCCGTTAAATTGTGAAAAAAATATGACAAGCACACACAAGTTAATGCGAGAAGGCTAGGCCTAAGCCCACGCGGGCTGTTGCGCCAATCAATTATTAATTAACTAGTTTTTGAAAGGCGCCCGTGGCGCCCTATGACTAAATTTTGGACAATTTTTTTTTTTTTGGGATATTAGGGTCATGTTTGGTCTCACTCCATGCACTTGGGATCACTCCAATGCCCGTCTCATTTTCCTAGTTGCTTGCTCATTTTCGCTTTAGACTGATTTTCTTTATATTTCATGAAATTCTAAATATTTTTGACAATTTTTATTTTTTGAAACTAAAAACAACTGTGCGTTGTGGTCAACTCAGAAACTGAAAACTACTGTGGTCCTTCCAGTACATAATTAATACCGAAAAAAAGTCGAAGAGCCCACAGCAGGGATCGAACTCACGCACTTTCGGTTTCTGCGCCTGCGCCTTACTCACCGCGCTATCACTACTCTTGCTTGCTTATGTTCTAAACTCTTATAAGAAGCCGTTTGAGTTAATGAGGCAGTGAGTCAGTGACGAGGACTTTTATTATTAATTAGTTATTATAATGTAAAATATTATTTAAATCATTGGGCTTTCATTATCGAAGTAGTACTGGACATGTGAAATTTTTTTTCCCAGAATAACTAAGCAAATATAATTTCGATATCGAGTAAAGAATTCTCTTTGTTAATATTTATATAATTCTTGAGATAATTATATACAAAGTTGGGGAACTGTTCTCATCCTTTTCACGAAACTTTTTGCATAGATGACTAGCTAGTATGATTTGCTATGGGGTTCATGGAGTTGGAAAATAATAGTGTTTTTTATAGTATCTTAAACTTTTCGCTTGGTATTCGATTAGCAACTTATACATTTAAACGACTTACTTTCCTATTGTTCTCTGTTTATTTGCTATTTTACTTTGTTTCTATTGTTCTTGACCTATTTTTAAACATATTCACAAATTTGTTCTCTTTAAAATTTTTCTTTCATTAACACTTTTTTCATGCTAAATCTTCTGAAGAAATATTGAAAGGATCAATTCTCTTTCGAGTGCCAGCAGTTTTTATTGATCAGTTTTTTCTTCATTATTGACACCTGCACATTTGCATCATTTTTATTTGATTTTCACGCAGGCAAGTTGCTCTTACTTATATATTTGACAAAAATAAATAACATATCAGATTTGTTGGAAATTTTAAGCTTAGCGATTTTTAGATATCTAAGTTTGGTGTCATTTGTTTTTGACGCAAACAGGAAAAGAGCTGCTTTTATTGATATTATTGACAAAATGAAATAACATTTCTAATTTTTGGAAATTTTTTTCTTTCAACAACAATTTTCCAGATAAGAAAATTATTACAACATAAGGAAGCTTTTTCAAAGCACTAACTATTTCCACTATAAACCAATTTAAAATAATAGCTCAACATAAGCATAGCTCGTTTTGTATTCTTGTTTGACCCTTGATATATCGGCGATAGTTTCTGCATGCAATCACATTTCTACTTTCTTTTGAGCTCAAAGTTTAGCTAAAAACTCTTAAAATAAGAAAAATTCTTAAAAACTAAACATTTTTCTTTTCATTTTTTATATGCAAAGTTGGTATATAAAATTTACCATGCACTTGAGGCTTTAACTTACAGCCGGAAAGTGTGCAAAAGTTTCGTGTAGCATTCATTTTGGAGCTTAAGAGAATATACACACATACATAACTAGATTCACATGCATATACACTGCGTGTGTGCAAAAGTGATGTGAATTTTTTCACATGTTTACAACTAACACAAACACGCCATACAATTCATCATACTATTCCTGGTAGTTGTATATACATATGTACACTATCGTGCTAAATAATGAAAGTGCATAAAGTTGAATTCAAATATGCTTACTTTGAAAGGAAACGCAAAAGAGAATGAATATTGCTGTTATTTTTCATACTAATCTCTTATTTAAAGCAAATAAACTTTTTTTCCAAATATATATGCAGGTATATATTTTTTTATTCTGAATAAAAGCCTGCACCGCTATTATTTTGCACATTTTGCATGAATGTGAGCGCTTGAAAAGACGGCAACACATCTGCAACTTTTTTCTCTCAACTGCTCACAACAAAAAATGTTATTATCCTTGAGCCTAAGGATGCTTTTGCAACTTTTTGCCCTTCCTGGCGCTGCCTGGACTTGATCTATATCAGCGGCATATTGAAGTCGAAATATCAAAATAAAAAAAAGTGTAGAAAAGAACACACCGAATATGTTGCTTCTTTCCTCCTTCTTCCTGACACAGACACTGAAGCTGAATTGAAAAAAGAAAGTTTTTGTGTAGGAAATATATAAGCATGCTATTTGTATAATACCAGTTTTGTATAGCATGCGATTTTGTGTGGAAAGGGATGGAAAATGGCAGGCAGGAAGTTCTTGTGTTTCACCGGAAGTGGAATTATTTACCAAAGTGATTAGTGAGTAGATTTTTTTCGATTGATTGATAGATTTACCTTTCAATAGAGCGTGACCTAAGATAAATTTAATTATGAAATGCATGCCATGCGATTGATAGAGCACAGCTGGCAGGTGAGAGCGAGGTAGTAGGGATAATGATAGTCTCAGTGAACTTGCAGCTGTGCATGATTTTCAATAGAATTTAATGGAATTAGTATTGTATGCTGAAATAAGGAAAGGAAAGATCGTGTAATTTCGAGTGAAAGTGCTGTGGTAAGTTTGTGACTAAAGACAATTGTATAGCTCCATATTCGATAGCCGTTCATAGACTGTACTGGTGGACAGTTTACAATTTAATGTGAATGTTGCGAAACTAAGCATCGTAATTTTCGAGTTTTGAATGTCAATATACAATATATATATACTTCTACATTAGGTATAGATCAGAAGAGAACTCTGCTAAAATAAATTATAGCATAGTGCATACAGACATGTACGGGATTACATATGACAATTACAATTTCCTATGGCATATAGATATATAGAGATAAAGTGGTTGGGAATCTCCTATTGAACAGGCAAACCCTAAAGCTAGAATTTGGCTATAATAGGATCTTGAAAAAGAAGGAGAGCGTTGGGTATTGCATGGTAGTAAAGAAAAGGCTGAAAGTTAAGTCTGTGTTAGTAGAAGGAAGGGGTTTTACTCTGCTCCAAACCTTTTAGCTTCTTTGATAAAGCTTAGAAGTTGGTTCAGAGAAAGAAAATGAGCATTGATCAATCTCAGAATAGGCACGACAGAGACCAATAAGCTGATCTGCTGTATCCTCCCCAACTCAGCTGTCGCAAGTATATGGTTCTATTTGGCACATCATATCGAAAAAGATTCGTTTCATGATTCGTTCGAATCTCACGCGGTATAAATAAAATCTACTGAGTGACGGGATCACTTTATAATCAGTTTGTAACATTGGTTTCCATTTCTTTCATTTCATATGTCCAACCATACCTTCGAATAGGAAGTTTCAATCATACACAAGTATTTTTTCAAAATAAAAAATATTATACAGGGTAATTGAGCTTAGTTTACGTTGATAGTGGGATCGGCATTTTCAGTATTAATTGAAATAGAGCCAATCCACTAAATGAGAGTTCCAAAAAGTGTATTGTTAAGCATTTTAATATATTTAAAATTTAAGGTGTTTAGTGTTTGAGTACATTATTATCTCGATTTAGGCCAGCTTGATTTAAGTCGTTTCGATTTACGTCGTGGAATAAAATACTCTTATTTATATACTTTGACTATCTTTACGTCCCCAAAAATATCGTGGTTATTTCTATGTACGTTTTCCATATTTACATGGAAAAAACCAACGTTGTTATTCGAGAATCCCCCAGGAATTTTGCCAAATGCAATAAAATAAATACTATATATGTATATTTGAATTTTAGAAAAAACTCTTTCTTTGTAAAATTCCGGGGTCAAAATGAAATTCGATTTACATCGTCATTTTTCGGAACAACTAATCACGTAAATTGTGGTATTACTGTAGTTAAAACAATTTCCCAATAACAGCAGTCACAATTTGAGCTGATGCATTGTTTTTCTCTTTATACCCGAGATGCCTATATTTCAAGGACATTTCCATTTTGTATCAAGCAAGAAATAAAAATACTGAAGATTTTTTATCCGAACAAAATGTGTGCAAATTTAAATTCAATCAAGCTGCCACCTTGCACAAATCAATTCTGTGTGTGTGTTGGCTTCAAGCTCAGAATCACATCCGCTTCCTGCTGCAGATATGCGTTGCTTGTGTGCCTTACAGCTTTGTGCTTTTTTGCAGTCTTTGTAGTGGTCACGTATTATTAACGTGTTACATGTTTTTTTTTGTTTTTTTTATTCAACTTCTCGTGTTATGTGAGCGAGCGCTCGTTTTTGCTTTTGTTAATGTCCTTTTTTTAGTGTTGTGTGCTTTTGGGCTGCCGCCAGCGCACGTTCCACTAGGCTTCGACTACGAGCGCTGATGATGATGTCCTGTGACAGTTGACTTGTGCTCTTTTATATGTTTTTGCGTTTGTTGTTAGTTGTTGGCCGTTTCTGGTGTATGTTGTCAACGTGCTTGGCAAAATGTCAAATTGTTTTTGCACTCATGTGTATCACATTCGCTGGTTTGTTTTTATTGCTGCTGAAATTTTTTTTTGCTTCTCTCTGCTTTCTGTGCAGAGAAACGGTGTCAAATAGTCAAGACCTTTGGCCTGTAATCTTGCCACAATGCTTCATGTGATTCGCTGTCTGTAACATGACCGTTTAGTTCAGGCTTTGAGGCCAAAATATTTTTTGCTGGTGTTGGACTGTGTTGGAGAAATTTGATTTTTGTTGTTTTAAATTCAAAGCGAGAAGCTCATCGCTATAATTAACGGAACGATTTGCACAAAATTCTGAAGTAGCATGCGCGTAATTGTTAATGTCGAATATTTAAAAGTTGCTCTGTTCATTCAAGAGAAAGAAACATCTGAAAGAAACATGTCTAAGACTTTTAAGTAGTACAATTTCATACAAAGAGCTATAAACTACGTATAAAAGAAACTAGATTTAGCAACCAGAGCAAGACCTTTTTAATCTGTTTTCTTTTGCAAAGTCTATTTACTTAAAAGAATAGTTGGGTGAAGAAACTCACATAATAGTTGCAAAAGATCTAGCATGTTAGAAAATGTTGCATTAGACAAATAATTCAAAATAAATATAAAATACAAAAGCGAATTCCGGGAGATTAGATTAACATTTTGGAATTAATAGAATCAGAAATTTGTATGACAGTTGTATGGTAGTAGATACATATTTGTAAAACAGAAAATCTCTAAGTGCTAGAAATATTGAAGCAGAAAAATTGGATTAAATAATTGACAGATTTAGAAGAGAAGACATTTATGACTACTTATAATACGACTGGTTAATTAAAAGCCCTTACAAATCGTTGCTTGGTAGAAATTGTCGAGTCAACAAAATTCTAATCCATTGAACAACCTCAACAACAACAACAACAAAGAAACTACTTTTCTTGGCTATTATAAGCTTAGACCGTGCCGAAAAATTATTCTAGGTGCCACTCCAGCCTCAAGACTTGAAATAATTTCCATGGACTGCCCCCCATTTAATATAGATAAGGTGTCTTTTTAAACTGAAACTATCTCATGGTCCAAAGATTGCTAAAGTGAAACTGAAAAATGATGCGAATCACAAACATTTTTATTCGCAGTGACTAAAGCTTCAAAAGGATCCGAACTTAATCCGAAAAATAATTAAAATCAAATAACATTTTCATATTTGTACTTATTTTTATATATTTGCAAGCCAAATGCACTTTCCTAAGCCCCTAATAGAGTTGATATATTCTAACGAAATGTGATAAAGCTTTCAAAAATATAGCATATTTTTCAGCGCAAGAAAAGGACATGTTATTCTCAATTTACATTCTGCTTAAATCTCCAGAGACAATGAAATTCAATTTCATTTTGCACTTGGCACGCAAATTGTCATAAAGTAAGTGCTGCTTTAAATGACATAAGGACTCAGCAAGGACACTGAGTAAACAGATATTGCAGAACGCGCAAAAATATAAAAACCTTAAACCTTTGCAGCACTTTATGTGACAATAGCGACAGCAGCGGCAAAACAATTTGTCGCGCGGCTTTGAAAAAAGCAAAGCTGCATTTGTACGAGTAATGCAAAGGATGCGCGAGTGGTGCGGTCGGCAGCCTAAATGTATGCAATAAAATTCGTTAAGGCAAAACAAATAGCGCATGCTGCATAAAATTATGCCATGACATAAGAGGAGTACGGAAGGGTATGCAAGGACCGTGTTGAGCAAGAGGAAGTGCAGGAAATGTATACACAGGATATAGGTAAAGAATTGTGGCATCATACAAAAATAATAGTAGAGGTAAGTGCTTACATAACGAACGTGTCTATTACAATTCAATTCAACAAAGGCAACAACAACAACAATAAAAATAGCATAGTAACAAGTAGAAGAGGTAGCAAAAGTGGAATAACTGCAGAAGCCGCAAAGCCTAAAAGTAGACAAGACACAATTGGGCTTTGTGCTACATTGCGGGCGTAGGGGTTGCATGCGAATAGGGGGGAAGATAGAGACAAGGGTAGAGACTGGTATGACAAGCCACAAAGTCACATGTGCGAACGTGTGTACGTGTGAGAGTCCCCAGGGGCTTTTTTGCACAGCACACTTACTCACATACACACACACATAGGAAGAAATGTTGAATGCTAGTACTGAGATTTCATTGCGTATGCACACTCATAAAAATGCCTCGACAGTAAAATTTTTAAATTTTGTATTTGGAGAACTGGGAAAATTTCAAACAAATTATTTAATTAAAAGTACAATTTGAAAATCTTTTTTCAATTTTAATAATTTTTGCAGAGGTTTCCTGAAGTGAATATAAAAATTGGGCTATTCAAGCTTCCAGTCACTTTACTCGTATTTAAATTTTTCTTTAATAAATTTTTGAAAAAAATTTCTTCTGTCAGAGAAATTTGTCAACATATCACATGATGTTAAAACAACAAATTTGCTTTTCTATGTGCTTTCTTTAGTTATCGATACTAACACTTTTCTTTGAGTGTTGATGTGCATGTGCGTGTGAAATGAAGCTGAAAAGACAATTGTATAAATAGAAAAAATATGAATGACCATAAGAGTATGCGAGTGAGTGTGTGAGAGCATATTGCATTGTGGGCAAAGACGTCGACAGAGTAGAAACGGAAACGCCAGCACTTGAATTTTTTTTAGAATATTCATAAACTCGCGCACAGCTGAGCACATTTGCAAATTTGAATTTTTTTCGCGTGGCGTAGCTTTTTTAAATTGCTAAATTGCGCCCGCGAGTGTATGTGTCTGTGTATTTGAGGTAGTGCGTGTGTGTGCGTGCCTACTCACACGCTGAAAACATTTTTATGACACGCGCAAAAAATAGTCAAACGCTTGTCAGTCGCATATGCATACATTCAAATATGTTCGCATGTGTGCTTTTATATGAGCATAACAGGAAAAATTGTGAATGTCTAAATGTGCACTTTTCTTGTTGTTATAGTATGTGTATTAGCGGCAAAAATGTCATTTGCAGAAGACAGTTATGAAGCTTCAGCAGTTGAAAGAGGTAGGAACAGGCAAGCGAGACGGCTAAGCGATACACGATACCCTGCAAAACTATCACTTACCTACACTGAATATTTAAACACGGCGATGCCATTGAAATACCGCGCATTCGTTTTTGCATTATATTCCCTTGAAAATTTTTTCCATCCTTAAGTAACCGAAGAATTCTCCACTTACCCAGTAATCATAAAGTAAACCAAAGAAATTGTTATTTTGTACATTACAATAAGCTGGTTATAAGCTGTAAAAAGAAAGGTTTCCGTACCAGAACTTGCCATTTTAGCTTTCGCACTTCAAATATCCTTGCCCGTTTGTCCTTTGCTTGGTTTTAGTTAGCTCTTCAGCTAAAAATTGTTTCAACTTTTTGAGCTATATCTTCGAAATCAATTCAACGAAAACTATGAA
This sequence comes from Neria commutata, assembly GCA_963457695.1. Classification (NCBI taxonomy): domain Eukaryota; kingdom Metazoa; phylum Arthropoda; class Insecta; order Diptera; family Micropezidae; genus Neria; species Neria commutata. Next base: position 44,694,818 of record OY735246.1, read on the forward strand.
AAAAATATTTTCGGAATTTATAGACGTAGAAGTTTCTCACGATACCTATTTTCCATTTAGCGAAACGGAGCTCTATTAAATGACGCCAATGAAGCGCCATTCTAATCTACAAAATCAAATTAGTCAAATTTTAAAATTTAGACTCAAAATAAAATTTTAATTTATCAGTTGGATTTTCACTTTAGTTGTCACTTTGTAATTTACATATATTTTATGTCAACGAGCAATTCTGGATTGTGACAACAGGAATTTGACATCTGTCAACAGTGTCGCCAAAGGAGAATTTTGGTTGAAAGTTCTTGTCAATGAAAGATGTTATTTGACTTTCGAAAAACGAGCAGTCTTCAGTGAAGTTTTGATCGAATAATATTTCAATGGCCTTCTTTATGTATGAGCGACTTTCAACTGGGATATGAAGTGAGTTGTTGTCTTGAGTAAGTCACAGTCACAAAGGTGAGTAGGTACCTATATGTATATATCGGTGGGATAGTTTTTGGTCAGAGGCGCTGAATCAAAATCGGTGAACTAAATCAAAAATGAAAGCCGATTTTAAGTCATGACGAATACTTATTAAAACGGCGACCATATGCAAAAATTGCAATTTAAAGAAAAATTGCAGCTTTGACATATTATTAAAATTTCAAAATTTCAATCTGATAGAAAGAGCGAGTCACATAGTAATAATATTACATAAAAAAAACTTTTTAAAAATAAGCTTTAATTCATTTAATATACTAAAAAGAAGAAAATAAATTGTTTCCAAGTCACCTGTATCTTACTATCCATAAAACTTGGGATAGTCGGGAAATAGGTGGAAAATTGATTACTAGATTTGACTATATAGTACAAACCTGAAGGCAAGTTAATATAAAGCTTATAAAATAGCTCTTAACAACGGGAAATATTTCGAGTAAATCCGCTTGCATTTTGAAATTTCTATCCAAGAAGGTGGAAAACTTCATTGTATACATATATTTCGACCAAAATACTTAGCCTCAAGTTACCTTAAGACTAATTTGTATTCAATTAAAATGTTTAAATGTAATCAAAATCAAATCCCTTGGAATTCCCTTTCTATGTAGAAGTGTGCTAAGAAGGACAACAAGGACATTTCATATATATTCCTCTATGCATAAATTGCAGAACTATACGAGTATGCATGTGTATGTTTAAGTGTGTATAGACACAGAAGACATTGGAAGTCATAATTAAGTCATAACCCATTAATTGACAGTCTATGGCAATTTCTAGTGTAGCACAGCAACAACAACTAAAACATTAGAATGCAAAGGAATTTATAAATAAATCATTAATCAACTGGTGCCGACAATTGACTTAGTGTATTTTTGATAAGCGCAGTGATTCGTATCAATTTGTTATGCGCCTAAATGTATGCAAGTAAAAGAGAATTCGTACGTATCCGAAATTTATTATGCTTTCGAGTGTGAAGGTGTGGAAATTTAAGTGCGTGTATGTTCCCTTTTATACATTCACAGTTCTATGCACAAACCCTCACATATCCCTTGTAATCTTAACATACAAGCCAACGCACACACTCGCACAAACACACATGAATAAGCCCATACGAATGCGAATTCGCTCGAATGCGCACTTTTGGCATTTTCCTTTGGCGTTTTGTATTGGGTGTGAGTTAAATATATATGCACTTATATTCATTTGATTGTGTGTGTAGCTGTGTTTGTGTATAATGTTTTATTTTTGTTTTGTTCTGAAGTTTGAAGCAGATTTTTCTTCCTATATCAGCATGTGTTTGTATTTGTGTTCTCCTGCCGCTACATAACATGTTCTTTTTGCCATACTCTGCCTGTGTGGGTTAAGTGGGTTAAGTGATGTTGCTATTTGTTTGTTTGCTTTAGGTTAACAAAGTGACTTTTATGTGTGGATTTTTTGCTTGTTTGTTTGCTCAACGAAGTAGGCAAATGCATGTTCGATTGATATATTTTCCACTGTTGAGTGTCTTGTTAAAAAGCTCTCATGCGATTTTGTCGACTAATCACTTCACATTGATCAATGGCCCCTTCGGCAGTTGTGCTAATAGAAAGATATCAGACGTTGAACATAAAGTCGTTTTAAAAACAGGTGTTCGGAAAGGTGGAATGAGTCTAAAAGAGCAAAGATTACGTTTGTTAAAAAAGGCACTCAATTTGTAGAGGTACTATTGCAAGGGGCAGAGTATCTGTTAAAGAATAACACGATTGTTGAGCTTTAGGGCTTGTATTTAAAAACCAAAATTGTTCTGTATTTCAAATTATTCGCGTGGACAGAAATGCTGTCGCTACGGCGAAGAGTTCTTTCACAAAACACGACTTTTCAGATGGAACGTACAAATTGAACTGAATTTAAAAATTTCAAATATGGCGGCTTATAGGCGAAAAGTTTCTTAACGAAAGAAATACATGTGGGAATTCCTGTCGAGACTACTGACAAAATGCAAACCTGCGTGGACGACGTGATTTGACGAGACGCACACTGACAGTTAACGACCTTTTTGAATACTTAACGACATTAACGAACGCGTGAGTTTACGCCCGACTACTGACGAGGACAGTTGACACTCGACCATCGAACGCGACGCATCGCAGTATGCGTAGTATTATTTAATAAATCACATTATAACGTTATTGAAATAAAGTGAGAGTTTCAATAAAGTAGACAAAGCGGGGGGCCATCGAGAAAGTATTCCTACAAGTGCATATGTATCAAAGCAAAAAGGGGAAATTAAACAGCTATGAGTATTTAAAAATGTCGGTATGAAATCAGAAATGATACACAGTAAGAAATAATGTTGGCAGCATGCTGGTTTCTAAACAGTATCTCTAAGGGGTCTCTATTTACAGAGAGCGCTTACGTAGAGATTCATATGAACATGAGAAAGTACTTTGGAGAACGATTACTTCGAATAAAAAAACGACCCAAAGATGTCTCAATCGTAATCAAATACTCTGATGCTTGTCATAGATTCCCAAGATTTTGTGGAAAATAATTGGGGGAAAAAAAAATAGAGTAAACTATCTATCATTAGCTTCGTAATCTAAGCCCGATGGTATATTCATCAAAATTGTACAACTCTGTGTACAGTGCTACTTTCAAAAATTAAAGTTAAAAATGTTTCGAAAGCATGCCTAAGAAAGAAAAAATTTGCTAAGCTCCATCGATATGAAAAATACTTTATTACTACCTTGTAGATTATTTCATTCAAAAAGATATATCCTTCAGTTGCTTGACATATGATTTTACGAGTACATGACTAAATCTTTGCATCAATCATTTGTATTTTCACTTTATCAAAGTAGCTAAATCGCGCAATTCAATCAAATTCAGTTACTTCGACAGTGGGCAATAAGTAATAGACCATGGCAATCAAATATTCGACCAAGTGTTCAATGATCCTTCACGCATATGTAGTCGCTTAGTTGAACTCATACACACGCTCACATCAGCACATTGACACACTTCAACACTTTCACTCTTAAAACAAATAATAATTTCAGCGTATGGAGCACGATGCACTACATCAGCAACAACAAGCAACAGCACCAACAAAGCATATCATAACTAGTAGCAGTGACACGGTCTATTATGCTTTATCAAAATGTAGGCCATCTCTCATACTGCCAACAATATTTTAGTTCGTTTAAAGGCGTTCATCTGCATTGATTTAAAATGCATCATTTAATTTAGGATACACTGGGGAAACCATGAGCACAAAGCTGTCAAGGGAGGATGCTAGTGTGTTTGAATAAGAGGGCATGTGTGTTGTACGATGTGCATGTGTGGGTGAGCGTGCTTAAATGTGTGTAGTTATGTGCTGAAAGCAAATTGAATTACTTCAATTGAACACATGATTAAATGTGGTCATGCAAGATTAGTTCCACTGAGTGTGTGTGGTAGTTGGAGAGAGTAGGGAAAAGGAGTCTAAAGGAGAGCACATACACTGATGAGCGTCTGAATAAATTGTCGGATGTTGGTGCATGTTTAAGTTGGTATATGTATTGCGGTTGGAACCTAAGAGTACGCTTTAATATATGACTATCAACACGAAAGCATGCAAAAATATTTCACCCTAACTTTTTTTCAGATATATCAATTATATCCTGCTCTTCCTGTTGAAGCTGATGAGTTGATTCTTAATTCATTTCGAATGAGCTGAAGCAGAATTCCCACATTCCCCCCACCAAATAACCTATGATCCTTTCTAAACCAACAAGTGCTCTGCATATATAGGGGGCATCCCCTGAGTGTCGGTTTAATAATAATAAACAAAAAAAAATTTGGACCAACAAATACAGTTGTTCTTCAATGGTTAGTTTTTGTAAGCCCAAAAATGGGTCCAAAATAATTGCCTTGTACGTCACTTATTACTCAGAGCTATTCATGCTGACTTCTTAAGAGGATGAGCTATTTTCAAGTCCAACTATGGTAGTTGTTTGGTAGCCCCAAAAGCATGCGTTGACTTATAATTTGCTGTTATAATATACCAAACAATATCTAATTATTTTAAGAATTTGAAATTCCTACCAGATCTCTAAAGTCCAATTTGTTCTACAAAATTCAAAGCAAATTAAGATACTGAAATTGGAAGCCAAAAAGTATGCTACAAAGTAAATAAACTTTGTAGCTTTCTGCAAACATTTTCGAACAAATCACATTTAAAGAAGGTGCGCTCCTTCGCAGAAAAGTTTTTAAAATACTTTAAGTTCTCTTCTGCAAATAGAAACCAGTTCTGTTTAAATCTTAAACCACACCGACTTATCTTAAAGTGCGCCGCAGTTTCCGTAGGACTTCAGTCAACCTTCGTAGTAGGCCAAAGGTTGGTACACCTCTTTTTCGAAATTCGGCATGCAAATCCCCTTTAAGCTCGCCGCCATAAAAAGTAACTGCAAAACGAAAAAGTTACGTAAAGTACCCAACGTTAAGTCGGACTGGGAGAGAGAGTTAGAAGTTAACACAAAATACCTTAAATTTTCATTGATTCGAATTGACACGAATACTCAAAAAACAAACAAGATAGAGACCACACTGTGCGTGTGTGCAGGATATGGCCAGGGATTATGTGACAATTTGTAGCTTAACACTGCGGTCACTGGAAATGTAAATGCAAGGGGTGGATTTGTATTGATTGGCGAGTTAAAGTTGCAGTGGTGTGTGGGATGAAGAGGGGATTTTAAAGATGAGTGGGAAAAAAGGATAAGCAATTTTTAAAAGTGGTTTAAGGGAGAATGCAGTTAGAAAGCTTTATATTGTAGAAAACACATGCGGAAAAACCTAATGAATATGTTTATTACCCTTGTCAAATTTAGGGAATGCAGTTAACGAAATATAAAATTGAGAATATTACACTTGAAATATATTACTTTGGCCAAAAGAACTAACAATATCGGATTATGCTGATATTGAAATTTGGTTTTTTTTAGAAAAGAGTCACGCTATAGTAAGTAACTGGAGTTGAAGTCATTGCAAGTTTCTTTGGTTTTATAAAGCTTGATTAGTTAAATACAGATTGATGGAAAATGGTCCTTGTAATTTCGTTAATTGTAATTTTTTATGAATCCGACTCGCTGAACTGACACCTCGGCAAGTTCCCGCGAAAACAAAGATGTTAAAATTGAAAAAAAATGTTCATCTAAATTTAATATGATAAGGTGTGATGAAAACGTGTAGATAAAAATGCTCGTCTGTAGTTGCAGGTAAGCTGTGGGGAAAATGATCAAGTGCGCTAAGCATGGGCAACAGGAATGCGCAATTGACAACGTTATACACTCAGGGCAATTACATGAAAATGCTGAAACCACAACCCCCTCCTTCTCTTCTTACTCACACTTCCAAAAGTTGCTATATATAAAAAATGTACCAACAAAACACTGGATAAAAGGCATTGTGTTGGGCACGCAAGTGGGAAATAGCAACAGCGTGAAGCAACGCATTAGGAAGAAAAACTCAATCACAACAAAAACAACAACATAATAAAATGAAGCAGAAATGTTACTCGCAGAGCTGGAGAAAAAATACAATTTTCGCGAAACATTTTTCATGTAAATAGAACGAATGCGTAACCCCCAAATGACATCCATTGGGAGTGATTTTGATGAGGGGCGACCGCGTGAGTGAATGTGAATGCGTTGCAAAAGAAGTTCGCATTAACAGCAACAACATTTTGCAGGTGTTGCAGAAAAAAATCAGTGGTAACCACCGTAGCACTCTACTGGTGGGTCCCAAAAATTTACGTAGGTACCAAATAACATTTTTAATCAAATAAGCGCGTTTTTAACAAGCGATCGCACTCAATATCGAACTTGATATGTTTAATAGAAGTCTAGATTATGTTGAGAAACGAGCCGAAGGCTTGGGCACTATGGCTTAATAATTGTTGGAACATCATCTCGTTATACAAGAGGGACAATGTAATATATTTATATATCATATATATTTATTCTTAATTCTTGGCAGACTAAGATTTTCAGTGTTGAATTATATTGTCTCTTATGTCATTCAAAATAATATAGGCAGATTACGGAAATAGTTCGGTGTATCGGATTCAAATAAAATATATTTTTATTTAAGGTTTTATTATGGAATCGCCACACACTTTGAATTAAATACCAGAAAAGCGAAATGGATAGATAATTTACACTTATAAGAAAAGATGTCATTGGTAGGAACCTCAAAAGTTTTTTTTTATGAAATTGCAAAATTTTCTCTATTCTTTGCAGGGTTTATTTGAAGAATCAAAAGCTCGTCTGCAAAAATCTTGAACAAGCTTTGCCATAGACTGAGAGAAACTCAATACACCTCACACAAAAATTGTAGCGTGAACAGGGAAAAAGGCGAGCAAAAAACGCAAACACGTGTCGAAATGAAAAATAATGTTAATGAAATAAACATGTTTATTAGCCGAAGTATTTGCGGTAGCTACACTGGTTATCATTTGGGGATTTTGATAAATTAACTTGTTTTGCCGACATGAAGATGTCATTTGTAAAGCTCACCTATACACGCACACATTACATTAGGCATTATCCTTGGAGAGCTGAACGCAAGGAAAGCAAAAAAGCAAGCAAACTTCTGCGCAACGTGAGTCAACATGTTTTTCGGCAGCAGTTTGGGGCACGTTCATTTGCGGTTCTCGCCAGTCAGCGGAGTTAAATAATTCAATTAAGCTGTAAGGCAACTGAAGTCCTTTTGGAGGTTGGGAGTGGGCAAGGCGAAAATTGTTGCGTATCACATGAAAAAGTTTGCAGCCGCTGCCTACGTTGCACTTTTGCAGGGATAAGCAGTAGGAAAACAACCACAACAAATAACACCTGCAACAATTTAATTACACGAGCAGGTATTTTAGTCTTATTACGTTCAAGCATACTCCTCATCCCTCGCTGAGCAACAAATGAAGTGCAAAATACTCGCTACTTCCTGCCGCACAATTCAATGAGAAGATTAGCTATGCAAAGCGCATAAAAACTACAGGAAATGCAATTAAAACACAGCACACTTGTGCGCTTTTGAACTTCCGCTTCCGTTGTAATTGACGCGTCATAGCGGAGAACGCAGCTAATTAAGTTGCTGCGGGCGTCCGCAAAGGTGTAACGTAGCTGCACTTGAAAAGAATTAACACGAAAGAGCAAAGATTAAGGACGAAAGTTGTAGTGGGCTGTAGAATGACGGAAAAGGAACAGGAATGGACGTGTCATGAGTTGTATGTTTAGAGATGGGGCAGTTACTTTTCCTTTAAATTGATCGAGCAGCGTAAAATGAAATGTGCTAAAGATAGGAAGGATCTTCACAAAGGCACTCAAAATAGGAAATCCATGCTAGAGCTTTGGCAGATGTTTGGAGAAAGGTGTGAGCAAGAAAGAGTAAGTGCTTTTTATTAAAAGGCAAACGCTCAAATAGTCGCTGACATATGTCTATTTCATAACAGAATCTATGTTGAGACCAGGAATTAAAAACAAGCCGCGGGGATATTTTTTCGTGATTCGTCAAAAGACACTTTCGAAGAGTAGTTTACATAGACAATACTATTGTACTGAGAAATATAAGGGAAGGCCATACAATACAGATGAGAAGGACCAATATTTTTCTGCTCTTTATAAATCTGATTAATTGAGCAGAATCGGGAAAAGCATCCTAAAACAAAACAATGGCAAGTATAAGGAAGTGTAGAAGCCTTTATAGCTTATATACATATATGTAGGAGTAAGAATTATATTGGAAATGTAACCGAATGGCATAGAAAAAGACCTTCGAGTGGATTTATTTGTAGTTTTAAAAAATATGCCCGTAGTCTTTTTGTCTGAAGCTCATGAAAGACATATAATGCTAAAGTTGAAAATGTAAAGATTTCGAATTGCTAAAATTAGTTTTTCAACTCAGCTAGTAGAAAGAATCTTTCGGTGCATGCAGGAAACTCTGAAAAATACTTTGGAAAACACAGAGCTTAACTAAAATATTTACTAATATTTACTTACCGTATTAAAAAACCGTTTTCTGTTTGAAATAAGCGATCATATTTTGCTGTAGTATTGTTCGGTTTCTGAATAGTCCAAAAATTTTTAGTATCTGTCGATTAATATCATAATTAATGTCGGCTTTTTTATCACATAGCAATTTGAGAAATGATTGATTATTAAAAGTCGGTCTTGGATTGAATAAGGAACTTGAATTTAGTTGAAAATCGAAATTCAAAACAGATACTCATATTACTTATTAGAATGAACTTCTATGTGGACTGGCAAAATGTATCTTTAAATTAAATGAAAAAAAATCCGAATTTTTCGATCGATTTGTTTGTAAAAATTTAAAAAATCATAAAAATTTAAATCACATATTCATGTGTATGGGGAACAAAAAATTGGAAAGGGCTTTTGCTTTTACTATCAAAGTCTAAAGTGTTGTCTGTAAGTGCGGAGCTTAAAGTCAGGATGCAGAAGTAGGCACATTATTTTGGAATATTGAATTTTTTATCAATTCGTGCAACATCATTGCACATGCACTTGAAATTTTAGAGCCGGCAACGACTAGCCGACAGCCAGGCAACCACAAAGTTCATTAACCTTCTCCGAAATAGCGCGGTTTAAATCAAAAGCTGGCTGTAGTATTTCCTTCCAAAACACTTTTTTTATGTTTGTTTGTTTGTTTGTTTTTGCATTTCCACTCTTTTTTTTAAATATTTTTTATTTCAAATTCCGCGCGGATTCGCATTATCCTTTAAATTTTGCACTTGTAGGAGATTGCGAAATATTTTTGCTTTCGGTACGTCATGCGCCTGCATTATTCCTTCCTACCTAGCTACCTAAACAGACTAGTATACGTCTGTCTGTCTGTACGTCCGCCACTACGTCTGTCCGCCTGTTTGTCTGCTGTGGGTTTGCGCCAACGCCATTTTGCATTTCCTGTGCACGGCTCAAACACACAAAGCGTGTGCAATCTAAAAGCGCCGGAGCCACCTTCTGGCGGATGATGGAGAGGGGTGTTGTGAGTTGAAATAAAACTGATTTCATTACCTTGATTAGTTAGACTCTTCAAGTTTGTTATGTTTGCGCAGAGGGCAGATATGCATTTTCAGCATTTAGACAGAAAGTTGCCGTCGTTTATGCCACATCCGGGCAGCCTATGCAGTCGTCCTTTGCATCACTCTGTATAGAAGTATGTGTGTGTGAGGGTCAATGTAAACATTAACCTCATTACAGCTGCATTTAAAAAAGAGTGCGCATAGAGGAGGCAACATTTCATTTCACTTTGATATGATATGAAAATCGTTGCTCTGCGCTTTTAGCGCTTTTATGTGAGTTTAATGGATTATCTTTTAAATTGTAAGGGTTCAGCATAATGATCCAATCAATGCTGTAAAATGCTTATAATTTTTTTAATAATTTCAAATATTATTATGTTAGTAATCAATCTTCGAATATAAAAGTTACCCTCTTTGTGGATACCTAATTGAAAAAACTGGCTTCAATAATCTAATACATATTTCAAGTACTAAATATTAACGATATTAAATATGAATTTACAAAATTTTACTTTCAAGTATTGAAATTTGTAATAAGTTACACTTTGTGGCTCCTTTAGTTCTTTCCAATACATTGCCAAACAGTTAGAAAAACCCAAAACCATCGAGATACCTGACCTTTTGTTTAAAGTATTCTACAAATATATACAAGTATAAACCAAATGTTAACAGTAAGGATTGGCTGGGAACACGTTCTGCAATTAGTATAACCCCGACCCGTACAAGTCGAAACCTTAAGTTCAGACTAATGCCGTTCTTCGACTCGTTTACTCAATATATAGAGCATTTTCTTAAAAATAGAAAAGTATAATGTAGTTGTTTCAAGGGAAATTTACAAGTAAGGTACCATAAAAACTAAGTCAATACATGCACTTTTACCAATATCTATTTTTATTTGAGCTTGCGCTGTACTCGAAAGTGTAAATTTCAATATCTATCCGTGGAAATTAATATTTTCATATATAAACAAACCATTCCCACTACATACTCATTAACTCCAAACCCATTTTTATACCCTACACCTATGGTAATAGGGTATAATAACTTTGTGCCAAAATTGTAACGCATTAAAGGAGCCTTCCTAGGTATAGACATAAGTATATAGAAATGATCAGAAACACTTTCTCTTTTCATTTCCGGTTGTCCGTCTGTCCGTCTGTCCGTCTGTCTGTCCGTCTGTCCGTCTGTCTGCGTGTATGCAAAAAAAAGAAAGAAGGAGTTGTTCGATTTGGACCAAATTTGGTATACAGTTACAGTGAACCTCGGGTTAGGTAAAGTGTTAAAATTATTCAAATTACCCAAAGGACACGCCCACAACGGGTCTGTAAGTCCCAATACCTCGGATTTTTTCGGTAAAATGGCTATAATTTGTGTAATTACTCATGGAAAAGATTAATACTTGGTATTCAAGTTAAGAAGTAGGTCTTCTATATCTCAGGAAAAAATGGGCGTGATCCGCCCACTATATAGCCGGCAAAATTTTTTCGGTAAAATGGTTACCAATTGACTAGTTACGAATATAAATGAATGAAATTCGGTTCCCAAGTTGATATATAGGTCTTAGATGCCATACAAGAAAATGGGCGTGGTCCGCCCACTATATAGGCGATAAACAAAAAATCTTCTTAACTTCCATAATATATACACCAGAGAGTCCAGATTTGGTTACTTCGTTCCTGGTAGGAATATCTTTTAATTCTCCAGAAATGGGCGTGGTCCGCCCACCATGGGGGCAGTAAAATAAATATGCCGATAACATCTGTTGTACACTCGCCAGAGCATCAATATTTGGCATGTATAGTCCTATTAGGTATATCTTGTAGTCTGCCAAAAATGGGCGTGGTCCGCCCACTATGTAGGTTGTAAATCAAATGCACCCACAATTTCAGTGAATTATCACCCTACTTGGGAACATGGTGTAGGGTATTACTCTGTCGGTGAAACCCGACTGATACTTCCTTACTTGTTTTATTTCGAAAATGCAGAGGATGGTTCGATTGAGACGTAAACACTTTGCATTTTTGATCTCACTTCTATTATCTTCTAAATATCCAAAAATATTATTTACACGTTATTATTATTACATATTATTTACATATTATTTAATTGGAGTATGTATATATTTTTTCTTAATTCGAGTCCCTTCTTGTTTTTATTGCTGCCTAAGGCTAGAGTGTTATTGAGGATTAGAGCCGATATTCCGATATTAAATATGACCTAGATTGCAGTCAACTATTCCTATCCAATGCTGCGTGAATATACAATGCTGGCATTCTTTGCCATAAGAACACATTTTAATATCAAAATAATATTCGATATAAATTCAAATTTCCACTTACAGGCAAACAATACAAATACCAATTTCTTGGCTCACACAAAGTCACACACGCACACTTGCAAGCAATACAAATGTAATAACATACGTGACCATATTTCTAAAATCAAAATCTCAAATGTCTCCACTTGCCATTGTCATTGTAATCTCGCACTCCTCCTGTCCTTTCCATTCCCTTCTCATCCTCTCTCTTGCTCGTTTCCAATTCCAATAGATATGCATTTGTGGCAAGGTGATTGGGTGCAAATTTGTTAATATTTAACGCTTGTCGTTGCTGTATACCTACTCATTTTGGGCTTATGGCTTATACTTACGAGCATGCATTTCAAATATCTGATATCTGCTCTTAGGCTAAGAGCAGAGCAGCGTGGGGCTGAGGCAAGCGAATGATAATACGCCTGGCATGTCAACACAATTCATAAATGTTGCATGTGAGTTATGCTTGTACGTGTGCGCCTCTAAGTAGGCATTGTGCCAGCTCAATTGCTAATAAGCCTCCTAAAATTTGTCCTGGAAAAATATGTAGCATTTTATAATAAAAGTTTGTTTTCTTTTTAAAACAAATGAGGCGTTCCAAAGCTTTTTATTTTATGCATAAAACGTGTGAATGTGCGATTTAAGTACATGTGGTGGTACTCTGACATATATGAAATTCAGTTTGGATTAAGTAGAATCCATTCATAATTTAAGCAATTTTTGTTTCAGCAGCATTGTTCTATAAGGGGACCCTGTTTATGGGGAGTGTATATAATAGGCAAAACCGTCCGCGAGCGAGGCGTAAGCTGACATAAGAAAGAGATGGCGCCTCGAAAATTTCCAATTTTTCTTTAGGAATATCATTCTGATAGTCCTCTTTGGCTTTCTTTCCTACATTTTGTTCTGAACCATGTTAACTTCTTTTTGGAGCACTGTGGGAACGTGGAATATTTAACCGCTTCCTATACTTATTTTATCGATAGATGTTCTGTTGAGATAAGAGATCTTATCCCTGCTGCCCGCGTGTTTTCTCGCAACACCCGTTCGTTCTTCGGTCATACATCCCGGTTGTGGAATAGCCCTACTGCGGAAGTTTTCCTACGTCATTACAATATTCGCAGTTGGAAGACGAGTTCCCACCAAAACTACATCACTTTACCTCCACCAACTTATTTCAAATCCTTTCCAAACCAACAAGCTCTTTGCATGTTTAGGCGGCATCCCCTGAGTGCTGGTGGAAAAAATTATACACTGTAGACTAGGCAGATGCTTCTAGAGAACCTGCCTTTGCAACGAAATTTCACTGATTTGCAATCTTAAGTAACTATAAGTTTGATTCGTTTATAAAGGGTTCTGTTTTATAGGTAGGGGAGAGGGGGTACCTTCGTCCTTGGGGCACATTCGTCAAAGGCGATTTCGGTATGAAGGAGTCATCGGACATAACTGTTTATTAGTAAAAACTAACCCATAACTACCATAAATATCCCTCATAAAGTTTGCAATCTCTATCTGAACAGCTGATAAAGTTACATTTGATTTTGTGTTTTCGCGCTTCATTCCCGAATATTCAGGTCGGTAACGTAAGAAGTTTGTGCTGTATTTATACCATTATTTCGAACAAAATTGTATTAGTATTACTTTAATACTAATTATTTTGTAAATAAAAGTGTATTAAGTGAAAATAAAGCACTGAAATTAGAAGTAAAAAAGTAAAAAGAAAAAAAGTGACTCGTCTTTTTTTCATGGGGCACATTCGTCTATATAACTTCACAGGTACTAAAAATCGAAATCGAGTTGAAGCTTCCAAGACCCTCGAACCTGGCTTAAACCTCCCGTAACCACACAAAATGAATATTACGGTCGATCTCAGCACTTTAAACATCAATATCAAAAAAATTTATAAAAAAAATTTTACAATAACTACCTTTTTTTGAAGCTCCTAAACATGATGTTTTTTTATTTTTTTAATGCAAAATATAATAAAAACGTGTTATGTAACCAAAAACATGTCTTATCTAGTCTAAACAAGATTTTGTATCACCTTATGTTACTTTAAAGTGTAAATGCCGAAAGTGCCCCGCCAAATGCCGAAGCTACCCTGGCATGGGGGCACATTCAGCGAATTAACTTTTTTTACTAATCATGAAAAAAATAATACAAACGGAACTTTTTAAAGAACTTTTAGTATAACATTTTATTCCTAAATAATGAGGTATTGTAACAGTCTAATCGGTTTTTAAATATATTGATTACCTTCTGAAATATAGGCCTTCAAACTTGTTTCTTAGCTCAATTGTGACTTCATTTGACTTTTTGAGTAAATAAAAAAATTTAACATACACATTTGAACATTTAAAAGGTCTGAAGGTCTAAAGGCTTATTACCCAACATATCCATTCTTACATTTTCACAAGAAACAAGAATTTGATATTAATAGCTTTGCCTTCAGTATCTTGGGATATGTCCGTCAATTTTATGCCTTCTGTCCGGTTACAACACACACAAATGTATGAATGAATTTTGTTAACTAACTTTCTTAACTATCACATACAAGACACAGACATATACAGCACTACTTCTTACAATATTACAATTTTCATTTTCATTTTTGTTTCCTTATATAATGCTCAATTCCATTTTTTCCTATTCGACATTTTTTTATCAATCTCATTTAGTTGCCATGTTGGTAAAATATTTTTAGGTTCTGTGAAAGTACTTATTGAAGTGCGCATACATGTAGTTAGTAGGATATGAAATGGGGCTCAATTTAGCTTAAGAAAAAAGGTTGAAACTTTTCTTCAATTTAAGAACAGATTGTAGAGCTATCGCAGGTGCACTAACGGGACACTGCCTTGTAGCAGCGCATGCACATAGGATGGGTATAACGAACGACGAAAGCTGCAGGAAATGCAAAGAAGCGGGCAGGGAGACCTTGGAATACATACTGTGCTCCTGCCCCGCCATCGCTAGAACTCGTCTGACTTGTTTATGAGTGCCATTCTTTTCAGGGCTCGAGCAGATCTCGAAACTAGGTATCAATTCTCTTTGGAAATTTGTGAAACGCACCCAAATTCTGACAGATCACTACTTTGGCAACTCCTAAACGAAACTCTGACTGGTATCGCTAGGGACCCAACAGGGTTTATGCGTGGCCTTCTTCTTAGGCAGCCAGATTAACCTAACCTAACCTTTCTTCAATCTATTTGCATAGTTGAGGTTGCTTTGGGCAGATCTTTCAAAAAAAGTACTCACTACAGCCGTGTTTTGAATTAATATTCTAGCTACACCACTTACGAGTATCTATGCTTGTCAAATCGATATGAAGAAGCGCGGTTTAGTAATGCCAATAAATTTGGGTTTTGAAGTCGGGAAAAAAGTTCACAACTGCAAAATTTCTACTAATAATTAAACACTTAGTTTAATCTCTTACAGAGTAAAGCATTGGATTGTAGAATAATTTTTTATTATAATGAAAAGTCTATTTAAGTAAATTGTATCCTTTTTAATTTTTTACTGTTCCGGCGCCTGTGCTGAAGTTAGGTAATTGAGTAGAATGCGCACTGTTCGGTCAACCAAGCAATATTTGTTATATCGAGCTCAAGTGACTTGTGCCCAGGACTTGTGCCTTGGACAATTTGCATTTGAAGTTGATGCCCAAATTTTAACTTGAAAATGATTGCTCTCTTAAGTTGAGTGGAAGAGTAGCTCCTTTGCAATAAGCATGTGAGTATGTTAATGTGCTATGCAGGGAATTTCAATCGGTTTCCACTATTCATAACCAGTTCAAAAACTTTTGTATCAACATATCTATACAAATTATATTGAGAATTAGCATATGTAAAATTTTTTTTATAATAATGAAATTTACATAATTATTTGAATTTTTCTACGCTTGAAGAGGAAAATATTTTTGTTGCGCCAAAAAATGCAATTATTCGACTGATGGAATGGAATCGTATGAACACTATTGCCGTGCTTGGATGCTATAGGGAGACAATAGTTTATCTTATGCAAAAGAAGGAAGTTTTGAACAATTTAAACTGAAAGAGAGAAAATTCAAAATTTTTAAAAAAATCTCTTGTATGAGAAATTGTATGTACCTACAGTCCGTGTCAGTAGAAAACAGAGAACCCCGATTTTTGTCGTTCCTTACTTTGAAGAACTGTATAAAGAAACGAAATATCCTTTGGGAATTTTGAAAAATTCCAACTCCTTACCTCTGACATGTATATGTGCATATCAACAAATTTGAATTTTTAAATTTTCCGTTTCTCACCACAGTACCATTTTTGCTCCAGCTCAAAATTAAGACCCAACAAACTAATTATGGTGTCGGTTATGGCTGCGCACTTGCAAGTATGCCAACCGCCTTTCATTCATTTAAAATTGTGTCGCCACAACAATGTCAACAGTTGCCGCCATATCAGTGGAACCAGCAGCAGAGGCAGTATTGGCGGCGGCACCAGCAACAACATCCTGTTACAGAGCAATGCGGATACAGTAACATTTCCGCTGATTGCCGTACTGTGTGGGAGTGTTGGAAATTGTGCGCGCGGATCAGGAGTGGCAAGTGCAAAGGCTTAGAACATTTCAGTGTTGTTTAAATTGCCTGATTTAGTCTCATTTGCGATCGGTGTATATAATCCCAATTTCGAGATTTTCAGGATTTAAAAAGTTCCAAAATACTGGAATTTCTGAATGTCTGTTTTGAAGATAAATTACTATACAAAATATAAGTCCAACGGAATTGCAGAAAAAAGAATCAGGGTGTAGTTTTTTGTATCTATTTCGGAACTTCAAGCAAGTGAGAATTATAATAAATGTCGGGATGCAGGGATTCGCGTTTCCACCACTGAAAGCCCTTATAAATGCGTGTAAGTGTGTGTGTGTGTGTGTGTGTTGTCGCGCAGTGCATCGCATATGTCAACACGACTTTTCAACGGTAAAATGTCAATTTTCGGTGCAGTCAGCCGCCATTGTTCCCATTGCTGTTGTTGTTGGTATTGGTGTTGCCGTTTTCGCTTATGTTGTAGCTGTTGCTTTTGTTGTTGCGGTTACTGTTGTTATGCCTTTAACCGCAAAATTTAATGACAGCCTAATTATGCGTGCAAATAGCTTATAAATATTTTCCTTCTTTATTCAGTTGGTGTTGGTGTGTGTGGTGTCACTTCTTGATGTCCTTGACAAAACCCCGTTTGTGTTTATATTGGCATGTATGTATGGGTGGCCGCGTGCTTCAGTGTATACATACATTGCATACAAATGTTTGTTTGTGGGTTTTTTGTTTGGTTGTGTGTGTGTGGTTATGCAACTGCGGTTCACTGATAGGACTTCATTGGTTGTTAATTATTAGCTTTGGTGTTGGAATACGGTAGCTTTGCCATCGTAATGAGAATATAAAATCCTCATTAAAAATTCATCATTTTAAAGTGCATTCATATAAAATTACAATATTCATAACATTTTATATGCACTTGGTATGGATGTGAATTTTTAACTGATACTCAGGGAATTACTCAGTAAAGTAGTTTGAAAGTAACTTCGATTCGACAGCAGCATTTTAGCATCAGCTAAGAAACCTTTTACATACATTGTAATTTTTAATTTCCACAATATAGAGCGCATTTAAGCATTGTCTATCAAAATAGTGAAGAACTTTTTTTTTATGTAACTCTCATCTTTCTCCACTGTTATTGGAAACGCACAAAAACTGGAATATCATCCAGAAATATAAGCAGTCGGTTAATATGTGATGCCATGATAAGCATACGATTCCAGCTGATGGCTGAGTCCCTCTTTGAGGAATTCCTGCAGGCTTCTTATTTATAATCGACATCATCGTCTCTAGGGCGACTCCTCAAATTGCACGTATACATTTGCTAGAAAAAAGAGGGGTACCGTGCAAGGTTTCGCATTTAATCAGTTTTTTTCGGCATTTGTAAAGGACTTTTAAAGATAATCATAATATTTCCTCGAGAGAGGTGAATTCTTTGCAAGAAAAGTATATTCTTCTCTCGCTAGATTATATTGGGCTTGCCAGGAATCTATCGCGAACACTTTCGCATTAGAAACCATAAAGACATTCTCTAAGCCATTGTGGCGCTCATATTTACTTACGACAAATTTTCGCTAGTTGGCTTAATCGGAGGTCACAATCGGGAGTGGTAGTTTCTGCGAGCCGCCCTAAAAATCTCTATAAAAGATACACTAGCAAGGTAACTGTTGCCAGTGCATACTTGTAAAATGAAAGCTCGCTGGCCTAAGAGGAGTTGTCAAATATTAGGAATTATGGCGACTTGGGCTTTGCATAAATAGCCTTTTTTCAAGAATCTATAGCTTATTTCATATATAAGATTAGCTGGGCAAATGTAATATATACATCTTAGATTATGGAGACTGTTTAAGCCAGAGGTCTGTGTTTGGATGTTTAACCAAATCTGCTTTAATTTAATAAAATATGTATAATTAATTAAAATCGATTTCTTATCTTAATATATAAAAACGTCTGTGCGTATGTATGTTGCAGCATCACGGCTGAACCACAGAAGCGATCGACCTTGTACTCACAACATATGTTCGTGTGGTGCTCTGAATGGTTTTTTTCATGTTAGACCTTCCTAAGTGGCGCTGCGGCGGTGTTTTTTTCGAAAATTCTTATTTATGGACCGATTTGGCTCAAATTTAAACCATATAATACTTAAGTTGACATATTATTTAAAAAATTTCTACCATAATTGAGATACATTTCAAAACAAATCTTGGAATAAAATAATTATTTTAGGCAGAACAACGTTTGCCGGGACAGCTAGATTATAATAAATTATTATATCTCTGCATAACGCTTTATTGATTTTTCTTAATTGACTTTAATAACATATTAAATTATAGGAAATTAGTAAACACAATGTACAATTTTGCAATTCAGACTGGGATTTCGCAAAATCCAGCTCTCGTAATATCTTTAACAAAGATTTCTTAAAAAATTCAATTTTAAAAATAAATTTTTTCATAATGCAGTATAAGTAAATAAACATATTAAACAAATCTACCACTCCAGTAACAGCTGGATAATTATCATAAAATCTCTTAGCTATTAATCTTGCTTGGCATATGGATACGGTTCCTTTGTATGAAAGTACTATGTCAGCTCCTTATATCTGCATCCTCGCTTGTGTTTGCATTGACACTCGGCCGCTCGGCTGCTCTCTTGTACCCGAAAAAGAAAGCAAATGATTTGCTTCACCATGAAAAACTGAGTGGCAATATCCTGCGGCTGAGCAATAAAAAAGCAACATGTTACAAAGCAGTTGCACCGTTGTTGCTTGCATTCGATAAAAATGTGAGCGCTGCGGGGCAAAGCAAAGATTTGCGGGAGACGAGCTCGAAGCCGAGGTGCGAAGGTTAATGCAGTTGAATGGGAGAAACGCAATTAAATTGTTTGCCAATTTAACGCACACACAAGCAGCGATGCTCTGACACACACACACAACAGTAACAACATTAATCGAGGCTGCAGCAACAATTGTCGGCACGCAGAGAGAACGTCTCGTTGACATTTGTTGAAACTCCAGCAACATAAAAATTGCTGCGGGCCAAACACACACATACAACATACACATTCATGCGTTCGCACATATACCCAATAAACAATTTGATGTTTATGATCTTGATATTTGGCATTGCCTTGAATTTTATCAAAATGAAATATCCAGCCTACTTGCAGTCGATTGTATTTTCAATTTGATATCAAATGAAAAATCAGTGGAACTTGATTTCGTTGTCAATTTGGAAATCAACTAAATATTCACCTTAGTTCTCAAACTTGATTTGTGTTCGGTTTGATATAAAGTAAAAAGTAAGGCTTGCTTTAAAATGTTTCTCTACTATTGCCAATTTTGTTTTAAGTTTTATATCAAAGGTAAGCTTTGATAAAGAAACATGCAGAGCAAATTATTTTCAAAGCTTAATGCATGATATTGGAGAATCTCCTAGATTTAATTCGATGTAGCAAAATTTGATATTAGACTTTACTTTCAATCGGATATCGAATGATAGAACTATCCTTGCTATCAAACTTGATTCATTTTTATAGATAAACCATAGAAAGTTTAGAATGCACTTAGTTCTATTTTGTACTTTTGTACCTTCTCCCATGGGCACTGCGATTTAACAATTTCGGCTTTTGTCAGAAAACCTCATCAGTGACTTTTCAATATCAATTCTAATAATTTGAGACAACAAATTGTTCGAGTGCAGAATCATTTTTACGAAACTGAGCCCATTGTTTTGGTAGGCGAAGATGCTAACCAGTATACGCGCTCATTGGCGAGATCCTTCATCCAGTTGAACTCGACTACATGTGGGTTGTTTGTATAGACGCAATAAAGATTATTGTAGTTTGTAAAATCGTTTTTAAATAAAACACATATATTAAATACATTATGTATATATTTACTAATGAATTTCGCGTATTTTTTATGTAAACATGAACTGTTTTCAAATTTAAAATGGAACATTTTCTAAAGTATTCCTTTTCATTGAAATTGAAATTTTTCCAAATTGTTGTCAAACCTTCTTTAAATTTAATATCAAAGACAAGACTTGGACAAATACATTCAAAAACAGGTTGTTTGCAATTTCATAAGAAAGATCAATGTGTATTGGGTAATATACATATGTATGTGTGCGTATGAGTCATACTCATGTTCAATTTACAGATTGTGCAATTTGCTGCAGACAGCAAATGCGTGTGAGTGTTTGTTTGTAGGTGTGTGTAGCCATGATGCGACACCTTGGTTTTCTTTCATTTAAAATTCGAGGCATCGAAATTACAAATGCCGGGAGCAAGAAATGGGGAAAATACAGAAAATGTTTGTCCTTTTAATGCAATTTTCTTAAAAATCATTTGAAACTGAATCGAGGAGGTAATGTGCCAAAGAAGACTCTTATTATTTTCAGCAAAGGAGCTAGAAGAAATGAGATGAAAAAGCGGACGGAGCTAGTAGGGCAAATGGTAAATTTAATTGAGTTTGTTGTTTCAATTTAAAATCAGAGGAACATAAAATTGCAGAAACGAACAGGGGAAAGCAGCAAAGTCAGCAGTAATGTCTAAAAATTAATACATATATATTAAATAATATAGAAATATGCAGAACAACGGTCGATTGGTTAGTCGTTACGTAACTTAGTTTCTATGAAACCTTGGAAATGCGAAGAAAAAAACTGTAAATTTTTAAGTTAACTTACGTCTTGAGTATAAAGCATACAGAGAGTTACCATGTGACTGGTATGCCCAAGTTAAGTTACTTTATATAATAATGCCTGAATTGATAAAGGAGACAAGAAAACCCATCGTCCCAGCAAGAAAAGTTGCTCGATTGTTCGAAGGTTGAAGGCTGGCATAGAAGAGAAATACTGAAGGTCAGGTGGAGAAACAAAGTAAAAGAATGCCTAGCTAATATTAATTTCACCAGAGCTATATCAGGATATAAAGCAGTTACCTTTTCCATTTTGAAGTAAATATTTAAATTTGCATATATTTGCATTCGTATTCGGGAAATATATTCCCGAAATATTTGCAGTCGCATACGTGAATAATTGCTTTGGGCATTTCATTTGAATACTTGCATTCATCAATTCCCATTAGTAACTTGTATTATAATAACTTACTGACTTATTTAATTGGCGAATAACAAGGCGTTGCCGGGATATGGCCTGATGTAGGGTTTTTCCTTATAACAATTACATACCTTAAAAGAGTAAAGAATAAAGACACTTTCCAGAACTGCTCCATATCATTCTGCCGAAATTTGGTTGCATCTATCTCGATTGGTATCTCTTTAAGCAATTGTCGCCTCCTTGCGCATGCTAATATCAATTGTAGTCAATTGTCAGTAACGCAAGTCAGCAATCAGAAACCACATATACATTGCAGCAGTAAGCCAATTTACACAATTGTGTCAACAAAGTCGAACAAACTATTCCCGTGCAGCTGCCAGCCACTGCTCCAGCTGACTTGCTGCTCTGCCTGCTGTCTGTCCTTGCTTGTCTGCCTGTTAATGCTTTGAACTGATTTTGTGTCGATTTTACCCCAATTTCTCTGCAGTTGGCAAAATGACAAAAGCACATTTTCAATAAGTACACACAACAGCAAACACTCACACACACACACACATATACACAAAATGCACACAATTTTACAACTGACATTCTTGTCAATATCTTTTATTGTTTTCGCAGAGATGTCCTTTGGTTGCCTTTGCCCAGTCTTCCGGCTCAGACAATTTGCAGTGAACTTGTATGTTATTGTTTGTTGTTGTCTATTGTAGGTCGTATACATACGCATTTTGTGTGTAGCATACTTATAGGCGGTCGGCTCAATGTACAATGTAAACTTTAAAGTTCATTTTCGACTCAATAACATGACCAACGGAACGCCTTTCGCCCTGACGTGCCTATAGTTAGTGTCCCCTTCTTCACCATCTAAACCCCTTGCAATTCTTTGGAGATGACCAGGGCTGCAAATCGACTTTGAACCGAACCATCTCATTTTTTGAGAGATAACACCAAGAACGGAGAAAAAATGTATTTCGCTGAAGTGAAGTTTACCTGTTCTTATTGACGCTATTGAAGCGTATAAAATGCTGGTAGTAATTGAACACGTGCAAATCATATCTGAGATTATATAAACCTCAAAGCTGCACCATTGGGACAGTACCTTTGGTTAGCCTATTTAGCATGGCAAATTCAGATAAACCGGTCAGCAGTGAAGCGTTTTCGAACTGTAGCGGGTTCTCAAGATTTTGGTAAAGCGAAGTAGTGTGAGGAAACTTTTTTTGAAGTAGATATTGACCAATATTTATCAGACGATTGAATAGAATCCGCCCGCATATTTTATTGCTTTGCAGCCCTGCTGATGTCTAACTGTTTCTGTAATATGGAAAGACGACAGACAATATCCTCTTGATGAGGTTGCAGCAAGTTACTTCGGTTGTTTTGGTCTGCCTGCTGCTGAAGCCTTTCGATATGGTCAATACATATTTGCGCTGCAAGGGTGCGACTATGTGTGAGTTTCGCATGCGTGTTAGTGTTTACACACTTTCGCACAGGGATTAAATTTTGAAGGTATCGAAGCATGTTGCTCTTCGTTTACCGCGTTATTGTTGTGGTTGTTGTTATCCTTGTTGTCCTTGTCGTAGCGCATGTTGTTGTAGGGGTTTGTTGTGTTTACGCACTTTTGCTTTGATACTAGCTGTTTGTTTGTACATATATGTGGTTGTATGTAGTCAAGCGCATGGTTGTACAATATTTAGGTCTAGGAAAATTTAATATGTTCCAAAAACAGTAGGCGCAGGCTCACACACATACATGCATATGAACAATCAATTAATTTTGAGAAATTTGCATATAGCAATAAAGAAAATAACAACACTTTGTTTTGCTACAAATTTTAATCAGATATATATGTTTCTATTTTTCTTATGGCTCTATTGCTTAGTGTGAAGTGCAGTCGTTTTGTTTTAAATACTTTTAAAGTTTTAAATCGAAATCGGAGATTTAGGTGAATTTAATTGAAATGCAATTTCGGTTTTGTCGCTCAAATTTTCGAGTGTTGCAGTCAAATGCTAGTATCTTCAAAGCACACAAGTACATAGGTTAGGTTAGGTTAATCTAGCTGCCTAAAAAGGCCACGCATAGACCCTGTTGGGTTCTTAGCGATATCAGTTAGAGTTCCGTTTAGAAGTGGTCAAAGTAATGATCTGTCAGAATTTCAATCAAAAGAATCACAAGTACATAGTAAGAGATGCAGTTCTTGTTGAATATAACAAGAAATGTACAGTTTGAACAAACTTGAAACTGAACAAATATATTTCAAAGGAGAAAATGATTAAAATAATCATCGTGGAAGTGGTGGGTATGATGGAAGAGCAATTTACAATATGAACAAAATATTGAATTTGATAAAGTACATACAGGCATAAGTAAACTGCAGGAGAGTACAGAACTCCCTTGACATGGCGACGGCTCCATTCAAGAGTGTTAGTTGAGTAAGGGCGGTTCTTATTTTTACATAGTCGATTCCGAGAATTCAAAATATTTGTTTGCAATATTTGAACAATTTACTTATTTTACGTGTGCTATTATAAGAAAATAATGATGCTTAAAACTGTTGCTTTGAAAGAATGAACCGAAGAATGTTTAAACTGAAAACTGGGCTCAAAGAAAGAGGAATGGACACAATCGTCGTCGGTTGATTTATGTTTAGCTGAGGCGAAGGGGCTTTGTATCTAAATTATTCATTTGTAAGAAGTCGACATTCGCAATGACTTGAAAACTTTCCGAGATTATTTTTAATTCTGAAAAGTCTGGTTAATATATCTGTGGTCATATGCAATAACGACTTAAGTCGACTTAAGACGAAATTGAGTTGACGTTACCACTGTATTCCTGACGTTGATGCGCATATTTTGTTCAAACCCCGGTATCTGTACCCATCTCAGAAAAAAAGTTATTTAAAAAAAACACATGCACTTATGTACATGCACTTATGTGAATTTCAAATTTCAAATTGCATTTTCTCGAAACAGTTGTTTTCGACTTAAGTCGTTATTGCATATGACCACAGATATATAGGTGCTTCATAGAAGATTAATTTTAGCAGCTTTTGGAATTAGCAGCAGTTTCTTAGAGATCACGAAGCAAACCGTTATCATCTTCATATATCCCTCTAGTTCCCAAATTTTTGATCTTGATAAAAAAATTAAAGGAGCTACTTTTTGTGTTTAGAAGCAATGTCTTGCTTGGGAAAGAAAGCCAAAAAAAGTTGAAAATGAAGTTTTGAAATTCTTTCCATTTAAGTTCGCTTTTTTCATAAAATCAAACATATAAATATTAAAAGAACATAAACTAATATAGTTTATGGTTAACAACTTAAATTCATTGGCGTAACCGACATAAAATAAAAAGGGGTGATGTATTAACTAGGGCATTTTTAAAATTCGGTGTATGTATATATATTTGATTTAAATTTTTTTTAATGAAATTTAAAGAAGCAATCTTCTTGTAAAGAATGGCAAATATATATGTATATTATATTTTCGGCACAAAACTTGTGTTTGAAATGTGTAGCCAGCATTTTTGCATTTCCGTGATCATAGCCCGTAGATTTCTTGTCAACCTTTTCGCTATTATTATTGAAATGCAGATTGCATAAAATTTTGTCGAAATGATTCCGAGGCATTCCGAGGGGTATCGATAACCCAGCATAAAAAATAAAATTCGAATGTATTGCCTTATTTCTTGAGTGGTCAAGGAAAAAGAAGTCAGGATGTTTTTCTGAGCTGCATACAAATTCGTTTGTGATGTGATGTGTTTGTTCAACCATGGTATCATCGAAGAAAAAGCAAAACATTTGTAAAGTATTTCAAACATCTTGAACTCATCTCCCAAGTCAGTGCCGCGAAATGAGAGGGCAGATTGTTGGAGTACCAAATTCGTCTTCTTCCCCAAAATTTTTTTAAACTTATCACATTTTGGATCGACTTAGATTGGAGGCGATAATTGGGTCTTCTTTAGGCTTATTCGTTCCGTTGTTAGCATTGTAATCAGCAGTCACAAGCCGCATAAGATATAGATAGATTTTCCAGACGGCAAGTTAGGCGTGCCGCTGCTGAACTCATATTCACCTAAATTTACTGCAGCTGCTTCAACTGGTGAAATAGATTCATTAATCAAAATTAAATTTGGCTCATCGAAGTCGTTATCGTTGTCAAAATGGATTTCATCATCTGTTTCTAGAACTGAGTCGAACTTTTCCACAATTTGCCATATCTGATCGTCAGAAAGCGATGAAAGTTTAAAATTTCGCCGATATTCCATTTCTCTATACATATAAAAAGCTATAGCGAAATTGGAACAATAGAGAATCTGTCACAAAGTTACAAAGAAGCTTTTAATTCAACCCCAATTCCAATTTCGGACCTTTTATGTGAAAGGGGACCAACTCTCCCACCTAACCCCCGCTGACTACGCCCTATTATAGGTTAAGATATAATACGATAACTCTGCTGATAAATGGCAGTGTATTCAATCTTGTTTGTTAAGAAATAGAGCAATAATGTTTAAGTAAAGAACAAAATATCTTCAGTGACAATCACAACATTTTTATGCTCGCGTCCCAAGCAGGCCTACAGACACTGTACCTTTTGGGTTAGCTGGAAGGAATGTTACAACTTTTTTTAATCAAATTTTCTTATTTTCTTAAAGTACACATTCACAGCTACTCACCAATAATTTTTTTACTGTTATCAAAGCATAATTACTATGCTTTTTTTATGTTTGATTTTAAGGCAAATTGAAAAATAATTATTTTTTCCTTTTTGCACGAAATTTCAACTTTGACTGGCGATGACTGTCGTCACATGCAGCCCAGCATCAAGTGACTATTTTTATTTTAACAATTGGGGGATTTCCTTGTTTGTATGCAAAAAATTAGATTTCTAAATCATAAGGTGTCGTGCACAGAATTTTCAAATTTAGGATGTCTACAGGCCTTCTTGGGAACTAGAGGGATATAGTCTTGAAGTGCTCAGCTAAAATTTGTTATTACCATTTTCTTCGCGTTGTGTTTTCTTGAGGATTTTCATTCATATCTCCAAATCTTTTGCAAAAGCAAAAGCTCTAATATTCGCGCTCACTTTAACATCACACCCAAACGAAAGTCGTAAATTCAGCTTAACGTATGCGCCAACGCTCAT
This sequence comes from Neria commutata, assembly GCA_963457695.1. NCBI lineage: Eukaryota > Metazoa > Arthropoda > Insecta > Diptera > Micropezidae > Neria > Neria commutata. The sequence continues at coordinate 44,721,411 of OY735246.1, forward strand.
ACGCCCTGCACTTCTCCCCCATTCTAACATGCTCTGTTCCTTCGCTTCGAGATACTGGATACTTTGACTCGGAAACTAACATATAACAATATATTTGTTGTATTCTATGTCTGACCATGCTACAAGTTGCATGTTCTGTTCCCGTAAATTGTTGTTGTTTTTGTTACATTGGTTTATTTCACATTGCACACTCTGGCACTGCAATGCCAAAGGATTTTTCAGCATTATAGCAGAGAAATTTTTATATTTATTTTCAAGTTGAATGCCTGAGCTGGCAAATGAACGAATGTCCAAGGAAGCATTTAGCGCGAAGGGTGTGGGTGGTGCGGAACGATAAAAAACCATGCGAGAAATTGCAAGGTGGCATAAGAAAGTGTAAAGCCGCTTAACGGCGGTCTGTGTGGCCATGCGTGTGTGTGTGTGTTTGAATGCCGGAGCTTATGGTTAAAGCGCTGCTCCGCCGAAGCGGGTCAAAAGTTCCAACAATTGGCGCTCCAGCACATTTTTTCGGGCGTAATTAATGGGAATAAGTTAAAAATTGCACACAGCAAAACGTGAAATTTGAAATGTGAGTGGAAAACGCTTAAGTGGCGGCTAATGAGGATATTATTAAACGGCAAGCGGTCAGAGGATATGCCGTACAAAGGCTGGGTATGAGAGGAGAGTTGCAGAAAATAAGCTTGGAGCGCGTAATTGCGTTTAATGGTTGAAAGAGTTTCCGACAGAAAGGAAGATCGAATTGGGGTACAGCGGAGCTGGTATAGAATAATTGTTTGTGCTTAGTATGTTTATATAGAAAAGGTTTTGAGTATATTGTTATATTGGCTCCAATATTTTATAAAAATAATTTCAACATTATATAAAACATTTCAAATGAGAATAATTAATAATGAAAGAACTTTGTGCAAAATGTACCGTAGACAACTTGTATCAAAAATTGTGATTTTGGCAGTTGCGTATATTTAATGCTGTTTGTTTCAAGAATTAAAATAAAAAGCAAATATTTCATGTTGTTGACATTTTTTCGAGTTGGGTTTTTTAATCAAACTGTTGAAAGAAATCCAATTTTTTCTGCATTTTTATCAATATTGCTACTTTCAAAGTGGAATGGAATCCGTAGTTAGATTAAAAATGGCAATTCCTATTCGAATTGCTGACCAGCCCGACCAATCGTCCTTATCTAATACCGTGTCTGAACGAAATCGGATTGAAGAACCGGGGAATGTTTTGCATCCCGGTAAATCTTTTTAAGAGGTTCGGTAGTTCATACAGAATTATGAACCAAATGCCAAATCAAATCAAAATTTTGGAATTTGAGTGATACTAGAAAATCGACAAGCTCTGAATTTAAAGACACGCTTCTTTAATTCGATACAATTTTCGCAAAAAGTTAATATATGTACCCTAATAATTGTTATATTGAGTTGGTTTCCATTTTCCTCAAAGCATAAATTTTGTCGTTAAATGCTTCTGTGTTCGACCAGAGTGATTCCAATATTCACAGAATAATTCAATTGCACGGCTGTGCAGGTTGCTTGGTCCAATGCTGCTTCTCCTGCCACTCCTTTTTGCCTTGCACTATGCACAATTGTTGTCCGTTGTTACAATTATACATTTTCATGATGACTTCTTGCAGCTGGCATTGCGATGACATACAGCGGAAGGAAATGTATATTCCACATATGACAAATGGCATAAATTAAGCACAAGCATGTCAACGGGATGCACTTGCATACACATGTGAGCAGGTGTGTGTATGTTTGTAGGTATGGTTCTTCAGCAAAGACATATTAAGCATTTATCGTCTGCTGCACATCCTTGAAAGATTTATGACCGTTGCTATGCAAATGTTGTGGAAATAATTATTAATATTTCGAAGTAATTTTGTGCTTGGCTCGCCACTTGTCAACTAGCCGAAGTGAGAGGGACTGTGGATGAGGAAAGAGCGGGCGCTACATGTTGACTAACTGGGCTAGGCGAAATTCGAGACGTGCAAGGAGAAAGAAGAGTGTGTTGCAGAGAAATTGGCAATTTTGTGATTTTCCAGTCGAATTGCATGTGTATACCTGTGCGTGTGTGTGTTTGGTAACAGCATATAATTTGTGGCAACAATTTGTGTGAATTGCGGCAAGTTAGTTAGTTGCAATATTTTGTTCGTATGATTTTAATGAGTTTGAGAAGGCCTTTAATGAAAATTATGTCAGTCAAATTTTGTGAACAAAGCACACACACACGCATCCACACAGAGGTACATACATGTGCGCCATTTGATTGTGAAGGCTTAATGACAGTTTGCAATATTTTTCGTTTTGGAACAAATCTGTTTACCCTTATTGAAAGATATTTACAAAATATATTTACGCCATTAAAATCTAATAGAAGTAGAAGCTCAGTTACTCATTCATCTGTAAAAATCGTGTAAAATTTTACTAAATCTAACTTATTAACATTTCTGATTGATGTGTGACTTTTCTATAAAATATTTTAAAGAATTCTTTTAAACTTCATCATACAGATATTAAGCATTTAAATTATCGAGTATATTCCTTTCATTACATTTTCTTCTCTTTCATTCATGAACCAGTTTATTTATTCCTTTTCCACTCTTAATCTCTTTTACTAATTCCTTATGAGTACTACATCTTCAATCCGCTATTTGTTTATTTATTCTTGTAGTATATTCTTAAGCTGAAAGAATAAATTTCTTCAAACATTCCAATATTTATTTAAATATTTTCTTCGATTTTGATTTTTCGCAATTTCTTTTTATTTATTTGTTCAACTTTAAAGCGCATCAGAAAACGTCTCTCTTCTGCTTCTGCTTCAGCTTCAAACTGACCTTTGCCATTAGTTGCAGAATTTTAATTTCCATAATTGATTTATACGTTTATACGTACCAACAACGACAACGAGCGCTTCAATAAAAGCATTTCGCATTCAATTACTCACTCACATACAAATTTATTTCAGGCAAAATATGCATACAGCATTTCATCTCAACAAGTGCACTCGCCAAAAAGACCTGACGAAGAGAGAAGCAGAGTAGAGGGGGTAAAAGACCACTTGAAAGCTATACGCAAATTCCCAGACAATTTGTTAAACAGAACCCACAATTGAGACATATTACCCAATACAGTGGAAACGAACAACAGCGCCGCAGGAACCCCAGCTACGCCCACTTGCCGCGGCTCTCTCTCCCACCCTCAGACAGGACTTTCGTGCTGCTTGCTGTTGCCGCAGGATACACCAAGAAGTGTTGCAAGCATGAATCATGCATGTGCGGTGCATAAATAAAAACAAAACACAGTCACAAGGAGCCGCCGAAGATGAGTGCTCCAAGAAGAAGGGCAGCAACAGCAGAAACGCGGAAGCAGCAACTGAGGAAGCTGTTGAAGAGAAAGAATAGAAAACTTTTAAATTTGCAAAAAAAATTTAAGAGAAAGACAGGCAACCAGAAAACAAAAATAAAGAATTGCACTTGCCCAGTTGAAGACAATGGACCAAGGTGTGTAGCACCTGAATAAATAATGCGAAAACAAAAGCATTCGCACACAGGCATACACACATATACATTCACATGTTACAGGTACAAAAATTTTTGGCACAGAAGTGCGCTTTTATGTTGTTGTGGTCTTGTGCTATTATTCAACCAACAATAGGTAGGAATATGTGTAGAGATGCCAGCAGGAAAAATGGAAAACCTAACCTCAAAATGAATACGGTGCATAGGCCAGTCGGCAGAAAATTATCTTTAGCATGTTATATTACTTGCAATAACAAACTGGGGGACTATCGCAATGTGACTTAAAAAATATCTATTGTGTTCCCGCTCAAGGATCTAGCACTCATCGCATAAACTTATCTTAATACTTACAAGCAATAAGTTTAAGATTTAGTTTAGTCATATTAAACATTTTTGGAGGTCTTGGTGCGCCAAAGGGTGGTGTGTGTATAGTTGGGTTCATGGCCTTCAGAGCAGAGCTTTAAGCTTCTAGCTCCTACAAACCTCAGTATTTCCTGCTTGGTGTATGTAAGTGCTTCTTATATGTGTGCACACGATTTATTCTTTTAGTATACCATCTTTCTGAAGGATTTATATCGAGAAATGTTGATGCTGTACAATGCCGATCATTACTCATGGCCATTGTCGGGCATATCAATAAGCGCAATAGCTTCCCTAAATCTGGCTGCTGTATTAACATTTCTCTCTCTTTGATCTGTATAGTACCTAGAATACAATTTCCTTTGTATTTTGTAGCTTGTTTTGTTGAAGAACTGCCAAAAGTTGAACTGTGCTTGAGTTAATATAAGTTGAATGCCATTATAAAGAGGGCTTTGAAGGTTCCAGTCTTATCGAAATTTAGATTTTTTGAAGTAACGTACTTTGATAATGTCCGGCCAAAGTTGCAAAAAAGATGAAGAGAGAATTTCAATTATATACACTTCGCAGCTTCATTCAAATTGAGAAAAATAATGCAAGTAGCTTTTCTACGATATCATTTCCAAAACTATGCAAGTAATGCTAACTAAAAAGTTTGCCATGATTACAAATTAGTTAGTTATGCATTGCAATGTTTGCACATAGAACTTCCGGAAAACATTTGCTGTAAATAAATTTGCATTTAACATTTTAACAAAACCTATCATAATAATACTAAAATCTGCCATAATGCTGACAAAGCTTATATTTAATTGAAATAAATAAATTGAAAAAAATTAAAAATCAATAAATTCAAGCTGAATGAATACCACATTTCTAGCTCAAAGCGTTCATTGGAATTGATACTTCATAGAGGAAGGCACTAGCTAACTCTCACATAGTACAAATATATATATACATTATTTCCATATTTGTCTGCTTGTAAGTGAACATTTATTTCTATGCTGTAATTGAAAAATCAAACCTACAATTTTTTATATACAAACTTCAGCGGAAAGCCTTTGATCCTTTGCTTTGTACAAGCTGAATGAAATGAGTGAGTAGAGAACTTTGCGTATGTAGAGCTAAAGTCTATATAGCAAATTATGCTGCCCATTAAGGAAATGCTATTAAATGAATGATAATACATACATATATAATACAAATATAAAAAGGCAATATTTGCAACTTAATATCTTGCACATATGCATATGCATATGTATATATATACACATTCATGCATAATTGTATACACTTTTCTATTTGATTGCCATCTCTATTGACTGAGAGCAAATTTCAATTCCTTTGATTGAAGCAGGAAGGTAGGAAGCCTTAAAAAAGCTGTGTTACAGAAGGCATTACCGATTCCATTAACTATTACTAAACTAAAACTAAACTTAGCAAACTATTGACTAAGTATCTTATATATAAAACGCAGACTGACTAAAAAGTGTCTGCAGCCTGCAGACTGTCCACTTTCTTTCTTCTACGACTTTAGACAAACGAAATCAGTGCCCTGTGTAGCCCAGTGGATAGAGCCGCGCGCTTGCACTCGGCAGGTCATGGGTTCAAATCCCACAAATTAAAAAAATTTTTTTTTTATTTTTTACTTTATTTTGCCTTTTATTGTTGCTAATTGTTTTACTAGATGTCGTGTATACAGGCACACACGACAGGTGGCCCCACTTGTATAACATATTATACTACGAACCATTTAAAAAGATGATTAATTATGAAATTCATAACAGAATTTACAATGTCAAATACATTAAAAAGCATTACAGAATACATTGTGTAATGGATGACAGCATGTTTTATCTAATGCAATACAGGTCACACATTTTTGTTCGACTATATTCCAAAATCGGTAATTAATGTCATTTACAACCGTTTGACTACTCCCGCTGACGAATGTATGTAACTCCATATATGTATATATGTACAGTTTAGATAGGCGATTTAATAATTCTTGACTTCACGAGGAATTATATAATGGCATGCATTTTTTTAATAAATACAACATTCTCAGATGACTCCAGAGAAATTAGCTAAAATTACACAGTTGCAATGAATGACCAAACCGAATCAGTCAAATATATTGAATTCGATGAACAACTTTCCTAAATAAACCCCTTCATTGTTTGACCCAGTAAACTCGTTCTTATTTTTATATTACCGCAGTATCCGATTTCGCATTGTGTGAATTTCAGTCTCTGACATGTGTTGCCACTTCTGTCTGACTCTGTCATAAAAAGCGAAGGGTGTCCTTACGCTCTCACAGCGCACTTGGCACTAACGGCAAAGGCAAGCACAACAGGAAATACGCTACAAATTGAAGAAGCTGCTTTGTTTACTCAATTACAGCAGCACTTCCACACACTTATGTCCTTATACACACACGCACACACTCAGGAGTGCGAAACCTGAACTCCTTTTGTCTCACAGTGGTGTCAGCGAACGGAACAGAGTCCGTGTGAAGTGAGGAAATCAAACCAACACAAAAAAATCTTACATTTCTTTTCCTTAATTTGAACCATGTCATGTAAGAAGAATAACAGAAAAAAGCTGGGTTATATTTGGTTTATTAAAGCGGCTAAAATCCATTTAAGCAGTTTATATACATTTTTATCCTACAAATTAATTAAATACATTACTTAACTTTGGAAATAGGTTCTTTGGATTTAGAAGAGGTATGCTTATCGTACTTAACTTAAACTGTTGTTACTCATCATGACGTGACCAACCTAGCGATAAGCATCTGATAAGCACTCGCCGCTATAGATTCTTCCAATGTCCTTCCATCGCCGTTTGTCATCGTTCATATTACGGCGTCTTAGGAAGAGATGTGGATAGGATTGGTTTGTTTGCTGTAGTTGTACACTGGGACAAAAATTTTATATTATATAAAAGTTTTTTTTAATATTAACATCTTTTTAATAACTTATTGAATTCCTAATTCCTAAAGTTTATGGTAGAAAATCCATGACACCAATTTGACACACACATTTTTGAGTTGAGGCAATAAAACTTAAAAAATTAAATCGAATGTCAGATTAATGGAACTTGTTGAACTTTTAACAATTCAGCATATCGAACAACTCGTCCGCACATTTGAGTACTACTGCGAAGATTTATGTTATAACAATCAACGAACTTCAACTACCACTTTCATGCCAAATTCAGCAGCCTATTGTGCTACCTTTTACTGCCATTTCTTCTACGTGCTTTCTTCACTACTCCTGCGGAACATCATCGTCGTGACTGTGATGGTTATGGAGGTCATATAGCCGGGTACAATTCAGCAATGGCAGCATAAATTATACAAAATTACATTTGCGCGAAGAATATGGCGACTAATTGGACAAGTTTTTGCATGGAACGACCGCCCGAACATCGCGACAGACCGCCAAAGAGAGCCACTTCAAATCAAAATTGCATTGCAATGAAGGACTCGTTGCCGTTGGTGTCCTGCCCCGAACCACTTGCGCCCGAAAGGTATGCTATGCAAATTGTGAGTTGCCGTTGCGGAGCGAGGGCGGCGCTGAAGCAACAAAGCGTAACATGCGATAAAATTGAGACGAAAACGTGTTGCAAATTTCAAATTAACGCCGCCGCGCTTGTTGGCAAGAAGCGTTTTTGAAACGACTTGGCTGCTGCTGCCAAGTTGGCCTAAAAGCCATATGCTGGGTAGTAATAGCACTGGCCAAAAAATCAGACTTTTTTCAGAAGCTATTTTAAGAACTAGAAGCTTGCTGCGATTGTTGTAGTTTGAGTATCCGAGTATTTAAGATTAGACCTGAGTGGTGAAATCGGTCGTAACTACTAGGCGACTATTGTGTAGGGGCATCGGGCCGCGTTGATGCCTGGTAGCAACCGCGAAAAGGATATTCTTCAACGAATCGAATTGATTTTGAGTCAAAAGTGTCGAATCAATTGGAACTGAGTGAAAAATGGACTTCACTCGAATCACAATTACGGTTTTTGACGGTCTCTTTTTGAGAGTCTTATTTAAACTATGTTCTTAAGCAATTTGATAATATTCAAAAAGTGTTCCTAACTTCAGTAACTACACGCAGAGAAAATATGACGGTAAAAAAAACAGCTTCGGAATTTTACTTTCTAATTTGGCAATTTTAGCTCGAAATATGTTGAGTTAACAAATATTCTTTTATTTCAGCATATTTTCAGTTAAAAATAAAAATTTACTAGCCATTCTTTAAACCAATCGACATATTAAACTTATGGCTTATTTTGTAAAGTGGGATGTTAGCAAAAGTTGCCCTTGTTACAAAATCATTGTTGAACAGTGTAGCTGATGATGTTTGGCACAAGGCCTTATGGGCTCAGGGCGAAGCATTCGAGTGGCTCAAACTCTGGCTCGATTTGCGTCATGTCAGTTACTGCATGCAAATCACGGTTTAATGTTGGGAGACCTTACTCGAACACGCACACACACATACACACGCAAATACCTATATATAGCATATGAATGCTATAGCCGAGGCTTCCTGAGTACAGCTTGTAATTGTTAACCTAATTTCTGCTTTTAGCATGCAATACGCGACCTTTTTTCAAATTCATTAGACAGCAGATTAACATTTCCACTTGTAGTGGAAGCTATTGCTTAAACTTTTAAATAATGAACTGCTACTGACATTGAATCAACTGTTGAAGCAGGCAGTTTGGAAAGAAGTGTGGTATAACGACAATTGCAGTTGCAGATACCAAGGCAATGTACTTATATACAAAGTTGTTCGATATGGGTAGCTAAAACTGACATATTCCTAACAGCTAAAGATTGATTCTAACTCTAGTAAGCAATGAAGAAAGCACAAATTCTTCATAGATAAGTTTACATTTTCGTTATCTTCAGATGCACAAAAATGATTATAGTAGTCAAATGCGTGGGTTTAACTTTTAAACCTTTAAGTTAACATTTTTCGTCTAGTTATTTTTGCAAAAAACCCAAACTCATTGATATACATATATTAAACATACATTGATATACATACATTATTAATCTACTAGTGTGGTAAAGCATATTAAAAGTGCATTGCTCTATTGAAGAGCTATAGATTGCGCTAATTTCTTAATAACTTATGATAACTCATTTGTAAAGGTAACAACAAAGCTTTTTTAATTACAGTGAGTACAGTGCCGAACAATTTTCAATTATTGGAATATATATGATTATTATAATAAAAAGAATTTGCAGTAGGGCCTGGCCGGCCTATCGTGAAAGTTTACTATGTAGATATAGATTCTTATGAATATGTATACAAAGGAAAGTTATGAGTAAAAAGCAGCTTAAGCTTCCAGTCAATTGAATGAGAAGAGAAAATCAATATGTTGAAGTTCTGCCGCATATGTATAACAAAGTAGGAGGAGATTAAGCCAACGGTCCAAAAATACGTTAAAACTATATTGAATCAGCTGAGAGAAAGTTTAAGCTTGATGGCAAAACTGAATCCAAACCGCTTATTTTCATATGTGCACGAAAATCGCCCTCCCGCACTTTTACACCGACAAATAAGGCAAGCAGATTTTTGCAAGTGCGCCTAAAAAATTGTCGCTTATCAAAAGAAAAAAACTGCAAATAAGGCTCACTAGCAATTAATTAAAGCCAAAAAACGTATGCGAAGTTTTATCGGGATAAAGCATTGTTTATATAGAAGAGCCTATTCATATTGATAGAGAAAAAGACCATTATTCATAAGCAATCACAAAATGTGTACAGCTGAAAATCTAAATAGGATAAGATCGAGTCAGTCTTAAAAAAATTTAAACTAAAGATATATAGACAGAATCCTGAATAAAATTCATATTTGTAATCACATAAATCTTCTCTCTAGTCTAGTTGTACATAGTATTTGCGCTCATTCCGATGTTCCCATGAATGAAAAGCCATGTAGATGAATGAAAAGTATGTATGTATATGACATCAAATAATATTAACTTAAAATAATGTAACTTTCTGTATTTTGATATGTTTATCAATTCCCAATTTATTTCGCCCTCATAGTTTGAATTCAAAACTTTTCAGTTATAAGCGCACATGTTTTATTCCCTAAATTAAAAGTTTTAAACAATTTGCAGCAATTTTTGCTTTACTCCCATGCCATCTAACTAAGTAATATATTTATGCATAATGTTTATAACTTGCTACGCCAGGCATTACCTTATTGGAGAGTTAGGCAAGTGGGGCAAAGGGAAGGGCCACACTTCTGCTGCTCTTCTATTGCATAAGCAAACTTTTGGCACCTTCAGCTTGACCGCTCGCCTGGGAATTGTGGCAGGTGTTGGCCAAGAAATTAACTAGCAATAAAGCTAATACACGCTGGCCGGAACGTGCCACAAAGCATACACCTAGGCGTAAAAGAGAGGAAGCAGCAGCAAAATAATAAAGAATGCAAAACTTCAAGTGGAAAGTTTATGCAAGCGTGGAAATAGATTTGAATTTGAATGAAGCATGCCCTAAGGCGGCTTAGCAGAAGAAAAATAATGAATAAAGCCTGGGTGTATGCAATGGAATTGTAATTATGTTAAAGTGTAGTAAAATTCCATATTTGCTGGGAAGCAAACTTCAAAAGTAAGTAATTCACATAGCTTTTTCCAATTTGCTGCAGTTTTCTGTTGCTTACTTTTAGGCGCAACACAAATAAAAGTGCATTGCATATGCCCGAAGTTTGAGTGTTTGCATATTTGTTTGCATTTATTTGACTGCGAGAAATTTGCTGCTGCTGTGTTTTTCACAATTTCAAGTTTCACAATATCCTTATTTAATCAAGCATATTTAAACTAGCAAATAGTTTCAATTGTTTTGGGAAATTGTGCCATTTACCAGCTACTACGACTGAAGTTTGTTGTCTGATTTGTTTTGCTGCTGACAAAGTGTAATGGAAAAAACTTTCTCCTTTCAAAAGGACAATTGCTGGAGGAAAGCGTCAGCACGTTGCTTGTATGATATGCTGAACAAATATGCAGTCATGCTTGTGCTTTAACATATGAAGAAGGAAAGGCATTAAAAGAAATAGTTTTGCAATGTTGTGCAATATTCGCCACGTTGAAGTAGCTTTAAAACAATAAAAAAAATGTATGAATATGAACTATTCGAAACATATGGATTGAAATTTTAAAACTTATCAAAGTAATAGATTAAATTTTTTATAAAGCTAATGCTGCGCAGAAAGTAGGATTGGTTCTTCTTCTTTTTCTCACGGCCTGACGTGGAGCTTCTATCCAGATGCCCTTTCTACTCGCGTGCCTTCGCCAGTTGGAAATGCCAAGTGTTGCCAGTGCCTTCTCTACTTACTTGGTCCTTCCATTGGATGCATGACCTCAGTCCCCCACTGCCACCTTAAATACCTTCTTCGCTGAAGTTTCTTCGTTCATAGGCACGACATGACCCAGCCAGTGAAGCCGCTGTCAATGTCATTATCAATAAAGGGAACATTATTTCAACTTCTGCATGCGGAAAATTACAAGTAAATAGTAGAGGTCTGCATGAATGCATTTGAAAGAGCGACCAAGACATTCATTCGGGTTTGAATCTTTCGCTCGCATGTGCACTTATTTCCAAACATGTGTTGAATAAGCACATATGCCTTAAGAGTGAATGAGATAGCAAAACAATTGAGTAAATTGTAAGCGCAAGCACATTACTCACAAGCAGTGTACCCACTATTCAAATGTTTTGGTAAACAGAGTGCAATGCAGTGGGTGCACCGAGTATTTAAGGGGCTATACGCAATTAAGAGGCTGAGCTTATTTTTAAACAATTTCTGATGGAAAGACGTTTTAGTGTATTAATTATAATTTCTATGCATATTGTGGTCATTTTAAAAATTATTTGCCGAAGAAAAGACTTTCGGACGATGCATTACTAACCGGCGCGCAGCAGCGGCTTCGCCAAAATTGTCCAGCTTACCATTCACTGCACCCACTTTACCCACTTCACTCACTATACTATACCGATACTTTGTTACATTCGTTTTGTTTGTTACGATTGTAGCAAATAGAGCAAGATAACAAATGCTGCTCTTACTCTCTTTGAAAATAATGGCACGAGTGGGTATTTGCTTTGGTATTGAGAGGTTTTGTGAGTGTTTCACCCATTCAAATGTTTTACTCGTGCGCCGAGTGCAATGAAATGGGTATCCGTAGTGCACAGGCAAACCAAATGCATTCATGCAGACCTCTAGTAAATAGTAGAAAGCTCATACGATTCATGGCATAAAAAAGTTTTCACTATAGATACTTAAAATTGTAATCACTTTAACCATTCGGCTTCGGTTTCAACACAATTTATAAGTTTTGGTAGCACTGACTTCGCTCCAATTCAGTCAGAACTTTAATCTTTGTCTGAACTTCAGATTGGGCCCGAAATTCTGTCGAAACTGAAGCTTAAGATTAATAAAATCTGCTTTTAATGCTTTGGATTTCTCATAAAAATAGCAATAGTTCGGTTAGAATATACTGGTAGGCCAAAAAAACCACGCATAGACCCTGATGGGTCCCTAGTAATGATCCGTTGGAATACGAGAGTTTCTAGCGAATTTGATTCCAAACTTTGAGGCCCCCTCCAGCTCTGTACACCATGGGGCTTACAAGATTATTCAAATTTCAGCAATGGCCACAGCTCTGCTATATTCATTTCTATTTCATTCAATTGCCAGTAGTAATAATTTCAGTGCCAAGTTTTAAAAGACAAAGCATGAATATAGTTACCAATACTAATTTCAAAATAATTACTATGCACCATTTTTATTTTAATTAAAGCTCATCGTGTTTTGTACGTAAAAACTTAAAATAAACTAAAGAAGAAATGAGAATCATTGGTTTTTCTGGTCGAAGACTGTCCGAAAGTCCGAATAATTCTTATGTCTTAAGCTTCGGCTGTAGCAGTCACTCCAGTTGGGATACTGCATTGTATGGAGCTTAAATTACTCCCTGTCATCCTATAATTTTTATGTCAAGAAATTTAATCTGCAGGAAATAGTTTCAATTCCTAGTGGACACATTCAACACCTCGATTGCCATTCTCAACTTTAATTTTCCATTAAGACTCAATTTCATTTGGCATGATTTACAGCCATCTAATTGCATTCTATTATTATTAGCTCGGTCCCTAATGCCGCATTTTCTTGCCTTGCCGCCAATTTCTTTTCAACAAAATCATTTGATTTTTCGCTGCGGCTAAAGTTGCACTTTCCTTGCGCAATCGACATTTTTTATTGCGAAAAGTCACGGAACGTGGCCGCCATTTCTGCCGCTGCTGCCGCCACGTAATGTCAGTCATTTGGCAATGAATATGCAGCACTTTAGACAATCCTTGCACACATACTTCCTGCACTGCCGCGGCGCATATCCTGTCAGGCGGCATATTGAAGTTGCACTTTGGAGTGGCGGCTCCAAACCGACTGCGAAGGGTTTGTTGCCTGCATGTGGCTGAAATCTCTGGCAGTTTGTTTGGCTTGGTGTGTGCCGTCGGTGGTAAGACCGACATAGTTTTTCAACCAGCAAAAACAACAACAACCGCAACAACACAGTCAAACGGCAGCGAAATACAGCGAAAATATTCTGAAAAACAATTTTTTATAATTTTCAACATGTGAAGTAACACGATTTGGTATAGACAGCCGCCCAGTGGCACTTGCATGGAAGGCAGTGAAGAGGCACGAAAAGAGGCAGTGCACTCTTTAAATCGAATGCATGTGCCTACACTTCTTGAGTTTCCTTCACATCAAAATAAAAATAGATGAACATTATTTTAAAATTCAATTGGAATATAAGGATTCAGGATAAGGATAAATTTCGATTTTGTAATATTACGATCCTCAAATTATGAACAATAAATTATGGACTCATTTTCAGAAGCTAATGCTCTTGAGAATGCCGATATGCAAAAGAATATTAACATTATATTTTAGGAAATTCCGAGAATCAATTAATAAAAATCGAACAAATTTCACTCTTCCACATATATTATCCATATATCATTTTTCGAAGAAAAGAAGCTTTAATCTGACGATGTGGAGAACTGAAGTGTGCGGAGTAGTAGCACATTTTTTAGGCTGTTGCTTGGAATCGTCCTTTTGCTTACTCTCCAGACGTCATTTGATAAAATTTGATTGCCAACCAAAACTGGTTTAAACTGTATATTTAACGTTTAGAACATTTTATAAGTGGACTTTAAACTCTGTTTTTTGATTTTCTTCGCTTTGAGAAAAATTTAGTATCGCCTAAAACATCTGCATTTATTTATTCACTAACGAATTATCGTAGGTACTGGATCTAAAGCATTGCAATCTTATAGATTATTTGCACTACAGCCTTTGCTTTGTTAGCTGGAATGAATTGCTATAAAAGAGGTAATGAAACTATTCTTTTCTTTTAATTAAAAAATTAAAATATTTTTCATATTGTTCCTGCTCTAGGGTTTCTAGTAAAGCATTGTAAGCGCTACAGCTCTGATAAAAGTACATATGTATATCGAAATTTATAATGGAATTAATTATTTTTGGTGAAGTCTTCCCTTGCCTTGTTCATAGCGACAACGCCACTGTCAACTCTAATGTCGTTAAGTGGCTTCGCCATTGTTGTCGTTCGTTGTTGTAATTGTAGTTTTGATTGTTACTGTTATTGTTGCTGTTCGTTTATTGGTTGTTTTTGTTTTTGTAGCTTTTGCTGGTACTGTTGTTAATAGCAGCCATAGCCAACAGACACATAACACCGTTTAGACATTAACTCGTATGCGTTCCACTTCTACCATGGAATCACATTAAAATTTTAACAGATTTTATTTTAACAAAAGCAAATAACTAAAATCGGCGATATCTAACTTATAAAAGGCATACGAGAGTTAAAGCGAAATTTCTCAAATCTCCTAAGTAGTTATAAAGGTGTGTGGGACAATCAAAAATTTAGCAATTTTCTTTTATTGAAAGCTGTAAATTTAGTATATTTTAATTATAAGCTGAAAATTAAAAAACTCGGGTTTCGGAGTAGGACTCAGAAGTGTCACACCAAGTTTTTGTGAAAGTTTCGTGATAGACACTCATCAATTCTGGTTTCATGAGTTAAGTGCTATGGCTTAAAGTAAAGAGTGATCGTTTATTGATTTTTATACAAAGCCGAATATTTAAATTTTTACTAAAAAATAATAATAGGGTTTTATACTCAGCTGAAACCAGAGGAAAAATAGAGATGAATTTATCAAAATATGCATCTAATATATAAAAATGAATGTTTGTTTGTCTGTTTGTCTGTCTGTCTGTCTGTCCGGCTATACAAAGCTACACGCGTTGACCGATTTCAGCCAAACTTTATACCAATATTGTTGAAGACCAAAGGAAGGCGACTGTATATAAAATTTTTCGATTCATCAAGAGGGCGTGGCACCTCCCATACAACTTAAATATTTGATTTGGTATATCTTTAAAACCACATGTCATACAACGTTAAAATTTTGTATTCTGTTAGTATTTAGTCGTGCCCTCTTGCTTAAAAAAATTTAGGGGCGTGGGACAAGGGGGAGTGGCACTCCCTATACAACTTAAATATTTGATTTGGCATATCTTTAAAACTACAAGTCACGCAGCATTGAAATTCCGTATGCAGGCCCCTCTTAGATGCTTCGTCCCACGGGTAAAATTTTATGGGCGTAGGAGAAGGGGCGTGGCACTTTTCAATCAACTATACATTTGGGTATAACTTTAGAACTATACAGCACACATAAATGAAACACGATACGAACTTACTACATTTCCGTATCCTTCAACTCGGAAAATGGGACGGGCATTGGGCAAGGGGCGTGGCACCCCTCATACAACCTAAATATTTGATTTGGTATACCTTTAAAACTACATGTCATACAACATTAAAATTTTTTATTCTGTTAGTATTTAGTCATGCATTCACGTAAACATTTTTACATAATTTGGGTTTTATATATGTACTAGCTGTCCCGGCAAACGTTGTTCTGCCTAAAATAATTATTTTATTCCAAGATTTGTTTTTAAATGTATTTGAATTATGGTAGGAATTTTTTGATAATATGAAAATTATGTACAGGAAGAATAGGTTTTAGTGAATAGGTAATCTACATACACAGATTCCCCGTATGATGTGGCACTCGGGTGAAGCCGGGTGGATCAGCTAGTATGCTATAAAATTACGGGAATGGAACCCTAAAATTGTACGAGTTTTATTTTCACCTGAACTGCACAAGAGGTCAAAATTCGAAGTCGTCTTAAAATAAAAGGGGCGAAAATGCGGTTTCTTTTTGGGCAATATCTGAATGCATGAGAACAACTTTAATTTTGGTTATTTAAGTAACAACTCTTCTAAGTGACGTGTCGCATGCGATATCAATTATCTCTTGCTATGTCTTTTCATAACTATCGAACAAGTATGCGCCACTGCTTTCTGAGCTTTTACAAATCAATACTCTTCAATACTCGACCAACCTCCACCAGTTAAAGTCACGCAGTGGTATCTTTTTCCTACAATTTACTATATTCTCAAAAGTCCCTGCAGTTTGGGCTACAACCTTCGCGATATGGTCTGGATTAAAGTGACAGCTTGGGGATGAATGTATGTATGTATAGGTACTTGTGTCAGGGTAAGTGGGTAAGCTAGCAAGTTAGCATATCACATGCCTGTGCACAACATGCCAAGGATATGTTTTGCGCAGCATACGCACAAACAAGCAGAAAAGGAAAAATAAAATAAGCTGAGAATTTGTTGGATTTTTATGTTGTGTGCGTTTGTGTGTGCGTGTTTATTGTGCTGTGAAATGAAATTCGCAGGTGATTTAACAGTTATTAGGCGCAAAGGATCATAGCAGAAAAGCGGAATGGGATGTCGGTACAAGCTGGCAAAATTGGTTGAATTTGTAGGCCGTTTTGTAAAGATGAAATGGAATTCGGAGCTAGATTTAATGGAAATAAGCTGCAGAAAGAAGCACTACATTAACAGGAGATTTGCAAATAAAGCATCGGCAAGGGGGTGGGTAAGGGGGGATCATGAAAGTGGAAAGTGAAGAAATCATATGCATGAAACAAAGATTTTTATTATTTTGCTAAAATCTGTAAAATTCTCATATAACAACTAAGAGAACAAAGGACAATTTATTGAATATTCAGCACCATTATTAATTTACTTACAAACAGTTAAAAAACATGTTTAAATATTTCGCAGAAATTGTTATTTTAATTTAATAATATGCTGAAATTTAATTTTATAAGCAAATGTTGAAGGAAGGATGTGCATGTAAGAGGACTCCCATATAAAGCATTTATCTTCACCATCGCGAGTGCAACAGCGCAGAACAAGTGATAAAAATAAACGACGAACGTGTTTCAAATTTCAAAGTGGCAGCGGAAAATTAAAGGAATGGGAAGCATGGCCAAAAATGCAGTAGGCGGTCATAACGCACTAGGGCTAGGGGTGGTGCGCATAAAGCGTGCCAGGACAACTTATTCAAATTACAGCCTTGCATCGTGCCAAAGTACTCAATACTTTCAGAAGACATATTTTTTGCGAAACTGCTGAAAGTTTGAGAAGTGCACCATAAAGAGTTGCTGAGTCACTCTAATAGACGAAGTTTTTCTGGAGGTAGGAAACTATTGTTAATGGGCTCATTAGATAGAATATGCTCAGAGGATGGAACTCTGAGAAAATTGGTGCTATTATACACTGTTGGTAAATTAGCGCAGGAGGTTATGATTTTAGATCAAGATTTAGTGATGCAGAGTTCGATATAGGTTAGAAAAAGTGCCAATTACGATGAGAAAGATGACTTTTGGATGCAAATTTGTGATAACAGTGTGATAAGTACCTGGCCTCAGCAAGAGATGGCGTCACTGTATTGGACATTTCTTTTTTCCACTAGAGAGTAGTATATTGACACTCATAAGTCGTCTACCAGTAATATGCGGACCGGAGAGTTGGTTTCAGTCTGTTCAAATTCGATACATGTGAAAGCACGACCCTTTGAATGCCTGCTCTACTCTACACGGATTTAGGTCGATCAAAATGATTTTTGATTTGTTCAGAGTCAATTCCGATTCACCAAAATTTAGATTTTATAAAAGTTTAAAAAAGAGCTTTAAGGAAAATTAAGGGGCTATTACTGAATGTTGCCTTCAATAATCTAATGTCATAAAAAAATAATCTTTTAATCAATATTTCACAATTACACATATCAGTAGCGACAATCACAGCGAACATGTTGTGATCGAATTCATGAAAAAAAAAGAAAAGCTGTGATTCACCACCGCCACTCAATGTGGCAAGAGGGGAATACTTATAATAGGGAATGGGATACTTGAGGTAGCATATGAAAAATGTTTGGAAATTAGCGTTTGCGAAACACGCAATTTTGATATTAAATTACTTTGATTTTTCTTATGCATTCGTTACGGTTTTGCTTTGCTCTACTTCTCATAGTCCTTTTACTACCAACAACAAAAACAACAGCAAGCAAAAATTATTGCTCTGCCGTTGTTCTCGTATATTTGATTGTTTTTGTTTGGTGCTGGCAGCCACGTCATAATCGACAGGTGAAAGAGTTCACAGCCCCCGAGCACGAAAATCGCTTAAGGCGCTACGGGTGTGAGTCAGCGGGGGCATAAATAAATGTCTGAAATTGTGCCTTTGCCTTGGGAGCTGTGGAGAACATTATAGAGGGCGCAGAGGGCGAGCTGGGTGAAGAAACGTTTTGCTGTACGATGTCATAATTTGTGTGTTTGTCAAAAGTTCAATTGTTGAAGTGTAAAGCGTAGAATGTAGACTTATTCCATTAGCAATAGCAAAGTGGAGAGTTTAATAAAATTTGAAACTAAATTTTGAATTTTAAAATCTATTTAAATTAGAATGGGCTGAAAGCTATCTTTCTCGCTTTATCCTTCCCGAATAAGCTCTATTTTTAGCAGGAGTCATTATTCTACGTCGGCAGTGGCTCAACCTGTAGCTCGACTATTGCCTACAAAAATACAACATTTTAAAATGTCTAGCTAAATGAATGTATGCAGGAAACCATAAAAATACCAAAATGTTAAATTATGTCAACATAAATTTACTTCGGTCAAGCGAAACATGCAGAGTAACTACTTCACATTGCACCACTGCGAGGTATATCCATGTGTGTGTACGATGGCTTTTGTGTTATGCCTCTGTGGGGCCAATGACCATAGACAGCACAGCAAACAGCGGAAACGGAAGTGCAAAAGGCATTGCAAGTATTTGCCGTGTCCGAAAGTTGAAGTGGCAATTTATTTAATTTGACTGTGAATGGCAACTAGAGAAGTCTCCTAAACCCTATTATATATTATACCCTATTACCAAAGGTTTAGGGTATAAAAATTCGAGGTAGTGGGACCCAGAGGCCTATTGTAGGCGTATCCTTCGACCGATTTGGCTAATCTCAGAACTTAATCTAAGTTAAGGTTGACTGCAAGTGTGTCCAAAATATGGTCTAAATCGGAAAAATCCTTCTTTCTCTCCTGCGCGCACAGACAAACGGACAGACAGACACACAGACAGACAGACAGACAGACAGACAGACAGACAGACAGACAGACAGACAGACAGACAGACAGACAGACAGACAGACAGACAGACAAACAGACAGACAGACAGACAGACAGACAGACAGACAGACAGACAAGACAGACAGACGGGCAACCAGAAATCAACACAGAAAGTGATTCTAAGCATTTCTATATACTTATGTCTATACCTGGGACGGCTCCTTTAATGCGTTACAATTTTCGCACAAAGTTATTATACCCTATAACCATAGGTGTAGGGTATAATAAAAAGGGGTAAAAATACAAAACTGAACATTTCAAAACAGTCTACATATTCACATGCTGAATTGCCGACTATAGCCGATGTTGATGTATCTATTTTAATAGAATAACTTTGCGGATTTAATTGAAATTTATGCGATGACACTGCGGCAAAGTGTAAACAATTTTCTGCCAGCGATAATTATGACATTAACACTGTGTCAACACACATACACAAGTACAGCAACACACACACACACACACAGGCATATAAAAATTAATTGAATATGGCTGGCAACACTTGTGCGCGATAATTTCGTTAAAATGCTACCACATGCCCCAAAACTGTGGATCGTGGGTATGAAAGGAAGTTGCTGGATTGTATGAGTGAGAATGGATGAGTGTAAATAGTAGCTGGAATGAATGTAGGCTTGGAGCTGCGTTTCCACTTTAGAAATTCTGAAATGTAATTGGAATATACTGCATTTATCTAGAGAAAACTAACACATCCCGAGAGAAAAGCAGAAAAAAAGGAAAGAGCTATTTGGTTTTAGGAATCTATTTTCTCTCATTTGTGCAACTTTGAAAAAAACGAGCAACAAATTGTATTAAAAAAATGTTTTAAAAAATAGTTTGATTTGAAAAAATTGCATTCTGTCGTTGAGAGGTTGGTTGTACTGATCAACAACGGAACTCGTCCATTAAATAAAGAGAGTCGACACGAGCAACACCTATTGAACTATATCTTTACATTAATCACTTTTATGTATAGGAGGTTGAAAATGAGCAAGTTAATTATTTTCCATTGAAATATTGTCGGTAGGAACAATATTTGAAAGTTCTGAAAAGAGAGAGGTGAGAGTGAGTGAAGGTGACTAGTCGTGGCAGCGGTTTCACTCAAAATGGCCAATAATTCCAAATAATTACCATTTAATAATGCCAAAAAATTAGGCATACAAATTTTAAATTATGAGTGGCGCTTAGCATTATTATTTGTGGTTTGTATGGCTTTTGTGTGGCGCCATTTGACAGCCTGTGTGTGTGTGGCATGTGGCAAGTGTTCCATGCGAAAGTCAATTACTTCATTTATTGCGCACACAATTAAATGTTTTCATTGTGGCTTTGGCAATTTTCTCGGTATTATATAATTAATTAAATTGTGTGAAAATGTTCATTTCGATGCAAAAAAAGATTATATTGATTTCAAGAATAGTGATATATAGCATATTTATGAATTGAGAAGCTTTTATTAATATGGCAAAGTATACTATCGGAGAGTTGCCAACTAGCCAATTGGCATGTAAAATATATTCAGCGACGATTTGGAGTGTGCCTGAAGCTAACTTGCTGCAGAATTTAAAGATAACTCGTTTTACCAATGATCAACAGCTTCATATTGAAATCATATGTTATGCCTGCAGCTGTATTGCTATATTACAACCAAAATAATAATGCTTTAGTTCCGAGCATTTTTCTCAGTTAACAACAGAAAAGGGCGTGAGGCAGTATTTTGTATTCGTATTTATTTTAACGATTTCCACTCAATTTATGCATTGTTTTCGTTTCATGGTCAATGAATAGCGGGAGCAAAGGCGGACATACCGACAGGACCAGCAGGATAATGCAAACACAAATTGGGATAATAAAGAGGAAAACATGCTGTGTAATTTTCATAGTAAAATATGGTAATCAGCTACACGGCATGAGGCTCAACAACAAAAGAAAGAGCAAAAAGGGAAGAGCAGATTGAAAAAGAAGCTGGGAATGTGAATTGAAAATAGTACAATGAAGTGTGGGAGCATGCTTTATCGAGCGGACTTGATTGGGGATTGTAAATTTGAAGCGATTTATGGAATTATCAGGTCAAGTGTACGAAAATCCATATCCGTACTTATATTATGATTAAAGAAAATGAAAGCAACAAGCAATTTGTCGGTTGAAATTAGTTGGTTGATTGATACGTTTTTGTAAATTTGTTTAAAAGTAAGTAAATGGCGGCTTTTCGTTGAAAGCAAGTCTAAGTTATAGTTATGTATATTTGCGTTATTAAAAACATGAAAATGTGTTTGAAACATAGATCAATAACATAAGTTACAATTTAATAGTTAACTAGAAGTATTTAAGTGATTGGCTGAATTTGCTTTGTTGCCGCATTGATTTGTTTGATCAGAGGTTATCACTTGCAGGATTAATTGATTAAAATCTTAACAGCTTGGTAAACCGAATGGATAGGTTAGCTTATACGTTGGTTGATTGTTCATATGTTTGATTACATATTCAGTTCTTTGGTGGTTACTGATTGGTTGTTTGAAAAGTAGTTCGATTGACTGGACTGGCTGATATTTTTTATGTAATTTCTTGATAGATTGACGGCGTATTTCATTAGTTTATCAAAGGGTCGGAGGCTTGTTTATTTTGTTAGTGACTGGCGGGTTGATTGATTGCGTGTTCGATTGATTGAATTCACTGTTGTCAGTTGATTTAGTGCCCAACTGATTGAGAGCTAGATTGAGTCGTTATAATCAAATATCGAAAATGGTTCGCAAAAATCCAATGAAATGCATATACTCTACTGTCGTCACCAACTACTAGCATTTCTATGAATTCTATATTATTTGTTATTTCCATATTTTCAACATGTCCCATACATACATACATACATCCATGCAACATCGTTGTGATTTACAAAGTAAACAATTACACTTTCGATCATTTCCATATGTAGGCTGGGAGAGTTCCTTTTGCAAGGATAGTATGCAAGTGTATGTAACCATTTCCATGCAATTGTCACGCAGACTGAGGAGGAGTGCTTTCATAGTTATTTTGCTACAGCATTCAATCATCGCAGGCAATCGATGCCCCACTGCACCTCAGACCACCACCGCTGTTTTCGCACCGTATTTCGCATGTGTACTAAAGGCGCGCGCTTTTCCTATAGGAGGCATGGTACGAGTATTGGTGTGATGTGCAGTTGTATGCGGGCGTGTTAAAAAGCGCGTGTACATTTTAATTTGATTTTGCAGCAGTTAAATTGGCAAAAATGTATCCCTGACTGCACGTGAATAGCGATTGCGCTTTTATTATTATGATTTTTTGCAAAAGTGGTGGGATTTTCATTTTTTGTTAAAGTGCATAGTGCAGTAGAGAGAGATTTTATAGTAAAGGTATTGAAGCTTGTTTGGCACAGAAGGAAAATATTATATTTCATTGCTATTAATTAAGGCCATTAAACTTTTTTATTGTTCTTCTTACACTATGGTTTATATAGTAACTATATTTTATGTAGGAAGATTTCATAAATTAAAGCGTTCAAGATTCAGTACGGGTTTCAGGGTAGAGGAGCTTTAATACGTGGAAAACCATGTCCAGCAACATAGAAATATTAGGGAATATTATTGTTACCAGCAGTATCGCGCAACTTCGTGGCGACTCTCCTACTTTTCCTTCGCCGATATGGAGAAGTCGTCTTAATTATACCCTACACCTATGGTTATAGGGTATAATAACTTTGTGCCAAAATTGTAACGCATTAAAGGAGCCTTCCTAGGTATAGACATAAGTATATAGAAATTATCAGAAACACTTTCTCTTTTCATTTCCGGTTGTCCGTCTGTCCGTCTGTCTGTCCGTCTGTCCGTCTGTCTGCGTGTATGCAAAAAAAAGAAAGAAGGAGTTGTTCGATTTGGACCAAATTTGGTATACAGTTACAGTGAACCTCGAGTTAGGTAAAGTGTTAAAATTATTCAAATTACCCAAAGGACACGCCCACAACGGGTCTGTAAGTCCCACTACCTCGGATTTTTTTCGGTAAAATGGCTATAATTTGTGTAATTACTCATGGAAAAGATTAATACTTGGTATTCAAGTTAATAGGTAGGTCTTCTATATCTCAGGAAAAAATGGGCGTGATCCGCCCACTATATAGCCGGAAAAATTTTTTCGGTAAAATGGTTCCCAATTGACTAGTTACGAATATAAATGAATGAAATTCGGTTCCCAAGTTGATATATAGGTCTTAGATGCCATACAAGAAAATGGGCGTGGTCCGCCCACTATATAGGCGATAAACAAAAAATCTTCTTAACTTCCATAATATATACACCAGAGAGTCCAGATTTGGTTACTTCGTTCCTGGTAGGAATATCTTTTAATTCTCCAGAAATGGGCGTGGTCCGCCCACCATGGGGGCAGTAAAATAAATATGCCGATAACATCTGTTGTACACCCGCCAGAGCATCAATATTTGGCATTTATAGTCCTATTAGGTATATCTTGTAGTCTGCCAAAAATGGGCGTGGTCCGCCCACTATGTAGGTTGTAAATCAAATGCACCCACAATTTCAGTGAATTATCACCCCACTTGGGAACATGGTGTAGGGTATTACTCTGTCGGTGAAACCCGACTGATACTTCCTTACTTGTTTTTTTGTAATTTTAAAACCAAAATTTTATAAATCCGTATTACCTACTATATTTTAAAATGTTAATATTTAAACTCTGTATCCTCGAAGTTAAGAGCAACAGAGAAATGTTGGTTACCCGAACGAACGTAACAAAGCCGTCAGCTCTGCTGTCACCTTTAACCAAAACTTTAATTAAAGGAAGTAAGCTCATTTTGCTGGTTGATAACGTACATACTGCGTTACCTTATTCAATCCGGATAAATAATTAAAGGAGGTAGTAGTAGTGATCCGGGAGACAATAAATAAAAGAGCAAATATATAATTGTTACTATCAGTATCACAAAATTCGGTGTTTAGTGGAAAATAATAAGTAAAAATTGTGTGAGGCTGGTTTTCCAAAAAGATTTTAATCCAATCTATTTCCCTCCAGATTTTTCTAAAGTTGCAATTTTCATGAAACATGCGTAATTTCTATAAATATTCTTAGTATTCCACCTTCTAGAATTTCAACTTTTCCTCTGACCCACTGTTCGGCTAAATCAAGGTGTCTTACTCTTCGTCTCGTTGATTTATCTGTTTTTATTCTGCCCTTTATTATTACCCTTTTACAATATCTTTCTAAAATTATTAATACAACGTCAGTCCCACCTGCTCTTGCTACATATGTACATATATAAAAATGAGGCGTATTTTTATTCCTTTGTAGTTAGTCACCTATGTGGGAATATATGTACATATATGTCATTAACATTTTGTTTGATTCCCTATCCAGTTAGAAAGAAAAATTTATTTCACTAACAGACCAAATACCAAATTAATAACTTGAACTCGTCTTGTGAAAAAAAGACTCAGAAGTAGCCTACTCTTGAAAAGAGTGTCTACATTTACTTATATACATACATACATATGTACATATGTATGCAGCTACTCAAATTTTGACTGCAATTAAAAAGTTTCTTACATAATTGAACTTATTTTGATTTCCCATGAAATCTAACCGAACACTAAAAATCTCCGGTCATTTACATTGTCTAATGTTCAGTAGCACGGCTTCTATTCACATCTGCCAATGTGGCTATTTTTATTAGTTTTGTTTTTTACCCCTGTAATCTTACATTTTTTACAAACTTCTCTTTTGGTGGAAAAATTACTAAATAGTCAAAAAACAGAGGCCATACGGCAAGAAGGTTTAGCTGTAAGACAAAATGTAAACCTTTTACATGAAAGTGTAATTAAAGGGCATTACTGTTGCTGTGCAGAGAAGAACACGACAACATTGCAAGTCTATGCTAACATACTCCCTCACTCTCATCAAATGTTGCCCAAAACAATGCTGTGCAAAAACAATGTGAAAAAACAATGCTACACTTAATGTTAAATAAACAGAGTAACGGTAACTGAACCATAACATTGCGCACGCAATAGCGTTTTATTTAATAGTATGATTAGTTCAGATTATTTAATTTTGGTCATTAAATAAATCTTAAATCTTTTAATTGTTTATATACTTGGAAAAGTGTTTCGTTCCAGGTTGGATTAAAAATAGTCCGATATAAAAACCGCTGTCAGTTATTTTATCAATGAATAGTCAATTGAAGTCGAAGTTAGATATAGGCACAAACAAATATATATGATATAATAATAAGTATTAGCGCAAATAAATATATATAATATAATAAGTGTTAAGGCGCTGAGTCGTTTTTTGTACTTTATTTTCTAAAATCGGTTCGTTTGGTTTTTGCTGTCAGATTTTTGCTGTGAAATAATTAGTTTCCAAGTTTGAGTTTGTACGAAGCAGAACATTTATTGAATTTTGTATATTGGAAAATAATAAAAATATTGAAAACATTTCCGAATAATAAAAATATTGAAAACATTTCTGGTCCAATCGAGCCGGATTACAGTTCACTATGCCAAGATTAAGGAAAGCAAATAAAGATGGGATGGATGGTGGAGATGGTTTCAATGACACAGCCAGTGCGCCGAGTGCTGTAGGTAAATATCGGGGTTGTAGTTAGGGCCAAGGTTGAAAATTTCGCTTCGGCTTTAGAAGGAGGAAACAGTGCGAATTCAAATTGAGAAACAGTGCGTTTTCCATTTTGCGAATTCCATTGGAGCGATTTTTGTAAGGAAACAGTGCGTTTTCAATAATGCGAATTCAAATTGAGAAACAGTGCGTTTTCCATTTTGCGAATTCCATTCGAGCGATTTTCTAAGGAAACAGTGCGTTTTCCATAATGCGAATTCAATTTGAGAAACAGTGCGTTTTCCATTTTGCGAATTCCATTCGAGCGATTTTCTAAGGAAACAGTGCGTTTTCCATAATGCGAATTCAAATTGAGAAACAGTGCGTTTTCCATTTTGCGAATTCCATTCGAGCGATTTTCTAAGGAAACAGTGCGTTTTCCATAATGCGAATTCAATTTGAGAAACAGTGCGTTTTCCATTTTGCGAATTCCATTCGAGCGATTTTCTAAGGAAACAGTGCGTTTTCCATAATGCGAATTCAATTTGAGAAACAGTGCGTTTTCCATTTTGCGAATTCCATTCGAGCGATTTTCTAAGGAAACAGTGCGTTTTCCATAATGCGAATTCAATTTGAGAAACAGTGCGTTTTCCATAATGCGAATTCAAATTGAGAAACAGTGCGTTTTCCATTTTGCGAATTCCATTCGAGCGATTTTCTAAGGAAACAGTGCGTTTTCCATAATGCGAATTCAATTTGAGAAACAGTGCGTTTTCCATTTTGCGAATTCCATTCGAGCGATTTTCTAAGGAAACAGTGCGTTTTCCATAATGCGAATTCAATTTGAGAAACAGTGCGTTTTCCATTTTGCGAATTCCATTCGAGCGATTTTCTAAGGAAACAGTGCGTTTTCCATAATGCGAATTCAATTTGAGAAACAGTGCGTTTTCCATTTTGCGAATTCCATTCCTGAGGGAACAGTGCGTCTTCCATTGTTTAAATTCCATCCGATAAAATTGAACGATTTCCCTGGCAACGGGCATTTTTCCGAATTTTCATTAAACAAATTTATTGTAGATACAGCCCGAGCAAACAAAATCAGAAGGGTGGTTGAAGTAGCCGCGACAGCTGAAGGAGAAGCTTTAGACGAGGTGATGATTGATCGCGAAGACATCGACGCATCTACAAGCAGCGCCGGAGATGCGACCGACATACGCAGCGACGTCCAGGTTGCAGCCATCCAGATTCAACGTCAGGCTGATTGGTTTAAGTCCACTAGCGAAGAAAATGAGAACGTAGATATAATGAAAATACGCCTCGGGATCATCATTTCGGCCTGGGAAAAATTCGACAACAAATTCGGCATATTTCAGCGGTTCGGCCGAAATCAAGGATTGCAAGGCATGGACAACGCTTGGCGTGATCGGGTGGAAGATACATATGTTGAAGTTCGAGCGGCACTGAGTCAAAAAATAGCGGCACTGGAGCCATGCAAATCCTCATTGGGGGTGGCTCACGCCCAGGGAGCAAGCTCAATGTCATTTCAGTATGCCGATTTATCCTTAGCAGATCGACTTCCCATATTTCGAGGCGATTATAATGAGTGGATCCAATTTAAGGATACATTTTCAGCGGAGGTAATAAGAAATCCGCACCTATCAAACTTGCAAAGGCTTAGACGACTGCAAGGCTGCCTCAAGGATGGTGCGGCCAGAGCTTTAGGCTTTTGGCCTCAACGGGAGGATAGCTTCGCAAGTGCGTGGGAAATATTGTGCTCGTCTTATGACAACGAGTATCTGTGCCACGCAGCGTATTGTTCAGCCATTGTTGATCTACCA
Source organism: Neria commutata (assembly GCA_963457695.1). Taxonomy (NCBI): domain Eukaryota; kingdom Metazoa; phylum Arthropoda; class Insecta; order Diptera; family Micropezidae; genus Neria; species Neria commutata. The sequence continues at coordinate 44,749,331 of OY735246.1, forward strand.
GTCTGGTCGAAAGAAGGTTACCCTCTGATTCGAAACATGCTCGATACTACGCGAAACAGCATGCGCATGTTGGCAAGACAACTTACTGCCGATGAGCAACGGGATTTAATTGTCCTTAATTTCCTCGAGTCTCGCCTGGACAGTAGTTCTCGCGCTCAATGGGAAATGGTGCGTCCAACGGATCGAATTCCGAGCTTGCAAAACGACTTTTTTGCCTGGTTGGAGCGGCGGGCCAGCGGGCAGTTGGGCCGGGGACCATCGCAGAGTATGCCGCGCTTGGCGAGTGGTAATGAAGGGCGGTTTAATATACCTACGCGTGAGCACACAAAACCCAATGTATCACGAGCACTCAACTATTTCCCGTGCCCCAACTGTTCTGGAAACCACCAACTCTACAGATGCCCAAGTATCCTGCTAATGAATAGAGATGATAGAACTCGAAGAATTATTGAACTTGGGTTATGCCAAAATTGCCTTCGCCGAGGGCATATTTCGCGAAATTGTTCGGCGAGGAAATGTCCTCGCTGCTCTCTAGCGCCACACAATAGTATCCTTTGCCCAAAGATCTTCGCGGTAGATGCCACTATCGATGCAGGTATTGGAAATGATCAAGCTCCGATGCTGTCAACGGTCAACGATATTCCGATAAAGGAGCAATAGCAATTAAGGCACGTACGTGAAAACGGCCTCGGAGTTTCCACAAACGATTACTTTCCGGCCCTAGCAAAAGGTCGAAGACCATCAATACAATTTTCGACCGAAGCTCAGCATAGCCTACTGGCTACAGCCCAGGTAAGACTTTTGACACATAATGGAATAGCGGGGACGATGCGGGCCATGTGTGATACAGGCGCTCAGGTTAATTTAATAAGCGAAAACTTTGTGGTAAAACATCAGATTCCTACACGTCGAACGACAAGTAGCATTCTTCCCGTGGCTGGTGCGGCAACTCGAAGATGCCATAAATCTATCTCAGGCCACTTGTTATCCATTTATAGTGACGAACCGCTACTCTTCCTAACATGCTTGGTGGTGCCAACAGTACTTGGAGAGATCATGCTACCGCAAGAGCACGTGGGCAGCCAGAACTTACCCATAGACATATCCACGCGACTGGCTGACCCCTCTTTCTATCAACCAGCTCAAATTCAAGTCTTGCTGGGCGTAGGGGTATGGGCGCAGCTGATGCAGGAAAACATGCGGCAGTTGACTTCAGGCCTTATGGCACAAGAAACTCGTATCGGATGGCTATTGTTTGGCGAGTTTTCAACAGGCAGAAGCGCGCTTGCAGGTGCTTTCACAGATGAAAACAGTGAGCAAGGAGGGGACTCTCAATTAGACAAATGTTTGCAAAGATTCTTTGATTCTGAGAAGTTTCCTAGCGACCGATCTCACTGGACAGAAGAGCAACAGCAATGTGAAACGCATTTTCTGAACTCGCATCGTTTTGATTCACAGTCAGGGCGTTACGTCCTGGAAATCCCCCTCCGAGTAGATTGGAGCCGTATTGGGTCTAATCGGGCAATAGCCCTCCAACGTTTTTTTCATTTAGAGCAGCGTTTTAAGCGGGAGCCTGATTTGGGGGAAAAGTACCACTCATTCGTGACTGAGTATTTGGCCAACGGTTGGCTACGGCCTGCCACAAGAGCACCAGAAGGCCCAGCCTATTACATTCCTCACCACGCGGTATTAAAAAAATTCCGAGTAGTATTTGATGCGTCATGTTCGACCGATACAGGCTTATCGCTAAATGATGTCCAGATGATCGGACCGAAACTACAAGGGGATCTAATTGACTTGCTTTGGGGATTTCGTTTGAATGCCTACGGTGTCTCTGCAGACATTAAGAAAATGTTTCTGCAAGTAAAGATAGTGTCAAAGCATTGGGACCTACAAAGAATGTTTTGGCGAAACGAACTTGGCAACATATCTGAGTATTGGCTAACGGGGGTAACGTTCGGAATGGCCTCAGCCCCGTTTTGTGCAGTAAGAGCGATGCAACAGTGCGCAAAAGACAATGCGACCAAATGGCCTTTGGGTTCACAGGCGGTGCTTAAAAACTTTTACATGGACGACTGCCTGACCGGAGCTGATACAGAGCAAGAATTGTTGCATTTATCTCTGCAAATGAAGGAGCTTTTGGCGGCAGGAGGATTTGAGCTTACAAAATGGCGATCTAATTCTAAAAGCATACAGAGGGTTTTGGTTCCGCAATCAACAGACGATGAAAACTTGCTTAACACCAGCACAGAAGCATCAGTATTAGGCCTCAGGTGGGACACGAGCACGGACGAGCTCACATTCAAGGTACAATCCTTGCCAACGATTCCCGCCTTCGGTTGGACTAAGCGGACGGTCTTAAGTGTCACGGCGCGACTTTATGATCCAGATGGGCTAGTGGCGCCATTTGTGATAAGAGCAAAAATTCTACTTCAACGCATTTGGAATGCAAAGATCGGCTGGGATGCAAGGCTACCAGATGTTTTGGATATCATGTGGCAAGACGTATTTTCCCAAATTACACAATTTGAGCGCCTCCGTGTTCCGCGCTGGCTGGGCTATGATCGACGTTCCGAAATGTCCTTACACGGCTTTGCCGATGCATCTGTTCAAGCCTTTGGAGCGGCTATATATATGGTTGTTCAGACCGATGAGAAAATTGTTTCTAACATAGTACTGGCGAAATCTAGGGTTGCGCCGCTAAAGAAAGAGAGCATACCGCGTCTTGAGTTGCGTGCTGCCGCCTTGCTCAGTGACCTAATGCAACGTATCCTGACAGAGTGCGAGATTGAACATGGAATCAAGATCTCATCAGCCACCTGTTGGTCGGACTCCATGGTAGTTTTGTGTTGGCTAAAGCGCGAAACCGGCACTCTCAAACAATTTGTAGCAAACCGGGTGCGACAAATCAAGGAGAGGATACCGACTTGTGAGTGGCGTCACGTTCCGACCGAGGCCAACCCAGCCGACTTCATCTCGAGGGGTATGGCTATGAGAGAGATGATCGAATGCCACTTATGGTGGCACGGGCCTGCGTTTCTCCAGCGCACCAAGGCTACGTGGCCGGAGCCACCGGGACCTTTGCCACGAAATTTGGACATCGAAGTTCGGAATGAATGTCGGCAAACAGGACTGAATCAAGCTCAGTCAATCGTACCTGAGATAGCTGTCACGGCCGGAGTGCGGCGCTTCCCGGGGCAGAAATCCGGACAAGTTCAGTTGGTTGCGAGTGTCAACGCAATCAGTATAAGCCAGCAATCGCTTCTTTACCGCTATTCATCCATCAACCGTGTAATACGTACGACAGCTTGGATATTCAGATTTGTACGTTATTGCCGGGCCACCCCAAGAGATAGAGACAGGGCTCCCCTGAGTAATAGGGAATTGCAGGACTCGTTGGAATATTGGATCAAGCAGGAGCAACGCGACCATTTCAAGGACGATGTGCGGGTGCTACAACTCGACGACAGCAACAGCCATTTAGAAAATCGACAACGACTTTCAAATGCAGTCGCCATGTTGACTCCTTTTATGAAAGACGGCATCCTACGCATGCATGGGCGATTGCAAAATGCAGATTTGCCAACCGAGCAGTGCAATCCAATTATATTACCGGGAAAGGGGCGACTGGCCTGGCTGTTGGGCAGAGCTACGCATCTCCAATTATTGCATTGTGGCGCGCAGCAGCTCATAGCCACATTAAGACAATGCTACTGGATAATAGGGGTACGAGCTCTAGCGAGGACATTAATCAAGGATTGTATTATCTGCGTGAAGTTGAAGGCCAAAATGAGTCAACAATTGATGGGGGACCTTCCGGCTTGCCGAGTTCGCCCTGCACGGCCTTTTCTCCATTCGGGAGTGGACTATGCGGGCCCTTTGCACGTGCGACCAGATCGACGGAGGGGAAAGGTGGCAATCAAGGGTTATATTGCTGTATTTGTCTGTATGGTATCGAAAGCGGTACACCTGGAATTCGTTTCAGACTTGACAACTAGCGCTTTCATAATGGCGTTTATTCGCTTCACATCACGCTACGGCCATTGCTTGCATCTCTGGAGTGATAATGGAACCAACTTTGTTGGGGCAGAGCGGGAGTTAAGCCGTATGCTTCAGACCTGGCAGACATCAGATCTCTCTGAGCAGTTAGCAGTGAGGCAAACTCAGTGGCATTTTATCACCCCTGCTGCACCTCACCAGGGAGGCCTTTGGGAGGCGGCCGTAAAGGCTGTCAAACATCACTTGCGTCGTGTCATGGGGGCACGACTATTGACGGTTGAAGCGATGCAGACCCTGTTGTCAGAAATCGGTGCGATTCTCAATTCGCGCCCGCTGTGTGCACAGAGTTCCGATCCACAAGATTTAAATCCTCTGACGCCTGGACATTTATTGATCGGCGAAGCTTTGGTGCCGGCTCTGGGTGGACGAGTGCCAATGGAAATTCCGGAAAACCGCTTGGACTACTGGCAAATGCGGCAGCAAATGGCACAAAGATTCTGGAAGCTGTGGAGCGATAGCTATCTTCACGAACTACAGCAGCGCCCCAAATGGCGAGAAGCTCGCCGAAACTTGAAGAGCGGTGACCTAGTTGTCATCAAAAATGAAATTACACCACCAACCCTGTGGAAAATGGCCCGTGTTACCACGCTGTATCCAGGTTCTGACGGTTTGGTGCGGAATGTCGGGCTTTGGACTGGTGACAACAGTATCACCCGGCCCATCCAGCGATTATGCGTTCTACCTTTAGAATCCATTGAGCCTCGATAGACGAGTCTCAAGGCCGGAGGATGTTAAGGCGCTGAGTCGTTTTTTGTACTTTATTTTCTAAAATCGGTTCGTTTGGTTTTTGCTGTCAGATTTTTGCTGTGAAATAATTAGTTTCCAAGTTTGAGTTTGTACGAAGCAGAACATTTATTGAATTTTGTATATTGGAAAATAATAAAAATATTGAAAACATTTCCGAATAATAAAAATATTGAAAACAATAAGTATAATTTAGTCATGATCTTTAAAAACATTTGTCTATATGACTTCACGAAATTTTCATTTCTGAAATTTAACTTAAGTTTCGGGAAAGAAGCCTGCGTGCTGTATATTCTCCACAAAAATTCAACGAAATATGCAACTCTTTTAATTCTAGTGGTATACAATTTTTCAACTCTTTATTACTGCACAAAATTTTTAACATATTTCAGTGACATATTTCAGCTTTTAAATCACTGCTATTAATTGCCTTTTAATTTGACTCACTTTTTCACGGGTCATTTCCGCAATATTACCAAAAGTGATTTATGTCCCATAATTTATATGTAATTAATTTAATTATATATTCGCTGTGTTGGCATAAATCAAATTACATTTCTTGCCTTTTTAATCAAATAAAATGCAAAAAAATAATGCAGTAAAAATTACCATTCGCTGAAATATGGCAGATGAGAAAGATCGCAATTTCTATGAATAACTTTTTACTAGCCTCTTGCAGACGCGGCTTGAATTGAATGAGTAGAATGAAATGCAAAAAGAAAATGGACTTGCAAAGATTCACATGCGCTGAAAATACAAGAAATCTGCAAATTCATTTTAAATGCCATTGCAACTTTTAGTTTACAAATGCCTTTTCAAACTAAGAGAGTCCCAACTGCTTTAACATAATCCTATCGGACATGCATCAATACTGGACCAATGTAACACCCGCGGCCTTCCAGCCTTGACCGATTACATTATACCCAGATACGACTTTAACATCAATCATACCACATTGATTCCATCTAGAGAAAACTGGGTATCAAACAGCGCCATCGGCGCTAACGAGATACACATCTTCACTGACGGTTCAAAAATGGAGGTTGGTACAGGCGCTGGAATATTCTCCGAATCTCTGGATATCAACAAGTCATACAGACTTCCCGACTATTCTAGTGTTTTTCAAGCAGAAATTTATGCGGTCAACCAAGCTGCACGGATCATCCACGAAAAGAATCTCCCACCTACCGTGATATGGATCTGTGTCGATAGCCAGGCCGCCATAAAAGCATTAGACGCGAAGCTTATCAAATCCAAATGTGTGAGAGAGTGCCGAAACTCCCTCAAATCCATCCACCAGCACACCATCAAGCTCTGCTGGGTACCCGGACACTTCGGTGTAGAAGCGAATGAGAGGGCAGATGAACTAGCTTGGAATGGATCTGAAATGGACTTACAATACTCTGACAACAGCATCCACACTCCCATTTGCGAAGCATATCGACTCATAGAGCTTAAATCCGTAACAATGGCCAATTACCGGTGGTCAAACACCACAAATTGTGCAATTTCTTGGACTTTATGGCCCAAACTAGACGCAAAAAGAACTAAGAGCATACTTAAGGGTTTGGGCTTTCTCCATCTACTGGATTTATATACTACAAGGCATCACAATGGGCCTTCGGCCTCTGGGTGGGTTTACTGATAGCAGTAAACAGCCCTTTTAACCTAACCTAACCTTTCTCGCATAAAAACACGCGTTTAAATAAAAATCTTGTGAGAATTTTAGGTGTATATTTAAGATACCATTTCCATTTGATTTCTAACTTCAATTAATTAATTTTTACTAAGCCGATTTTCTTTAGAACATATTAAGCTTCAAAACAGTATGATAAAAGTTTGCTTAAAAATTGCAGCTGCTTAAATTAAACTCAATATGCTGTACTTTTTCAACCAGCGTGAAATTATCGGCACCTCACTATCTTCAACTCACGCAAGTGATAAATTTCTTACGTATCCATTAAATTTTCCGCTCTTAATTAAACGTAAACCGAATGCGTGTGAAACGATATCCCCCGCCTTCTTAACACTCTCCTTCTTGCTTTAACGAAGCATTGACAACTGCTTTTCGGTAAGACTTTAGCCCGAAAAAGGAGCTTGCGTTTGGTAAAGGAACTTTTCAACACTCAATGTCAAGTTTTTTTGGCTGTGCGTGATTTACTTGTAGACTGTTTGGTGGGGATTTCAAAGGGCGCGAAGCAGACGAAGTTGTGGTAAATGCGTACGTTGCTACCAGCATTGCACCTTGCTCAAATTAAGACCTTTTTTATAGATACTCATACTCGTTTTGAATCAGATAAGATACGCATCTACTCATGAAAAGCAGTTGAAAGCAATTTTCCTAATTGACTTATTGGTTACAACAGATTACAAGAACTTGCTTAGCGGGAAGGTGCAGGGAAGGGGCTGGCTAATAATAACACTGTGCGGGCACTTTCGGGGGAAAGGTTAATGTGTTGTTGCCAGACGAAATTTATGAGGTTGTAGAGATAATTGTTTTCGTCCTTTGCTGCTTGTGGTTTGAAGGTTTGCGTGTGGGATTTTTCTGCGGTTTAAAAAAGTGATCACATACCTACAAACATACGTACCTTCATAGTAAGGCTTCCAATAATGTTGTTCTTTTGTGATGGGGCATAAGAAATAAGCAGTACAAATGAAGTTTTTGAATTAACAGTCACCAAACTTGTACAAGAGTTTGAAAATTCCTACATATGAGACAAACTTTTAAAGGTTTATATGCTTTATAAATATTTATGTATTAGATAAATTTTATGATTTATACTATTTTTATAATTAAATATACACTAGTAATAACTCCCGATTATCGGTTGTGCCCTATGACATAGCTAAATTACATTTAAAAAAAATGTACTTAATATTGTTGCCAAAGTTTTCCAAATCTATTCAGCAGGCTTTATCTCGAAAAGAAATATCTCAATACAAAACTTTTGAAATTAAAAACTCTAATATTTTAGAACATTTTCAAACAATCTTCGAGAACTTATGCTTGAAAATTCATGGTGAAACTTTCAAAATGGTGTATCATTCAATATTGTGCAATTCTTAAACCGTATAGAAAAGCGCATTCTTAGAATAATAGCATGTCTGTCAAATAATAGACCTCGAAATCTATAAAATGATATTTATGTAATTTATCATGCAACTCTCTCTAGATTGTCTGAATTAAGCGCCGGTCTTCAAATAAATAATAGATGTAGCATTCTTTAATGTTTGTAATAAATGCAGTGCAAACACAACTGTGGCTCTTCAGCGATTAGTGGGAATGGAGAGAGTGTGTGACTTTTATATTCCCTTTTCTCCATCTTCCGCTAGCATGCAGAAATAGAAAATATAGGCATCCTTTAAACGCAATTATTTCGGAAATGACTTGACCAATCTGATCTGATATTTTTGTGCAAATGTACTCATCGAAATCTTTAAAAAGATATATAATTTATCATTCAACTCTCTGTAGATCGTCTGAACTAAGCGCCGGTCTTCAAATAAATAATAGATGTAGCATTCTTTAATGTTTGTAATAAATGCAGTGCAAGCAAAACTGTGGCTCTACAGCGATTAGTGGGAAAGGAGAGAGTGTGTGATTTACCTATTCCCTTGTCTCCATCTTCCCGCTAGCACGCAGATTTTTATGTTCAATGCAATAATGCTTTGCTCAATAGGAAATATGGTCAATCTTTAAAAGCAATTATTTCGGAAATGACTTGACCAATCGTTGATCTGATATTTTTGTGCAAATGTAGTCATTGAAATCTTTAAAATGATATATAATTTATCATTCAACTCTCTGTAGATCGTCTGAACTAAGCGCCGGTCTTCAAATAAATAATACACATTTTTTTAATTCAATTAAAGTATATGTAAATGAAGTGTAAACTGAAAATTTACAGCGGTGATCAGTGAGCTGTTGACATGAAAATTATATCATTTTTCGAAAAACATTTGTTCCTTTATATTTGGGTTTTTATGAAAAAAGTTGACTTCTTTTACATTTATGTGCAGAGCAACACTAACTTTATTATACTTCTGTTCCTTTTTTCAATGGTTAAAGATTAAATTATTGGCACACATAATATATGAAATGTGTCCTACATATTAGATTGGCAGCTTTGAAATTATTTTAGATAATAAAACCATATATTTGATCACAGGCTAGATTTTACTTATTTAGAAAAATAATGTTTGTGGTTTCATAGCATAAAAAAGAATTCAGATTAATATTAGAATAATAATATAAGTGTATTATAGAGCGAAATTTGTTTCAATTTGTCAATTAGGGTTATTCTGGAGGTTTTTAGCTGTGAGACTAAATTCATAACTCGGATTTGATTTAAATTATTTAATTATACAATAAAAATTTAGTAATACAAAATTTACCGCGCCGCGGTGGCTCAGTGGACTAAGTGCTGATGCGGGAGGGCCTGGGTTCAACTCTCAGTCTGGCACATAACATCTAATACAAAAAGAATTTGTTTTCAAATTGATTCTTTGCGCGGCGTCACTTCTCGCGATTAATTGGCAATTCTCCGAGAATATTCCTTGCCATGAAAAGCTTCTCGAACCCGTTCGGATGCGGTTAATTTAGGTCCCATTAACTTGTGCAAAAATATAACAACCACACACAAGTTAATGCGAGAAAGCTAGGCCTAAGCCCACACGGGCTGTTGCGCCAAACAATTAATATTATTATTAGATGCCGGAGCAGGTTTTATAGTAGCTACGTTGTTAATTCCTAACACTAGAGAAGAGGTATATAATAGAAGTGACAGTCTTTTTATTACATATACTTAAATGAAATTTTTAGTCGAAATATATTTACCTGAACACAACCTTTCATTGTTCTTCAACGAAGTTACAAAAATAATATGTACTTTTGAGTAAAAGTTCACAACAATTTCCCACAAAAGATGCTATAAATCTAAATAAATTTTTTACAAAAACATTCTTTAATTTTGTTAAAGCTGTCTCATTAACTATAGCAACGAAATAAATGTTTCAATTAGATTTTAACTTGCCATTAGAAAACAAGAAAAAAATATTATTATAGTTTTAAATTTTAAATTCTAAACATTAAAGTTAAAGCCTCCGTCTGCAGCTAAAATCATGGAAAACCACAAACCATGCAAGTAATTTGTCAACAACTCCAAATGTATTTACCATGAAATAACAACGACAACACAAAATGATAAAAGAAAACGAAGAACAATTATAGCTGCTTCATTGCATCAAAATAATTAATAAATAAGTAGCAATAAAACGTAATAACAACAACATCAAATACAAAGAAAAGTCTACGATGCAGACGAACGCCACAACAACAAACAACAATGGCAACCTATAAGATATAACTGAAGCTGAAGATGGAAATTAATTTTTATGAATTGAAGTGTTAATCTTGTAAAATTCCTGTGAATTATAAAAATTTTATAGCAATAGTAAATGAATTATATGAACATCTGAACAATATTTACTTATGTATATTTATGTGCATGAGTGAACTGCTATATCATGCATATGCCAATTGCTGAAGGGAAGGTGGGGATAATTGATTTTACTTACACCGTAAAGAAGTCCAGCTCCTCAGCAAAGGAGCAAAGCATTGGCAACTCTTCAAAAGTATTTTTTGCATGAAAACAAAGCTTGTCAATCTTAATGGAATGCGGATATACTAGATTAAAATAGAACGAACATAAGCAAGGTAATGCGAGAAGGCTTGGCATTAGTTTCAATTACAAGATAGAATTCCAAAAAAATTGGGAATAAAAATTAAATCGAAGTCTGATTTACAAGTATTGATTATGCGCCATAATAATAACCGTTCAGCTATCAATTTTGAATGCATGCAAAAGAAATTTTTAATGCCCCTATGTCAGCTACAGCAAAATTTGACAAAATTTTATTCAAGAACCGAATTTCCAATATATCAATTTTATGGGCAGCTCTGCAGATACATTGCCTGTGCCGAAATTTAACTCTAACCTCTTCGGCCAATTGATTGCAATTTCAATCTCAACACTTGAAATGTAAACCATTCAGACACACGCACACAAACACACACACACACACACGAACAGAAGGAGTAAGGCGTAATGCACGCCATGAAATTCAATCTATGCATTTTACACGGACTGCTTCAGCTTTCATACACTTACATGGACAACAAGAAGGAAGGGTTAAAAGCATTGTACGACGGAAAAACAAGCAGGATCGAAGTATGGACGGACGGGCCCTGTACGTATACAAAATGCATGCCTACAGGAGTAGTAACCGGAGCAGCAAAAGCAGATGCAGCAGACAAAAGTGCTCATGCTCGTATTAACAGAACTTGGCCAGAGCAATAAACACGGCCACACGCAGATGAGCATGCATACGAAAATCAAGTGTAAACGTGAAGTGTCCTGCCTTGACTGCTGTTGTTTTTATAAGCTTTATATTAACTTCACATCCGGTATGTAGTGGAATCTAGTAATCAATTTTTCACCCACTTCCCGACTACTTAGAGATCTGAAACTTTGCATACATGCGTAACCACCATGACAATGCATGAATCAATAAATTTTATGGGCGTAGGATAAGGGGCGTGGCACTTTTTTATCAACTCTAGATTCGTGTATAACTTTAGAACTACACATCACACATCAATGAAACTCGGTAGGAACTTACTACATGTCCATATCCTTCTACTGAGAAAATAAGGCGGGCACTGGATAAGGGGGCGTGGCACCCCCCATACAAACAAAATTTTTGATCTCGATTAGCTTTGGAACTAAAGGTCGTGCAGCATTGAAATTTCGTATGCAGTCGCCTCTTGGATGTGTCGTCCCACTGGTAAAATTTTATGGGCGTAGGACAAGGGGCGTGGCACTTTTCAAGCAACTACACACTTGGGCTTCAGTTTATAATTATAGGTACACCACACATGAATGAAAAACGATAGGAACTTACTTGCCGCGCCCTGCTGGCAAAATAGCAACAACTCACCGCGTCACAAATATGCCACGAATATTAGGGTCGATAACAGCCGTATTATTTGTTAAATTGAGGATATGACATATGATGATAGGAAACACTGTGAATACCCTAAATATTGTGTACTGCTCTGCAAGTTTAAAATTCTTTTTGCGAAAAATTTCAGAGCTCTAAAATTGAATTTATGGAAGACTAAAAAGTAGAAAATAAAATTATATAAAAAAAACTTTTTAAAAATAAGCTTTAATGTACTAAAAAGTAGAAAATAAGTTGTTTCCAAGTCACCTGTATCTTACTATTAATAAAAGCTTGTGCGCTCAATTCCATATTCAAAATATCTTTCATTACTAGAATCTATTTGCAAAAAATTATTTAAATAAAATATTGTGGTAACTGTTTGACAAATATTGAACACATGAGCGGAAACAACTTATTTTCTACTTTTTAGTACATTAAAGCTTATTTTTAAAAAGTTTTTTTTATATAATTTTATTATATATGCATGCACATGTGTGCATCATTGAGTGTTTGTGCAGTTATTCTTCTGTCTTTTAGTAGTAAAGAAAATATCGATGCGAAAAACTTTATTTCTCAACTTATGCCAAAAAGCCTAAACCTTTTGAAAACATGCTTGAAATATCAGCCTGCCTGTCATCAATATAGCAAATTCTTACAGATATTTTCAATTTGTTTAATGCATTGGTATGATTTATTACATAGTTAATACATACATACATTTTCTTTCCTTGCATTGGTGTAAAAAATCACATTTCGTTTTTCCTGATCAACGCGAAATTTTGTTCTTTGATTCGATGTAAAAAACTACATTTCTTTTTACCTACTTTATATAAATGTAAATGTTAAATGCATCTGCATCAAATTCATTACTTTATCCAATGCATTTTCTTTTTATGCTAAATATACATGTGCCAATTCTTCCATTAACATTTATAAAACTAAATTTTTAAGGCAATGGTTAATATATGGGAATTAATTGTCTCGATATATCATGCACAAAATATGATTTCGCAATAAGTGTTTATATATTATAAGCGCAATACAAAGAAAAATTAGCACACACACTCACTACTACACTACTACAAGTGCATTCTGAAAAACAGGTATGTATTAAGTTTGACAGATGTGAAGGTTATGCTGTTTGGTTGTTTGCTTTAAGCCAAGAAAAGTGTGGGCTTGCTTGAAAGTGGAGCAGGCAGACGAGAGACAAGAAAAAGGAACAGAGCTTATGCTTGTTTTGGCTTTCCGTTCATTTGATGCATACTTTCGGGCGTTCGGCATTGGCAGTGATAGCTACAAACGGTTCAATTGTGGTTTGGGTACAACAGCTAACACTTTTGCGATACTCGACGGATAAACTTTGTTGTATGCTCATTTTTGAAAATTTGTAAGCCTTGAGTGAAGAAAATTTACTGAATCTCTGATCAGAATTTTAAAGTAATCCTTTCTTGTAACTTTTAACTAGTGACATAAGAATTCATAAAAATAAGATCATCGATCTGATCTTGCGCATTGTCACTGCAGCCTTAGAGGCCTATTTTAACAGTTCTCCATGGAATTAAAGATCTTCCTGAATACGTAGCTGGCTGAGCGTCAATGAAATCTTTACTAGCTCATCACATTGACCACGCATTTGTTTTGCTGTTCTCCATCCTTGTTGCAAGCCATTCTCCACTTTATTTGTATATGTATGTATTTGCTCGGCTCAACTGATATACAGATCTTCTAGTAGTAGATAGCTTATTAAATGAAAAGCTCAGCTGTTTTACCACAAAAAATGAAAATTTAAAAATTCAAGATTTTAAAAATTTTAGTACATTGAAAATACGATTAATTCGGCTTTTACTAAACTTATACTGTAAACTGCAATTACTTACTTACAATAATTATATTTAATGAAATTTTCATGACATTAGATTTTTGCTTTTATAACAATCAATTTCCTGTTTTGTGATTTAAGGATTTCTGTGAAGTTTTGCAGCTGTCAAATTGCATTTTCTCAAATGCTTTTTTCTATTTTATTTGTGGCATGTTGCAGTTTCGCTCTGAGCAGTTGCATGTGCTTGATTATTATTGTCTGCCATTTGTTTTGTGGCATGTGGCAATTCGCTTTTGTTTACTACTATTAAATTGCTTGTAAAATGATCTGTTGTTGCTATTTCTTGTTACTCGTGCGCCACAAAGTATGCTATTAATTTTTTTGTTACTAAGGAAAAAGATTGCAAATGCATCGATTCTATTTGAAGGTTCAGTTTGCATTGTTTTATGGCATTGAAAGTGCATGGCATGTATCGCTTTTGAAATCAAAATTGCTCTTCCTATTAAATGGTTTTTTTGTAGCTGCGATTTTGGAATAGTGTTTGTAAATTTATTTAAGGCGCGGCTGCAAACAATCCGCCTTACTGAAATTCTAGCAAATGACCGTTTTCTGTTTTCATTAGGGCAAATGGAAGCTTAATTTTTTATTTGAGAAATTATAAACAATTAAAAAAAAAATTGCACTTAAAGAACCAGAAATTATTAACCAAAATTTTTCATAGTAAACTTTTTAGTTGCTTCAACGAAAGTTTTAATCACTTTTCAATTACAAGAAGTTGCTTGCTTTTTGTGAGAAAACCATTTAATTTTATTGACTAGTTTAAACTGATTGCTTTATAACTTTGAATTTGTTTCGAGGACAAACTTCAAATTTCAAATTTCATTGCTAACTCATGTTTAGTTGCCTGCTGTTATCATGCCAGTGTCCTTTGCTCCGAGCACACATACATTTTTAATAAAGTAAACAGATACAACATTTGCTGTTTAAAATTACGTAACAGGACAGCAGTGCTTTGTCTTCTGCATAAAAGAAGAGAATTCTTTACTAATGCTGGGAAAACAACAGCTGGCAAGTAATTGTCGTGGGAAGGAGGGTCCTTCGGTGAGCAACTTCTAAATTACGCTGTTGCAGGGAAAGTGGAATTTTGATGTAAATAATGCAGGTGGCAACACTTAGCTCACTAGAACGGTGCCTAATATGAGTGCGTAGTATGAAATTTTGTTGAGAGAGTTGGAACCAAAACTATATTTCGAACATCTCTTTAGGGACGAAATCAGCATAGGAAACTAATTAACGACTGCTTAATTCTATATCCTCTAATAGCAAAAACTAGGTTTTTCAGGAGAATGAAAACACCAATTATTTGTAAAAGTCAAGGATAAGTCTGCGATAAATAATTAGGATGTGCTTAATGAGTAGTTATGTGAACTCTCGAACCTTCGCTCATCGCCAGCTTAATGCTGAAAATGCAATAATTTTGGTAGCATACTTATAGGCTTTGTTGACTTATAAAATTAAATATTAACCCTTAAATGCCTGTGGTCAGCACGTAGCATGGAGACCAAGCCCCCCCTATGTGAAATCACCCACTGATCACGAAATGGATGCTCATTTTTTTATATAAAAGCATAGTTTTTAAGAAAAAGTAAAAAATGTGTTTTTTTATTTGTACCATATATGGTACACTATGCATTGGAGTCAAATAAGACTAATAATGTTGTTTATGGAAAAATTTGATTTAGTTCATTAGACATAAATTAATATAGACATAAGTATATAGAAATGCTTAGAATCACTTTCTGTGTTAATTTCCGGTTGTCCGTCTCTCCGTCTGTCCGTCTGTCCGTCCGTCTGTCTGTCCGTATTGCTGTCCGTGGCCACAGGAGAGAAAGAAGGAGTTGTCCCATTTGGACCAAATTTGGCGCACAGTCGCAGTGAATTTTTCACAACTTCAAGTTCCAAGATTAGCCAAATCAGTTGAAGAACACGCCCACTATAGGCCTGTAAGTCCCAATACCCCGGATTTTTTTCGGTAAAATAGCTACATTTTGTCTCATTACTCATTAAAAGGAATGATATTTGGTATTTAAGGTAAGGTGTGGGCCCTCTACGTCATACAAGAAAATGGGCGTGGTCCGCCCACTATATAGGCGGCAAAATTTTTCGGGTCAGATGGTTTGGGTGCATGAAGTACCATATATGGTACATGTGAAAAAAATCAAAAGAAGTACATATTTAAAATAATCGTATTTCATAAAATTCGATTTTATTTAGCTAAAACAAACATAAATGTACTTGCTTGTAACATTTATTAGACAAACAATAAAATGATGTATATTTTATTAACCAATAAAAATCACTCTTACAATTTTTCGCAAAATTCACGACCGCCCACTTTGGCAACTAACTGTCAACTGAATATAAACTTTAGCAAGCTGTTGCGATATTTAAATAAACGGCAGTTGTTTTTAGAACAATCTAGAGCAATAACAAAAACGATCCAAATTGATTTGATGGAGTTACAACCGATTTAGGGAGTGTACCATATATGGTACGCCATGCATTAAGGGTTAATTAAACAAAAATACGTATTATATTTGCAGGGTGAACGCAGCATGCCAACAGGTTGTTATATTACGGCTTCGTAAAATTGCTACTACGGTTTTTTCCTGAACTTTTTTTGGAATTATATTTCACAACCTCAGGTCATTTGAAGCGGCATTTAATTAAAAACGTGACACTTTTGGAATTGGTAAAATGTGACGACAATTTTTTCATTGCTGAGAGTGCTGTTATATGAGCTGTCCATGTAATGGGAAAGCTTTTTAAATACGTGCGTGTTGAAATGACCGATTGCGTTTTTGTTTGATCGTTTGTGCATATTGTACTTGTGTGTGTGTGTGTGTGTGCAGGTCACACATAATTGAATTAACAATTAAACACGTGAAAATCATTTCGATGAGCCGCTTTGTTTGCGCATGAAAATTGATATGTTAAAACAATGGCAAAGAGTCGCTTGCAATTGGAGTTGATAAATTAATGCTATTTTATTTTGTTGCAATTATTCAATTAGCATATTTTGTATTCACGCAATTATCCAATAAAAATGACAAACAGAGATTTGCTTGTGTATACAAATAAACAAGAGATGTACAAGTTGAACTAATCTTCATATTTCGGAGTCATTAAAACTGCACGGTTCAAAACAAGCAACACACAATTTTAATAAAAATTTAATCAAATAAATAATTAATTTGAATTTTAATAATCTTTCACGCAATTGTGTATTATGTATTTTATGCAAGAAATTAAAGTAAATCCCATTCCATCGTACTTCAAATTAGTTTCTCTTCCAATACGTAAAGTCAATCAATAACAATATGAAGGCAATCCATTATAATAGTTCATGTATCATTTGTTGTCATAATATTTGCTATCAATCCATAAACTATGCTTGAAACTTCGGCCTAGCCGTGCAAAAACTTTCGAACTTCTGTGTTGCTCCCTTCTTATTCATGGGAGCTCCAAGCTTCAGAGACATGTTACTAAAATTGTCTCAAACACTTTCACCTGTAATTAAAAAACTTTGCAGCAACAACCAAGCAGTCAAGCAGTATCAATCAATGGCGCGCGCCTGTTAGCATGCCTTTTACTATAGAATAAACTTTGAAAGTAAACTTTGAAACCAAAAGAGCCGCAAATACACTTTGCAAGTTGACACACACGCACACACACACACAGAAACACACTGACGTGTGGAAAGCTAGCCAAAATTGGCTTACTTTAAAGGCTATCAGTGGCGTCTACAGTCATGGGGCCCCAATTTCAGGCGGCCCCGTACTGAAGTTGCGAAGTCTCTAAAAAAGATTTTTTAAACATTTGTCACGTGAAAAGAATTTTTACTTAATCCACAAGGAGCGTGCTAAACTTTCATACTTTTTTGGTCTCAGCAATGTAATTCTGATTGCTGTGGTGAAAAGTTATTTGTGTATAGTTGCTAGTAACCTGCGTTGCTAAAACATTTTCGAATTCTATGCAATATTTCTGTGAACAGCAACTAAAAGCTGACAAAGATTCCCTCAAAATATTCAGTCTGGCGTAGAATATTTTTCAATGAAACAAAATTTAGATATTTTATAAAATTCAGTGTTGAGTGTGAATCGTGAAGGGAATCAACCACACGAAGTTAGGCAATATTTTGATTTGTATTTTCTAAAAAGTGGACACAATTTTTTCCTTTTTAGATATTCTTCTTTTTACTTTGTGTTTTGTTTTTTATGTGTGTACTCCAAATAGAGAAAACGGCTCCAACAGCAGTTCGGCTTAGTGGTAACAAAAATCTAAAGACGACACTGTATCCCACTGTAGCCCATAGCAACACCTAGACACACATTTACACGAAACCATAATTGCTTGCAGCATTGCATAAGTCACTGTCGACTTTATATGCACATGTGTGTGTTTGCATTGGTGTTTATGTTAGTCTGTTGGTGTGAGCTTCTAAAGGTAAGCAGTTTGATATTGGCTGAAAATTTTGCATCACTTTGGGGACAAATTCGGCCCACTGCTCGCTCATTCGCTTTCGGCATATCAGTTGCACTTTGTGTGCTTATGTAAGTATGTGTGTGCTGTAGTGTAGTTACACCTGCGTTCGTAATGATGTGTATGTGGCTATACAAATAAGATAAATGTCAGTCGCTGTAATTGAATTGCTGCCAAGATTCGGGATTTTGCCGTCTCGCATTCGCCTTCGCCGTCGTCGCGTTTCTGTTATGAGATGTGCAAATTTAATGTGTGTCACATACAGGGTGAATCAAAAATGAATCTCAAGCAAATTTAAAAATTACACAGGAATCGCAATTAGAATTGAGTTTGAATGTGAACATATTGGAGCATTCTATATATTATGAAGCGTTCTTTTTGGGTATATTAAAAATTTTAGAAGTTTGTGATGAGCATGAAAAATGTGGTAGTTTTTCTTCAATTCAGCAATTCTTAAGACACACAAGCTGTAGAAATTCGCTCTCACAATGTAGATATGTTCATACTGCTAAACCATAACGAAAATTTTTTGAAACATCCTTTTTGAAACTTTTTGCGGCACCATCAACTTTCTTACCCTTATGTAAGATATTATTTTCTTGCTCAATACATATGTAGTTATTAAAACTATAAAGATACAATATTTTCAATTGCCTTTTTCAATTTTTAAATATTGATTTTTAACTGGTTCTGAGAACCGTAATCGAGAACAGCAAAGAAACTTAATTCAGAAATAGGGTACTTTTATGATAATAAATTAGTTGATATGTTTAAAAGCTTTAGAAAGCATCTCTTTTTCAGAAAACATTGAAATTCATAACGCACAGGTTTCTGATTTGGTCAAGGAGTTGTTTGTTCAAGAACTTCAAATTATACCAAATGATAAAAAATGTCAATTGATGTTAAGAAATTGTAAATGTAATACAGAAAGTATCAATTGAAATTCAGAAAGGATCATTTCTATTGGAAAAATACTACAAGTTGTTTCACACCCTGCTCAGTTCAAGTAGCTTAGCTCTTTTAACTGCGCTATCAGTTTTATCTATGCTTAATTTTCCAGCTCAGCCGAGAACTTATTAAACTTTCTGACTCTAATTAAATCTGAGCATATGCGGTCGGACTAGTGTATGTGTGTGTCTGTCAACCGTAAGCTGTCGCCATTTTAAATGAACTTTACAATTCGCCGATTAAGTTGCAGCTCGCGCGTGTGATAACTCACCTACACACGCGCATCTGAAGCGTAGCAAATTACAGCAACAACAAAATCTGCAGTTACTAAATTGCAACAACGAATTTGTGCAATTTCAGAGGCAATCGTTGTCATGGTGTAGCTATATTCGCGCATGAGTGTGTGTGTGTGAATTTGCCCTATGTGTGCGTGTAGCTGTGATGTCAGTCCGCTGGCACTAAAGAGCAGTGATTATGTGTGAAAGTGCGACGGGGCATGCATCTCTGTGTCTCTGCGACGGTATGAGTATGCCTCTTGTGAGTCTGTGTGAGAGTTCGCATGTGCAGTCCTGCGTAGTTTACATGCCCGAAGGACTAATTAATCTTGGCTACAAATTTGTGGAATTTAATAAAGCATATTTTAGGGTAAATTTATGAATTAATTAACGCGCTAAAGTGCTTGTAATTTATTACAACACGGCGTTTTGGATACTGAAATTTTGGTTTTTGTTGTTTTCCGCATGAACTGTGCCTAGGAGTAGCTTGAGTTGATATATGGGTTATGGCTAGGAAGTCTAGCTAATTTTATTCTTGTTAATTCTTAAGTTACTTACAGAGGTGAAGCCATGGAAGTTTGAGTATCAGGATGATTTTTCTGAGAAAGTTAGACTAAGATAGCGTTCGATAAAGTATGCTAAAACAGGATAGTATAGGGCAGGAATATGGTAGGTTCGGAGAAAGAAAGTCTGTCCCAGAGGACTTTGAAAGTAAACAGGCTATTTAGTTTTGACATTTAAGTAATATGTGTGGAAATATATAAGCCTTTTGAAGCTTTTTCTTTAAGTTATAGAAAGAATTGAACTATAGCAGAGAAATTAATTTAGATATTTTCTTTAGTTTTTGAAAAGATTGCTGAATATTTACATTTATTCGTTAATTTTATAGCATTTTAGATCCAGAACTGACATTTGAAGGTTTTAGATATCATCAGACGCTATACAAAGCCATTTTAGGATTTAAAAAAATTGGCTTCTGAATAAGAAAACACATATTGAGGGCCATATCGGCTAAGGGCGATTTTAATTTATTCGAAACTGTAGAAATAGGATATGTAAAGCAATTCATGTTTGTTCTCTTTATAATTTATTTAATGAAAGGGTCAAATGTAAGATAGGGTCCTTTAAATGCAGTAACAACTAAGAATAACACCAAGTAATAACCAACAAATATAAACTATAAAATTATTAGTCATAGTCTGTACGAAGCTGCTGCTGATATCAATAAATTTTGTTTCCGCTATCATGCACTGTAGATAAATTGCTGATATTTCTCAAATTTTAAATTTCGGTGACTAACAAAATATTGAACATGATCAAAAATAAAAATCTTTGTACTTCGATTCTCACATTTACAAAGGAGCAAAATATGTATATTGACTGAAATCGACATCAAAATTGAGCTTTAAATGTAATCAAGAATCAATTCTCGTAAATTTCTGCGCTTTTGATACTTTACATGGCGCCTAAATGTAGACTTCGTAATAATTTAATTAAAGCTTCCTCATTGGGAATAAACTTAAAGTTGCTATCCACATAAATTCCAGCTTTATGTTAACCTAAATTAGCCAAGTACGAAAATATAAAAACATCGAAAAACACAAAACTGAATACAGACAACTAAAGCGATTTGTCATTAATCAAGAATATATTTTGTGTTGCAAGAGTTTTGCTTAATTACTCAAATAAAAAGCTTAATTAAGCTGCACATCACACCGACGCAAATACATGCACGTATACACACATAGTTATGTATACATACATATGTATATGCCCATGAGCCTCCCAGGAATTGTCAAATAAATAGTAAAAACTAAATTACCACACACAATAACACTAATACAAACAAAAGATACATATACTCATACAATCATATACTCATAGAAGCAAACACGGAACACGAACACAGGTAAACAACTGAAACTTAATCACACAAGCGCACATTGTGCACACAGACCTGAAAGACATATAGAAACAAATTGGCTCGTTCCCGGCTGCAGGCAGATGACACCAACACCAACAACAACAATAACTAATTTAGAAAAACTATTAAGGATTTGCCCCTGCAGAGGGAACTCATAACAGTGTTTATTGCTAGAGCGGGGATAAGTCGGTTGTGCTGGCGTAAGAGTAGCAATTGTAGGCGAAAGACAGTATGAAAAACTCATTTAGCCGCAAACGTGGCGCACGATACGCTTGCATACACACACACACGTAGAAAAACTCGGAATATAATAATTAAGTGTTTGTGTTCCTGTCAGGGCTGCAAACCAAGAAACAAAATCGGAAATAGGCTCTTTAACGGGTTTCCTGCATCGCCGGTTAAATTCAATAAGCGATTTCCATTCAATCGTCATTCGATACCATTCGAATACTGGTTTTTTGGAAGTTCAGTTCCGAGAAATAAACCGAGTCTCCAGGTTTACCATTGCCATGGATTACTGGTAAGATTTATAAACGGCTCCAGCAGAAGCTGAACTGTGCACCGGCTCAACACAAACACCGAACAACTGTTCGCGAAAAAATGTAAAATAGCCTATTTATGTATGGGTTAACCCGAAAAATACAAAATCGTTCGGTTCATGGTTCAGTATAGAAGGACACTTATTAAACAATTTGATTCGATATGCTTAGGTGAAGAGAAAAAGACCGTTCGGTTCAGCACGGTTTTTTAGATAAATGGAAAAATTATTTTACTCATGAATAGGCTAACGAGCTGCTATGAATGGTGGTTCCTTTCACTAATTAGATGAGTAGAAAAAGAATTGGACTCGAAACTACAAACAATGAAAAATCAATAACTAAGGGAATCTGTATAAAGCTAAAATATTTACGGATCGTTACCAAATATTAAAAATAAGTCTTTTAGACCAAAAAGAATTGATGATGCTTAAACCTTACAAAAATGTGAACAGTTCGGCCCAAATTAATGAGTAGCGAGTATGATCTGAAGCCCTGGTTTGATACAAACATGTGCCTAACTATTTGCTGGCTTTGTCAGTGTACTAATAATTCTCATTTGAACTGTCGGTGATTATAATGAAAGTGATTATCATTAGGCGCTCATACTCAAACTTACTCGCTCAAATGTTTTTGTTAGATCCTTTTCCTGCTTGCGTTTGCTAGTGTTGTTTTTGTAGTCGTTGCTTCAGTTAATAGTGTTGTTGTAGTATAATTTGTATGACTGCCTATGTTTGAGTGTGTGTAAAAATGGTTACATTTAAACTAATGACAAACAATTACTTAACCCTAAGAAAAGCAAAAACAAAAACAGCTACATACATTTAAATTTTTACATTAACTATGCTCTTGGCTAGAAGCAAAGGCTGGTGATTATAACAAAGCTTTGCTGTCGAGTGCTTTTGATGTTAGATTTTTCCTGCTTCTACTTGTGTTAGTATGCATGTTGAATTGAGCGAAATAGTAAGAGATATTAAGTCTCGTCATTTAAATGTTATCACAATTTAAGTGCACATACATACATGTACATATGTATGTACCGGGCTGTATGATGTACCTATGTAAAAGCAGAATGTACATTGAGTAGCAAAAATGTTCATGAAAAAATGTGAACCAAATCATTTTATTGTTTGTAAATTAAAAAAACTATTTTCACATGTGAGTCGGGAACGCTAAAGCAGTTTAAACAAGTTAGGAAGCATCAGTCGGGTTACACCGACAGAGTAATACCCTACACCAAGTAACTGAGTGGACGGACCACGCCCATTTTGGGAGCCTTTAAAGATGTTATTACCAGCAGTGAAGTGACCAAATATGGACTGACTGGTGTATATATTATGGAAGTTATAAGGATTTTCCTCTTACCGTCTATATAGTGGGCGGACCGCGCCCATTTTTTTGGTTGACGTAGAGGGCCCACACCTTACCTTAACTACCAAATACCATTCCTATTTACGAGTAATTAAACAATTTAAAGGAATTTTACTTAAAATATTCCGGGGTAGTGGGACTTACTGACCCGTTGTGGGCGTGTCTTGGAACTTGAAGTAGTGGATGGTTCACTGCGACTGTGTGCCGAATTTGGTCCAAATCGGACAACTCCTTCTTTCTCTCCTGTGCGCACGGACACCAAGACAGACAGACAGACAGACGGACAGACAGACGGACAGACGGACAACCGGAAATCAAGACAGAAAGTGATTCTAAGAATTTCTATATACTTATGTCTATACCTAGGACGGCTCCTTTAATGCGTTACAATTTTCTGTTAAAAGTGAACAATAATTTACATATGTACACTGTTCTTACTCAACACAGCTATACATGCTAAAACGTCAAAATATGTTTTAATAAATCTCTCTCTCTGTTTTGCAACATCGAAGTGACTAGACGTGTTCTTATTTCCGCTGCACTTAACTATTCAACAGGTTATGGGCCTTTAGTCTCGTGGTTTTTTTAATTTGGAAATTAACATAAATTCGAAAATGTCAAGTACACTATCTTTTCCTTTCGAAAAATTACGTGGTCGCGAAAACTTCGATGTATGGCGGCGGCATGCCAAATCATATTTGGTGATAAAAAATTGCTGGAAGGTGGTAGAAGCGGGCGTAGCGAGTGAGAAAGATGCTGATGTAAATGAACGCGCGCTAGCCGAGATTACGCTTATGGTTGAGCCAAGCAATTTTGAGCATATTGCCAACGCCGAAACAGCAAAAGAGGCCTGGGACAGTTTAATCTCCGCATACGAGGACACTGGCCTAACGCGAAAAGTTGAACTTTTAAAACAGTTGGTACAACTTAAATTAAGTGCGCATGACTCCATGGAAGATTATATAAGCGCATTGGTCATGACGTCATTGAAAGTGAAAAATGCCGGTCTGAACATTGATGACGAGCTAACGGCATCACTTATGCTGGCTGGGTTGCCAGATGAATTTCGAGCACTAGTTCTAGCTGTTGAAAATTCTAGCGTGAAACTGACAGTCGACGTGGTAAAAAATATGTTGCTTCAAGACGCGAAGTTTGACTTAAAAAGAGAAGAAAGCGCACTATATACAAAAAGCAAAAATTATAAACCGACCTTCAAATGCTATGCTTGCAAAGAAATCGGCCATATTGCGAAAAATTGCCCTAATAGAAGAATCAAAAGCTCAAAAGAAAAGAGAAGTGTTCTGTTTGCTTCGTTATTAACTCAAGATTTTTCTGCCGAGTGGTTTATTGATTCGGGCGCGAGCTCGCACATGACGAATGACAGTCGTTGTTTGCGAAACTTAAGAAATGTAGAACACAAAGAAATTATAACTGCTAACAAAGAAATGCTCTCTGTGCGTGGTGTAGGTGACGTGAACATGATTCTTAAAGTGGAAGAAAAAGAGCAAGAAGCAGTGGTGAAAGATGTCGAATACGTTCCACAATTATGCACAAATCTACTTTCTGTACGACAGCTGACTAAAAACAAAAACAAAGTAATTTTTGAGGGTGACGTTTGCAAAATCTTCGATCGAAACAGCAAATTAATTGCGACAGCAAATGTACACAATGACTTGTATCGTTTAAATTGGTCAACAGGTGTTGAAAAAAATTGTGCTTTAATAGCTCAAGGTAATGAAGACTTGTGGCATCGTCGAATGGCGCATATTTGCGAAGAAGGCTTACGAAATGTACAAAAGTCTTGTTTCGGTGTAAATTGTAGCCAGAACAAAATTACGAAGTGTGATATTTGCATTAAAGGCAAGCAGACAAGAAAACCGTTCAAAGAGAAGGGAAGGCGTGCTGAAAGCTTGTTAGAATTGGTTCATTCGGATGTTATCGGACCATTTCAGGAGAACTCGTATTCGAACCACCGTTTTTTATTAACCTTTGTGGATGACTATTCGCGGAAAGTGTTTGTTTACCCAATAAAGAAAAAATCAGATGTGTTCAATGAGTTCGAAAATTTCAAAAATTTTGTTGAAAATCAATGCTCAAAGAAGATAAAAATTTTGCGCACCGACAACGGTACTGAATACGTAAATGCTCATTTTAAAACATTCTTACGTAAACACGGAATTATGCATCAAAAAACATTTCCGTACGCGCCTGAGCAAAATGGCGTAGCGGAGCGCATAAATCGTACACTAGTCGAAAGAATTCGGTGCATGCTGTTTGATAGCAATTTAAGCAAAAGGTTTTGGGCTGAGACTACTGTAACAGCTGCATATTTAATTAATCGGATACCATGCAGAGGAAACATGAAAACTCCAGAAGAGCTGTGGTCCAGTAGGAAGCCAGATTTGAAGCACTTACGAGTATTTGGGTGCAAAGCGATGGTTCATGTATCAAAGGAAAAACGAAGGAAGCTTGATGAGAAATCAGTTGAATGCATTTTAATGGGATACAGTGAAGGATCGAAGGCGTATAGGCTATTCAACGCAAAAACAAAAGGTATTATTATAAGCAGAGATGTTGTGTTTATTGAAGACCAGGGCGGACATTTTTATTCTGACGCCGATAAAACTAGAGTCGTACCAATTTTACTCGACGATGACAGCTCTGAAGATGCCAATTCCGGGGAAAATTGTGATATTGTGGAATTGACATCTAGTTCAACAAATAAGGAAGAAGTAGACAGCGATAGCGACGCGGAAGTGTTTGAAGACACAATTAACGACTCTTCACGTGCCGATGAATATGACGATGGGCTGGAAGATGACATTCGTCGGTCAGAGAGAATTGCAAGCTTGCCACCAAAATCATACAATCTATGTGCTGCTGAGATTTTGTCAACTGATCCATTAAGCGTAGATGAGGCAATGGCATCGCCATATGCTGAGGAATGGAAGGCTGCGATGCAGTGTGAGATAAAATCCCTGCAGTTGAACGAAACCTGGATTTTAGCAGATTTGCCAACAAATAAAAGGGCAATATCGTCAAAGTGGGTGTTCAAAACGAAGAGAGACAGCAGTGGAGACATAATACGACGCAAAGCACGACTTGTTGCCAGAGGTTTTTCCCAAGAACAAGGAATCGACTACACTGAGACATTTGCTCCTGTTGTAAGGTATGAGTCCATACGTTTTTTAATAGCTTTAGCAGCCAGATATAACTTGCTTATGCATCAAATGGATGCTGTAACTGCGTTCCTCAATGGCACTTTGGAGGAAGATATTTATATGACTCAACCAGAGCAATTTTCAGACGGTTCCGATAGAGTGTGTAAACTTCGTAAATCGCTTTATGGTTTAAAGCAAGCCAGCAGGGTCTGGAATAAGACACTAAATCAAGTTTTCATACAAATGGGCTTGAAGCGTAGTAATGTTGATCAGTGTATTTATTATGAAATAACAGACACTACGATATTGTACGTTGCTATATACGTCGATGACGTGCTGATTTTGTCAAATGAAAATCAATCCATTGTTCGCGTGAAAAATGAAATGTCAAGCAAATTTCAAATGCAAGACTTAGGCGAAGCGTCATCTATTTTAGGCGTTAAAATCACTAGAACGCAAGATGGAATTAAAATAGATCAATCAAATTACATTGCTGACATCTTGAAGCGGTTCAGCATGGATGAATGTAATCCCACAACTACTCCATTGGACTGCAACCAGAAGTTGAGTGCAGAAATGTGTCCAGAAACCGAGGATGAGAAGAAACGTATGTCAAAGGTCCCATACATGCAGGCTATTGGTTGCCTGTTATTTGCTGCCCAGGTTACTCGACCAGACATATGTTTCGCTGTCAACACTCTGAGCAGATACGGTCAGAATCCAGGAAACGCTCACTGGGAGGCCGTAAAACGCGTTATGAGGTACTTAAAGGGTACCGCAGATAAAGGTATCTTTTATGCTAATAATTTCAGTGACTTGACTGGCTACTGCGATGCAGACTGGGGCAGCGAAATTGATGAACGACGATCCACAACTGGTTTTATATTTACACTTCAGGACGGAGCGATTTCTTGGGCCACGAAACGACAGAAGACCGTTGCTCTATCATCTACCGAAGCTGAGCTAATGTCGATGGTTGCTGCAATCCAAGAATCGATTTGGCTGAAACGACTTGAAGCTGAATTAACTAGAAGCCAAAACGTAACGACAATTTTGCATTGCGACAACAAAAGTGCAATACATTTTGCACTGAACAATTCATATTCATCTCGAACGAAGCATGTAGATATCAAAGCGAAATTCATTCGTGAAAAACTTGATGAAAATAAAATTGAACTAAAATATTTGTCTACAAAAGATATGCTTGCAGATGTATTCACTAAAGCAGTTGTAGCGCAAAAATTGAATACATTTATTAATAAGTTTGGTTTGAAATAATATTAAAATTGCTTTATAATCTTGTATAAGAATTTGAAATTGAATCTAAATTTGAAATTGATTGATTTATAAAATATTTTAAAATTGATTTCTAAACTTGTATAAAAATTTGAAATTGAATCTAAATTTGAAGTATACACATTGTAGATAAAACTCATAGATAATGTATCTATATATATTTGCTGTAATTGTTTAGCTATACCGAAAATTGTTGTTCAGGGAAGGTGTTAAAAGTGAACAATAATTTACATATGTACACTGTTCTTACTCAACACAGCTATACATGCTAAAACGTCAAAATATGTTTTAATAAATCTCTCTCTCTGTTTTGCAACATCGAAGTGACTAGACGTGTTCTTATTTCCGCTGCACTTAACTATTCAACATTTTCGCACTAAGTTATTATACCCTATTACCATAGGTGTAGGGTATAAAAACTTTTGCATGGATTTAGTCTATGTGAGCGTTGTTTCAGGCTTACACTTTAGAGTCAAACGAGCAAAGATTAGCTATAGCTGGTTTACTCTTAATTTTTCCAAATAAAGTACTATATAAAGAATATTTTATTTTTGTAAGTAAAATGAAATGACCTTAAAACTATGCTTATATCCAAGATTTATCTATATGAACATAAAGAGGATAAATATAAATATTTGTCATAATTCATACATATACATATATAACGTATTGGCATATGATAACTAATAAATCTAGTACGTTGAATATATGCAAATTGCAGGAATAAAATTATATGCAGCTAAGATGTAATATTTCTTAAGTTAGGCAAATGACCAGATTTGAAAAGTAGCGCATGCATACTTCGAAACTTCTGCTTTTAAGGTTCCTTTTGGGAAAATATTTTCGCAGAAAAAAAAGCGCTTGGAAGTAGTCTGAGTGTGAAGTTCGAGACCCTAATTCATTCCACTATACAACATTTCGTAGAAGCAATTTTTAAGAGCTTATTCTTTTGCTGAATTCTGAAATATTCTTTAAAAAGAGATTTAAACTTTCGCATAAAAACACTGTATCACACATTTTTGTAAACACTAATTCCACTCACTGTACGTATTCATATAGTTGTAGATTTGTGCTCCGCCTTACCTTTGTTCGTGTGTACCTACCTTTATGCACCATTTCATCTGTTTGCTTCTCCTGTGTATGTGTGCAATTGTGTGCATGTATGTGTTTATATATCCTTTCGGTAAATGTTCGGCGCTTTCATTTTTAATTAAGCCGAAAATTTGTTGGTTCTTTTGTTTTTGTGGTGCACACATTTAGGCGCCCTCAGTTTGGTGTTGATGACATAGTGACTAAGGCGAGTGATTTTATTGGCAAGTCGGCTAATTTGTGAGCATCAAGAAGTCTATTAAGTGGCCGTTTCGTGGGGCCATGAAATTTGTGATTAAGATTTATCGTTTCATATATAGTATTAACCTTATTTAGACAAATACCTGAAATTTTTACTTTGAATTTCGATGTCAACCTTCTCAACCTCGTCTGCTGATAGATTAAGCCTATAGACATGCATGCTATTGATACATCGGGCTGTTACGGGTCAGTTTTCGTCTTCGAATAAGAGCATCCAACTCAAAAGTTCTAAATATTTTCTTTAAATTTTTTGATTTAACTATAAAACGTGCCAACTAAAATCACGAATCAATTCAATAATTGAATCTAATTTGTAGAAAGAGTTGCAGCTCATTTATGAAATGAGTCACATACAAGCGCCCTCAAACGACTTTATAAAATGCTAATGATAACAATTTTATATAAATATATACGTACTTTAAAGCTACATACATATGTATATACATATGTGAGTCAGAGAATTGCTTAAAAAGCACAAAATTTAACCGAAATTAAATTGTAAATCATTTACGGCGCAAGCCAACAAGCATGTTACACATATATGTATGTATGTGCGCTTGTATGTGTGTGGGTCTGATTTCATAAAAAAGTGTACAAATTGTTTTTTAATTTATGTCATCAAGCAATTGAGTGCTTCCATTTAGCGCAAGCCTGTGGCCATCAAAAGTGGGTCGGAATTTTACATGAACCTCCACAGCTGCCCATGCTCGCTGTTTGTGCACGTGTGTTTCAGCCATTAACCTGGCATGTATGTGTATGTTGATAAACGTCAAATGGGCATAAACAAACCTCGAGGCTGAAGCGGCAAACGATACACGTCATTCGAGTTGACCGCTGCGCAATTTGGCTTGCCCTTCTCGCACATTTCTGCTCTATTTAATCGATTTTGTTTTGCCAAATTGATTATACCTATTCGCATTTTAAAAATCCTATTCTCCTTAAAAAGAACATTAAGTTGGCGTTTAAGTTGCCTCTTTTATGGCAGCTCATAAAAATGTACTGCATACAAATGCACAAATTGGATAAACATATATGTATGCTTTCTTATGTATACATATAGCGCTCGTTTATGGCATTTGACTAACGTTAAAGTGAAATAACTGTTTAAATGACTAAATCAAGAAACAGAATTTTTACAAAGTATCTTCGGGACATTTTATCAAAATACAGACTTGCTTCATAAAGCGAATTAATTTATGACACTTGAGAAAATGCAAATTAATTCCTAGAAAGCTATACAAATAAATATATTTGAAAATATCGGTATAAATTGCCCAAGCTTAGTACTATGTACAGTGACGTTCGAAACAGTATGCACGATTTTCAAATAAAATTCAGAAGCAGAACTTAAAATTCAGAATGTGTGAACTGAATTTATGATATTTGCCATAGTATAAATTCGTTTTTCAATTTAAAATTTCTTTTAAATTTTTCTGAAATCGAATTACACTTTATTGAATTCCAATTAATCACTTAAACTACACTATCTGAATTTAAAGTTATCAATCTTATTTTATATGTATGCTTTCTGTATATAAAATTTAATATTTCAGATTTAATTTACATTTTCAAGAATTTACGCTTTCTGAAATTAAATCGAATGCTAGACTACGTTTTTTGTTGGAGGAATACAAAAATTTACCAGCATTTAGACAGGCTTGTATTCATTGTGCTGATAAGTAACTTCCCTTTTACTGAAATCGTCCTGATCTTTTTGCAACGCATAGGATTTTAGATGGTGGCAAGGAACATAATTGGTTGGTTCTTATGACGTCTGACTCAAGAAATTGTAGTCGTTACCTGAAACAGCCAGGACACTTGTATTTGAAGTGGGTTGGAGAATACGTGATTTAAATTGATGACAGCAAATTTATGTCACAGTTTTGTAATTATTAGAAGAACATAAGAGAAACAAAAAATTGTACAAAGATAAAGCAAACGGCAGGTGCAACAATTAATTCGAATTGAGTGGAATAACAGCTGAAATAACAACAGCAGCTGGAACAACAACAAAAGAGAGAAACCACGTGTAGCCCGAAAATTAATAATAAATCTGAAAATGCTCATTAACTTAATTACAGTGTTTATTTTCAGTTCTCTTCCGTTTGCCTTTGGCGTGCGGTCTGCTGCCAAGCACACTGCCTTCGCTGCTACCTTTTCCCCTCTGCAGCGACTGTGGCAGCTCCTTTTTGGTGCCGCTGTTGCGCGACAGTTTAACCTTGCTGGAAAGGGGACTGCGGCATGGGAGAAGCAGACAGCGATTGTGCGTGTGCAAATAAAATTTTGTATGTCACGCGATTTTCGTGAAGTTCTTTCAGCCTGGGCGTTTTTTTTTGGTTAGGCTTTGATTTTGTTGGTTTCCCTTGAGAGCAAGGCGGAGTCGCTTTTAAAATAGCCTTAAGCTTTGGAACTTGTCGAAATGTGCGTCTTTAACCTTAATGTGTATTTAAGTAATGTTAATTGTATGTTGTTGTTGTACTGAATTGCCGTCTTTCGCATTATTTCTTCCTTTTTTTGTGAAGTTCTGCGTTTTTGTGCTTTTTCAAGTAATTATGGTCTACGAAAATTACGGCTGGCACTTTTATTTCTATAGAAAAATATGCGCCACATTATGCGTGCAATTTAAATGACGAAGTATCAATCAAAACGGGCGAAATTTGCTTAACGGTTGCAGCGTTTTGCGGCAATTGAGCAGGGCGCCCGAAGCGGTCACACGCGGCGTATGAACAATTTATAATGTTGATTGTGTAATAAATATTAGCACTTTATATGAGCGTTTTTAATTTTATTAAACGGCTTAGGCAGTGCTATTTAACCTTCGTTTATGTGTGCACGCTCATGTTTTTTTAGCATAAGACTATGGAACCTACAACTTTTTTCCATAGACAAATCGGAGAAGCAAAATTTTCGCAAACTTTTTCAAAACAAGCGTCTTATTTTCTTTGATTATTCATAATTGTAATACGAAAAATACTCTTTAAAAATCTATAAAAAGGATTACATAGTCAGTTCTTTGAATAAATATTTGAATCAGAAATACAATAGCCATCCCTCCTCCCCTTTTCTATTTTTTTCTAGTCACTACAAATTGTTCTTCATTTGAAATTTTCGATCTGGTGACTCTATTTGAATTGCTCTGAATTATCGATTTTGAAAATTCAGTTACAATTAAGTTTAAAATGTTGTTCTAAATTAAAGGAATAATTAAAAATTTTCGAGTTCGACTTTTTGCATGCATGCTCATGACCAACTTTGATTGTTGTATTAGAAAAAGGAAAATATTAAGAAAAATTCTGCATTTGAGTAAACGAGCAGCATTGGTACTTTAAAAAATTTAATTAAATACGCACTTAAAAGAAAATTGTAGACATTTTATTTATCCTAATTTTGTCAGCATTCACTTCAGCAAAAGTTTTGTTTCAACTTGGCGTATGCGAAACTTTATATTTGTCTAAACACTTAACGTATGAGTAATATCTTATAGAAACTGACTCATTTCTCTTACAAATTATCCTTTTTTACAAAAATTCAGCTGAAAGTACCCACATCCTTCAAAAAAGGAAGAACAGCGCTCACTTGCACGTAGAAAATTGAAAAGCAAAAGTACTTAATGCAGTAAAATTTTGTTAAAAGTGCTTTAATTAAAGTTTTTAAGTGCTTCATTGCACGCAAATGTCAGCCAGGTTGCGCGAAAATTGAGGCGGAAGGCAACAATAACATGAGCAGGAAGTGGCATTCTGAAGGCACTTTAAGTAGCTGCAAACAATTTTCTGGCAGACAGTGTTTGCAATCCAGCACAGTCATTTATGTATATACATATAAATGTATATGCCACACAAATGCTTTAACGAGTATGTGTGACGTTGAATTGAGGCATTTTCCGCGCAAAAAAAAAATCATAAAAAAGCTAAGTAAAAAAAGCGCAAACCAATTTCCAGCAGTCACGAGAGGCTTAAACTTTTTGGATTGCCCTTGATAATGGTGTAGCGAAGAAGATATAGAAGTGTCATTAATCAATGGTCTAAGCAGAGCTTGAAAGTGGACGCACCGGTAAAGAAGAGGGGCGTATGCTTTTGATCAACTGGTTGGTGTCTCTACTTTGTTGTCAGATTCAAAAGTATCAAACAACACACCATTGAAGAGCCACTGATCAGAGCAACTTTAATTAGATTAATTCTTTAATTAATATTAATTCATAGAGGACAAAGAAATGGCAGCTAGAACCAGAGTTTAATGGAAGAGCTTTTTAGAAAACCTATGCCGCCGAGAGGAGTAGCCAGAAAAACATATTTTTCAATTTTAATTGCTAATTAATAATAGCAATATAGCTGACCAATTT
The DNA here is from genome assembly GCA_963457695.1 of Neria commutata. Classification (NCBI taxonomy): domain Eukaryota; kingdom Metazoa; phylum Arthropoda; class Insecta; order Diptera; family Micropezidae; genus Neria; species Neria commutata. Next base: position 44,782,700 of record OY735246.1, read on the forward strand.
TCACTTTTCCCGTGGGTGGATTAAATATATTGTCAACATATTTCATTCATAACAATGCCTATTTTCTTAAACATGTTTTTTTTTTTTGGTGTTGTCGGAATATGAAAAACCTACCAGCACGCAGACAAGTATTTGTCCATTGTACTGGTAAGCGAATTCCTTTTACTGAAATCTTCCTGAGCTTTTAGTAAAGCGGAGGATTTTCGATGGTGGCAAGGAACTTAGTTGATCGGTTCTCATCACGTCTGACTCCAGCAGCTGCAATCGCGACCTGGAAAAGGCGGGACACTCGCATAAGAAGTGGGTAGCGGTATCCTCGTCCTCCAGACAGCTCTCACAGACGCTGTCGTCGGCCAGACCCATCGCACTCAGGAGGTATGACCGGTCACAGGAGGTATGACCGGTCAGGACGCCCACAACAAGTCTACAGTCCTTACGGTTTAGAGACCTAAGAAAAGAGGACTTTCCTTTGTCGACGGTTGGAAGCAGGAGCTTCGTCTGTCTGCATCCAGCTAGCCCGGCCCATCTTTGACCGTGTTGAGAAACAACCCAGTCGTTTATGGACGCTTTGACCATGGAAGAAGGGCAGGTTCAGGGCCCAGAAAGTGGTCTTCAGAACCTGATCTTGCAATTTCATCGGACACTTCATTTCCGGACACGCCCAAGTGCCCCGGTACCCAAAAGAGGGCGAGTGAGTCGTGAAAGCCTACGCTGTTAAGCTTGGCCTTACACTCTTTGACTGTCTTGGAGGTGGTGATTGGGTTGAGCAAGGCCATAAGTGCAGCCTGACTATCACTACAGACGCAAATACTCTTGCCATACCATCCACTTTCCCTGACGAAGTCCATAGCCTTTAGGATTGCAAAGACTTCCGCCTGAAAGACGGATGCATGCTTTCCCAATGGATAGTGAAGTTTTGTGTCGTTTTCCTCAAAATACACACCAGCTCCTGAACCTTCGTCAGTTCTGGACCCGTCTGTAAAGACTCTACAACAACCCTTGCCTGGCTCGGCTGACGAAAGCCAGCTGTCGCGTTCAGGAAAGGAAACTTCGTATCTGCGCCGGAGTTCGAGGTGCGGAACTAATACATCAGACGGCATGCTCATTCCATCCAAGAATGGTTGAAACATGTGATATTGAATTGGATTCCCCTGCATGTATGCACACATATGTAATCATGTTAATTTTACAATTTGGGTTATCTCTGAACCCGAACCAGAAGAGCTTTCGAAGCAACTCTGTGCCATATTTGCTTCGAATTAGTTGACTAGTTCATTCTTTCTTAAGACAGTCAGTAATCCACACAGCAACTTATTCTATTAGCTTTTTTTTTTTTTTGTGTCGGAATATGAAAAACCTACCAGCACGCAGACAAGTATTTATCCATTGTACTGGTAAGCTGATTCCTTTTACTGAAATCTTCCTGAGCTTTTAATAAAGCGGAGGATTTTCGATGGTGGCAAGGAACTTAGTTGATCGGTTCTCACCACGTCTGACTCCAGCAGCTGCAATCGCGACCTGGAAAAGGCGGGACACTCGCATAAGAAGTGGGTAGCGGTATCCTCGTCCTCCAGACAGCTCTCACAGACACTGTCGTCGGCCAGACCCATCGCACTCAGGTGTTTTGCACAGGAGGTATGACCGGTCAAGACGCCCACAAGAAGTCTACAATCCTTACGGTTTAGAGACCTAAGAAAAGAGGACTTACCTTTGTCGACGGTTGGAAGCAGGAGCTTCGTCTGTCTGCATCCAGCTAGCCCGGCCCATCTTTGACCGTGTTGAGAAACAACCCAGTCGTTTATGGACGCTTTGACCATGGAAGAAGGCAGGCCAAGGGCAGGTTCAGGGCCCAGAAAGTGGTCTTCAGAACCTGATCTTGCAAGTTCATCGGACACTTCATTTCCGGACACGCCGAAGTGCCCCGGTACCCAAAAGAGGGCGAGTGAGTTGTGAAAGCCTACGCTGTTAAGCTTGGCCTTACACTCTTTGACTGTCTTGGAGGTGGTGATTGGGTTGAGCAAGGCCATAAGTGCAGCCTGACTGTCACTACAGACGCAAATACTCTTGCCAGACCATCCACTTTCCCTGACGAAATCCATAGCCTTTAGGATTGCAAAGACCTCCGCCTGAAAGACGGATGCATGCTTTCCCAATGGATAGTGAAGTTTTGTGTCGTTTTCCTCAAAATACACACCAGCTCCTGAACCTTCATCAGTTCTGGACCCGTCTGTAAAGACTCTACAACACCCCCTGCCTGGCTCGGCTGACGAAAGCCAGCTGTCGCGTTCAGGAAAGGAAACTTCGTATCTGCGCCGGAGTTCGAGGTGCGGAACTAATACATCAGACGGCATGCTCATTCCATCCAAGAATGGTAGAGAGGTCTGCGCAGAGTTATGCACGCCCCGATGCGATTCAAACCACATCCCTACTTGTTTCAATCTAAAGCAGGCCTTGGCGGCTTCACCTCGGATGAAAATGTCCAGGGGTGGAATGTTGAGTATTACGTCTAGAGCAGGGCCAGGGGTGGTCGGGAAAGCTCCCGTACAGCCAAGACACACTGTTCTTTGTAGACGCCCCAGCGAAGCAATGACGCATTGGCGAGAAAGCCTGCTGAACCAAACTACAGACGCATACGAGATTATTGGTCGAATCATCGACGTGTAGAGCCAAAGGACTCGTTTGGGCGAAAGACCCCACGTTTTACCAAACACACCCCTACAATGCCAGAAGGCAGAAAGAGCTTTTGAAGTTTTGGATTCAACATGACTGCTCCAGAGAAGTTTGCTATCAAGGATGACTCCGAGATATTTTATTTCCCTAGAGAGTTGGATAGTCACTCCCCCTAGAACAGGCAGGACAAGGCCATCAATCTTTCGCCGCCTGGTGAAGAGAACTACTCCAGTTTTGAGAGGATTGACAGACAAGCCATTGCTCATGCACCACGAGTGAATTATATCCAGCGCAGCTTGTGCCTTTCGACACACGACTCTAATGGATGAACCCGTAGCAAGGACAGCTACATCATCCGCGTAGGCTTGGGCGTAGACCCCGGACTCGTTGAGTGAGCAAAGCAGGGAGTCGATCAGCAAGCACCAGAGCAGAGGGGAAAGGACACCGCCTTGCGGGCAGCCTCTCTTCACCTCCGTCATGACAAACCTGTCCTCCTCCCCGCCCACCACCGCGGTCCTGCACTTCAGCATTGACCGGAGCCAATTTACTGTCGTGGGATCCACTCCATGAGAGCTAGCTGCGCTACACATTCCTTCAAAAGACGCATTATCAAATGCACCCTCAATGTCCGCGAAAATGCCCATTGCGTAGTCTTTCCTGTCCACAGCACCCTCAATCCTACCAACCAGATTTTGTAGCGCTGTTTCACAGGATTTTCCGCGTTGATAAGCATGTTGCGCGGGCGAGAGGGGATGCTGAAGCAGCGCCCTGCGGATGTGCAGCTCAACAAGTCTCTCCAATCCCTTCAGCAAGAAGGAGGACATGCTGATAGGGCGGAAGCTTTTGGCGAGTGAGTAGTCATCCTTTCCTACTTTCGGAATGAAAGCCACTCTCGCCAACCGCCATGGGAAGGGAACATAAGCCAGAGCAATACAAGCGATGAAGAGCTTCTTCAAGGTTGGTGCTATCTGGGCTAGTCCCTCTTTTAGAAGGGCCGGGTAAATCCCATCCAGACCTGGTGACTTATAGTTTTCGAACGCAGCTATAGCGTATCTAATCGCCGAGTCGTTAGCAATTCTGGATGCAATGTACCAGTCCCTCCTTGAGGGCCCAACTTCCTCCGTTGTGGACACACCAGTTATAGAAGGCAGGGGTCCCACCGAAATCTGACTGCCCGGAAAGTGAGTCTCAAAGAGAAGCTGCATGGTCTCCTCCTTGGTCTCAGTGTACGAGCCGTCAGACCTGCGAAGCGATTCCAGCTTGGCCTTTCGGTCGCTTTTCAGTATCTTAATCAGCCTGCTGGTCTCGCTAAGCGATTCAATCTGGCCACAAAAGTTCCTATAGGAGGCAGTTTTCGATTCACGAACCAGCCTCTTATACTCCCTCTGCTTAGATCGGTATTGAGCCCAGTCAGCCTCCCCACCCGTTTTCAAAGCACGGTTGAGTAGTTTCCTGGATTCCTTTCTCAGGTTCTGGAGGTCAGCGTTCCACCACGGAACCGGTGTCCTGCTCAGAGCCTTCCTAACCGGGCAAGCCTGTTCAAAGCTACTAACAAGGTCCGTACTCAGCTTGTGAGCAACGGACTCAATATTGTTCTTTGTCCTGACATCAGGATTGGCCGAAGTTTTTAATTCCAGCGTCTCCCTGAATTTTTCCCAATTGGTTTTTCTCGGATTCCTGCTCAGCAGTGGAATGTGTGTACCGCAGTCAAGCTGGAATTCGATGTATCGATGATCAGAAAGAGAATCCTCTGACAACACCCGCCAGTTAGTGATAGGTGCACTGAGCCTGTGGTTAGACAGTGTCAGGTCTATCACTTCCTGTCTTCTAGAGGTCACGAACGTGGGTTTGTTCCCTACGTTCTCGATGTTCAGACCAGAAGACAGTATGAAATCAAAAAGTTTTTGCCCTCGATAGTTGCATTTACTACTTCCCCAGATGGAGTGCTGGGAGTTGGCGTCGCAACAGATAATCAGGCCCAAACCCTTCGATTCGCAGTACTCGATGAGCTCAGATACAACCTTAGGAGGAGGGGGAAGCACTGAGTCATAGGGAAAGTAGGCTGAGGCGACGACAAATTTAAGCCATTTGCCATCACACTTCAGGCCGATGCTAGCCGCCACCAAGTCTTGACAGCAAAATTGCCCAAGCTTGGTAACGTCTAGCACATTCGACACTGCCAGACAGGTCCTCGGTCTGTCGGAGCCCTCGTCTGCCAGTATCGAGAACCCTCGAACACCCCCAAGACCGCAAATGCGTTTATTGAAAACCCAAGGTTCTTGAATAGATGCTATGTGAGGGAATGTGTGCACCACGGAAAGTCTCCTACTTAAGAGTGCAGTAGCAGACTTGGAGTGTTGCAAGTTGATCTGGGTGAATATCATGCGATATTGATCCGAAGCTGAGACTCCACTAGCGCCTGGAATTTAATCGGAACTTTATCCTTCCCAAGTGGAAGTAGGGTATCAGGTCGTACCTTGACCTGAGAATCTCCACTGAGCTCTGGTCTAGGCCCACAACAAGGGTCGAGCCATCCTCTCCATCCTGGCTCTTCTCCTTCCTGTGGGAGTAGACTCTCCAGCAGCCAGTGTCGAGACCCTGGTTTTGGGCACGAAGGCCATCCAGGACAATCTTGGTGTTCCTGTGCGGACCAGGAATCCAGCAGACGCCCCGGACGAGCCTGGGCAGATCGGCGCCTTCATAGAAAGCAAACCTTGCATTGCCCAGAGGGGGAATAGACCGCACTGCCTCTCTCATACGATCGAAGGAGCCCTGAGAAGAGCATTTTACGACGATGACGCCGTTGCTATTCCCATAACTCTCTGCGTTCATATGAGAGCCAGCAGCCACGACTGAGCGGAAGAGATGATCGTGACAGTGCGACAGCTCTGCCCCATTCATCCTGCGGTCCTCTCCCATTTTGCCGATATTGGCCACAAGTGAGGATGAAACCACTTCGCTAAGCGTGGGTCCCCTCCTCTTTATAGCTTTCTCGGCGGCTTGGCTCGTGGAAGGGCCATCATCGAGTGGTTCCACAGCGCGGTAGGTTCCGGCCTTGTCAGCCTCACCTTCCGCACTCTGGTGACCCGCTCGAGTAGGGGCTCCATTCGCCGGATTTGGCTTTGGGGATGGGGCAGCGACAAGTTTCTGCCTTTTCCCCTTACTCAGCCTCGAACCTTGGTTTTGAAAAGCGCCCGAGTCGGCTTCAGTCGGAGTGACTTCTGTCGATCTGGGTCTCTTACCAACATCCATGGCCGGGGTAGAGGTAGCCTCAGTGGTCTTTCCCGACTCCCTTGCCCATTTTCTTAGCTTTCTAAGCCGAGATTTGGACAGGCCTGATCGGTTGGCGGCTGGTGCCGCCTTGGTCCCAGGTGGAACGTCCGGCTGCAGACCAGCTTCATCCGGGATCACGGCCTCCGCCATCGGCTGATCAGTATGCGTAATCTGCATTGCTGCTTTTCCGTCATCCAGTTCAGTCGATTGCGATTTGGGGGTGGGAAGGTGGCTAGATAGCGACTGACAGATTTGTGAAGCAGCTAAATCGCTGCCGTCTAAATCGCCAATCGCTACCTGGACTCTTTCGAAAAAGTCCGAAAGGAATTGGCTCGAGGAGCTATCCTCAGCCGTGTAAATCATGGAAGGTGAGGCCCCCAGAATCCTTGCCTCAGCCGCGTCCAACGCGGGTGGATTGCCACTGTCGTGGGTACCACCTGGGGTAGTCAAATCCATAGGTTGACTTTCCATGAAAAAGGGTTTTTGCATTGTAACCCTGCTGCGAGGGGGGTTGGTTCGCGAAGAGGCTTTCACAGATTGCTATGGCCCCTTTAACCACGGAAGAGAACCGTGGCGTACCCCTATCCACCACCTGGGGACGCGCTCGATGGGCACCCAACCACACGAGAAAATTAGCTTAATCATACTTTAGGGTACGTCTATACCTAGGAAGTCTTTTTATAAGGTCGCAGAAATTGTGTAAAATTTTGCCATATCCTATCACCAAAGGTGTGGAAGAGCCCACAGTTTTGGTACCAACAGTGTGGTTTGGCATACCGGGCAGAATTAGTATATATTTTCGTACCCGCCACATTATAAAAACACAATGACGAATGAAACAACTCTAAAAGTTTCCATCACATATCGAAATTTAATCCCAATCGGCATCTGACCATAGCATTCCAATTCTTTTAAGATATGCTTATTAAAGCGTAGGTTAAATATTTATTTAAATTAAAATATACCATAAATCTTCTGCATTAGCGCTTACTAGCTGATAACACATTATGGAGGAGTCGGAGCGGCAGTTCTTAGAACGAAAGGGAACGAAATTCCTCCGAAGTCTCTACGACGCTTGACTATCACGCTAGCCAGTCAGCTAAGCACTTAATTTAAAAGTCGCCCCCTATGTATCTAAGGCAAGCGCTTCCATCCACATATAAAGAATGGCTTCCGCTCACTTGCGTACGCTCCACTTTGCAGTCCACCTCTCTTCGGATTTTTTAGTTATTTTGCATAAAATCCGCATAAATTTCAGAATAAATACACACACACAAATAAACAGCAACACAGTTGGCAACACTCATGCATACATACATGCACACATACAAATGCATTTATGAATATATGTATGTATGTGCGTGCATATGGCTAGTCATAAATAAATTATTGCATTACAATTGGTTTTGTTCTGCTGCTGCAAATTCTACACTTGAATTATCACAAAAAGGAGAATTTTTGTATTTAAACTTGCACCTACATACATTGTTGCTGCTGCTGCTGCTGCTGTAGAGTTTGTTGTTGTTGTGTTTATTATTGCTGCCATTGTTTTACAAATAAATACATCAATTTTATATGGTCAATATTATTGATTGTTTTTAGTGAGAATGCGGTGAGTTTTGCGGTTGCAAATAATGCAAATTGCTCAATCATGTAAAAGTTTCTTAGGGTAGAGCAACGGAAGCTACAATTAAATAAAGTTGTTTCAATAATTTAGCAAAAAGTGTTTAACACGAATAATGACACAAATCAGTAACACGAGCACTGACTTGTATTATATGATCAAAGTCTCGTAAACTTTTTGACAAATTTCCTGCCACACTTCAAACGCAGGCTACCAAAAATCATTTAATACTACGGAGCTTTTATTGGAACAACGATCCATTTCGATATGTATTTCTTCTTTTAGATCTGCGTTCAGTTGGTTCTTATATATAGACTGTTTGGTCGCTCTGTCCTAGTTATCCATTCGCACTCTTGTACCATTTCTCGTCTGCAAAATAGCTTCATACATAGCTTTGTTAATCTGTTTTATAAGTTTTCTATTCCGTATATCGTGGTCTTATATACATTTGATACAATCTTTACAATATCTAAATGCAAGCTAGCATGAACAGGCGTACCATTTCAGTCAACCGCCCTTTATATTTCGTTATTTTTTCGCTCCTTTTCCTTTGGCTACTTGCCAGTATTGTCCATTTTGTGTGCTTTTTGATTGTCCTGATTCTTTGTTCGCCTCTTCTGATTCATTGTTTTAGTGTTCTTTTATGTAACTCTGTTATGTACGATTAAATCATAAGGAATACACTTACAGGTGATATATGGCAATATATTTTCCAAGAAAATTGCTCTTCTCATTTGATATTCCCCTTTTCCAGCGAAATTTGAATGTACTAGCTAAAAAAAAGGCCAATACCAGTAACCAGTAATTTTTATTATCGTTTTTTATTTAGCATATATCTGATACATTTGCTTGTTTCTTTCAAAACAATATACTTTTTTAAATACTACTAATAATTACAGTTCAATATATATAGTATGTATATTTTATGTATCTAAGTATATGTACCTGCAATACAATTCAACGCTGTAAATGTGTAACCCTTCAGTACAATACGTACTCTAGTATACGCATTAACATATGCAGGTTTCCATATGTATGTGGCATGTAATATATAGTATAACTTTGTATTTGTACATAATGCAAACCTCAATGTAAATAATTCCTAGGCTATATACAAGTTTTATAAATGTGGTAGGTATGTATATGCTATATGTTCTTAGCTGCGTATGCATGCATATGAAATGCTAACTATATCTCTTTAACAGTTTTCAATTAGGCTAAGCTATGCAATATATCTTATCTTACTATCGTTCTGATATAACTTACAGCAATTTTCTTTTGATATGTATACTTTTGCTTTTAATTATTTGCATTTTTTCTCCATAAATTATTTTATGAATTTATCATATTATGCAACTCATATTGTTAACTTATTTAAATATAATACATACATTTGGTATGAAGATTTTACCAGCTTATTACAATTCATTTAATATACAATACATAAGTATATACACTCTCATACTCGCACTCAGATACCTTTATATTTGGTATTTCCTTGTAATGTGTAAAGTATTTTATAATATATATACATATAATATTATCTGCTGTTTAAGGTTAATTTGTCAATCATACTCCTGTTTTGAGTTCTCCGAATAATCGAGCAATTTTGCGTGATTCCACTACAATTCGACTTTTCTCAATTAACTTTCAATATCAAATATTAAATTTTCTTCAAATTCCCTGAAGTAGCTAGCATTTTTCGTATGTACAACTTATTAATATTTTATTCTCCTTGCAGGATAATTCATTTTAAAGAATGATTTTATTAAGCTGGGAATTATTAAATATGGCAAGCGCTAAGATAGATAACAATTTAATTTGAAGGCGAGAAGAGAAAAGTAGAGCAAATCTGGGAGCTGATAGGCAGATCAAATGGATAGACAAAAAGATAGACAGACAAGAATATTCGAAACCTGAACCAAAAAAAATTGTGGAACTATAATTCCGCACAATCCGATAATATAAAGACTTACATCTTCGCATATGTTAGGGAGCATAGTTACCGATTATATGTTTGACATTAATCAAGCAAAAGAATGAAACAGAATATTGAAATAGTATGATTGATATGTAAAGTAACAAATCAAAATCATGACAAAAGAGATAAGTTTTAAGCTGATGTTATTTGTATTAATAATAGAAAAAAATGTATATGAAGACAAAAATTGTTGGCTAGAATTTTGCAACATAAATTGTCAGCGAGATTTGCACTCTGCTATACCATGTCAGATACTGATTAATTCATTGCGCTTCTGTCAGTTTCTTTTATTTATTCAAATAGTCACTCACTACAAAAACATACTACGTATTATACATACATACAGATTTTCGCTGCAGCTGCAGACACTGCAGGATAAATCATAAGTAATCGTTGCGTTGGCAACAACAACGACATCGACAACGACATCAAAACCAAAACCGACGAAATCACTGCAACACGCTGCCCTGTCAGACATCTGTCAATGCAGCTGTCAGTGACGCCGTCACGGTTCGACTTGGTAGTTGCAGCAGTAGCTGCAACAACACAACAGCCATTGTTGCTGTCAGTGTCAGTGTAGGATTGTTGTGTTGCCAGCGGGGCACAGCTGCCGACACGTTGTTGCCATAGAAACCATCTTCGTTGTCACTGTTGAGTAAGAGGTCTGCAAGTTGGAAGAGAAACACCAGCGGAAAGCAAACATGAGTAGTGCCTTGCGTAGAAGGCTTAAAGAGTTAAGTATAGTGTGGATATCAAGCTAATTAATGGCGAATGCGCAATTTTCAATATACAAAAATTCTATTACTAAATCGAATGAAGCCATTTTCTGACAAGCCACAAAAATTGAATTTGTTTCCGCATGTTTACAAATTCATTGTATGTTTTTTCTGGCAGATTGGGGTGCCGTCAGACTATGCAAGAAAATCGTTTTCAGAAAACGTTCAAAAATTTCAAATGACAGAAAGAATTTTCAGCAGCACTTACACTATGCAATGAAAGTATTTTTCGAAAGCTATTTTTGACTCCGCGTTTGACTCCCTTCAGCTTCATGTTCTTCTTTTGAATTTTGACTATATTCGTTGTATAAGTTTTTTCCTCCAAAGCTCCAACGGTTACTTTCAATTAAAAGCAAATAAAGCCTCAAATTGTGGGGCATTTTTCCATCTTTCTCTAGTCGCCCTTTATTTACAAATCATTAAATCAGCTCAAAAGGTAAGCCTATGCCATTTATTGATATACAATTATGGCATAAGTTTCGCTCCTGCCGTTCCCCAGTTGGTGTGCCAACTTTTCGACTGCGGCGCTCCAACTTCGTCCTTTTCCTGTCTGCACACTCTAAATTAGTGTGAAAATGCTGTTTTATGCTGGAGCCTTGTTTGACGGCCCGTCTGTTTGCGCTGCTGCTATTTTCCAACTTTTTTATTTACTCGTCTCAAGTGGCCCATTATTTGATACCCCTCAAATCCGCACCAAAACTGGCCACTGCGTTCTTTTACTGTGATACGCGCTTTTGTGGTAATTTAAGTAACTCTAATCTACTCACCTTTTCGCTTGCCCGGATTTTCCGCTTCTTCGCCGTTCTCTATGTTCTTTGAGTGACGGTAGAGTTCCGAGGTTTTGGTACGTTTTTTACCTTTGGCGGAGAGAAAATAGAGCAAGCATAAAAAATGGCATGTAGTTTGGGTTTAGTAGTAGGAGAAGTGTGCAAAACTGATGCTAGAAGAGATTGTGTGCAGAAAAAAAGGGAGACGGGTGGGTACGGGCAACTCGTAAATTATGCAATTTGTAGTTGTGCGCGCAGAGGAAGTGTACGAATGATTTGTGGGCACAGTAGAGCAAAAATTAAGTTAGTTCGTAAACAAATAGAATTTATATCAGAGCTGTAGTAGAAATAGTATCAGAAAACAGAATAATTATGGTGGAAAGGAATGGTAATTTTTAATGTGACAAGAATTGTGTATGTACTTGTATGCCCCATTTAACACTCTCTCTACTATATACACAAAATTCTTCTTATTATAGTTAGGGAATCCGTTTTCTTCAGATTGCTTTGAATTACTTTCTATAGCTGCTGCTAGGACTGCTTTGGATTACCCTTTTTGGCTTGTTTTAGGACTATTTAAAAAAAAGTTAAAAAAAGTCGGAAATGATATGATATGGAAAGTATACTGCAATTATCTACACAATTACTACTGATGAACAAAGAAATGTTTTTTAGACAATATCAGGGACATAAACCCAAAATGTGGAGTCAACGCTGTCAGTTTTTTTAATTTATTGTATTGTATTGTTAAATGTATTGTATTTACTTTAGCGCAAATCATAAAATAGTGCAACTGATCGTGTACCGGGCGAAAAATCATACAATATTTTTCGAATCTGCGAACATATACTGGCAATTGATACTTGAAAGACAAGAAATACTATCCTCGATTTCGACATCCGTATCTCTTTCGCGAAAGTATGATGAAACAAGACACGAAAGCAAATAAAATTTATGAACTTAAGGGAACTACATGAACTTTTCGCTGACTTAAGAAAATTGCAGAATATGTACCGCTGTTAGACTTCGAAGGGTAATGATTCTCCAAGCAGCCAATTATAGCTATTATGATTCGCTTTGACATTATATGTGAATAAAAGAAATTCAGTACAGATTTCTAAAGCAAGTCTAAAAGTTGGGGTGCGAACTTAAAACAGATCATTCCTGATTGTCCAATTGATGAGCTTTGTAGTGTTTGAATAGTATAAATTTTGGAAGACTGAACTACACTTTATTTCTCAGAAGCAATTTTTACGAAAAGTTTCTGGAATATTTTTCACATGACAATGGAAGTTTGGTTTATCGTTGCCCAATATCAAAATCAAGTTATAAGCTGCTTTCAGTATCAAAATCCAAGAAATATAAGACAATAAAGGATAATTTGTGCCACTGTACTCGGCAAGTAACTAAATAACCGTTGAGAATTTATGATGCGCATTGACAGCACAAGCGCATCCTTCAGGTATGTTGATGCACGGCACAATATCTCATGCTCTTTCGCTTTCTCTGCGTATATTGTGTGTTTGCTTCATAGTGCTAGAGTATTTGCGCTTTGCACACATATATGTGTATGTGTAAGCTAGATTGTAGGTGGATGTGCCCAAAGAACGATTAAATTTCAGCCGCGGATTTGAATATGAAATAAATTATTTATTTTTTCATAAAAGCAAAAAACGGTGCGAATTAAGGGAGGAAGCGGGTAAATAATTGAATTTTACGCGCTGCCCTGTGAAAGTTGTCCTTGCTTAGCGGTTTTTGCATTTCAGAGGGTTTAAGAGCTTCCTCAAGTGTAGGGCTGTGTGTGAGAGTTGAGCTGCGGCTTAAATTTATGCCAAGTGGCTATTCTATTTGCTGGGACACTGTTGCCAAGCATAAAAAAATAACAGCAGAAGCGATGAAGCTTTTCTTTGTCCTTCAGCTGACACTCACCTTTGTAACGTCCTTCTAAGTTTTCCACATAGTTAACGGCGTTTGCGGGTATTTCTTTTGGTAGAAAAAAGAGACAATGTTTTAAAGAATAATATTTTAGAAATTAATTATTTTTCAAATGAAAGTGAAATAGCGGAATTGGCATAAAAAAATGTTGAAGAATGATAAATTTGAGCAGAAAGAAATAATTTTGAAATTGCTTGAAACTTACTGTACAATTTTATGGTGCCATCGGTATCGCCCAGCGAATTCTTGGCCACGCAACGGTATGAACCAAATTTATCCATGGTGACTTTATGTATGTTCAGTTTCATGGAACTGCGATATTCACCGATTTCGGTGACATTGGTGGAAAAGACTTCACCTGCAAAAAAGTATATATTAATATCAAAACTTGTTACAAAGTTGCATAAGTACTGAAAAAAAAACTAATGTAAATCTCTGAATCTGACTCAAATGATGCTTATATAAAAATCAAAAATAGGAAACAAAAGTTTCTTATAAAAATTCACGGCAATTTTCAAAATTATGTACTTCCTCTTTGGTTTTTTTCTTATTATTTCCAAAGTCGGTAGTCGTTCTCCTGTCGCCCATCATAATCAACGATGAGCGCACAGATTAACACCTGCACACATACATATGTACTTACACATCGGAGTGCATGTTTGTGTGTGCGCGTGTGGTTGCACACTCACTCACCAACATTTATGCCAATTAAAAGTGGCAACAAATGCAAATTAAATTATTAGCATTTATGACATTTTCATGCAGTTTTAATGTTCGTCTAAGTACCGACACCAACTACAACAGGAGCACCGACACCAACATACGCATACCAGGACACAGTGGACATGCGGGTCGTCTTCAGCACAACAACAAGAACAATGCCAACTCTAGATAGCGCACATACACTTGTATAAAACGTAGGTCCGCAATGTGTGGCCAGCAATGATATGAAGCTGGCGAGAAAGTCGACAGACAACATATGCAGCTACACTCAAAATAAAAATCTTAGTTAAAGGCTGAGAAAATGCAATTTAATTGATTTTGAGCACAGAAAATATTTCGAAATTTTATTTGTCCATAGCGCAAGCAAATTCTAAATTTCCCGAGTAAATTTAACATTTTTACAAATTCGTTAGTAAATTTTTTGTACTAGTAACAAATTTGTAATGAAAGCAAGCCTTTCAGTCAGAACTATACACCTTAACTAATAATAGCCACTTTGTTTTATACAGAAATAGACAGTTATTGTCCTTTCTGGTGAAAGTCAGTCTCTATAGAGACAGCATAATGGTCTGGAAATAACAAATTGAAAACGTTTAAGGATTTCCTTAAAGTATCACATTTTTAGTAATGTCATTTTGAATCCGAAAGTAGGCTTTGAGCTATGACGTTCTTCGGGCAAACGTGCAAAAGTATTTGTTTTGAAGCTGATTCAAAACGGATTATTTCCAAAGAATCCTTCATTGCTATCTAGTACACATAAATTTTGCATTTCGGTTGAGTGTAAGTTGGAGTTGTTCAAAAAGTTCATTACTAAATCAGTTAATTAAAAACTTTCTGTTCTCACTACAACAATAACTTCTACATCCTTGATGAGTTATGCTCGGCTTAATTTCAGTGTTGCCAATGCAACATGCATTTTTACTCAACTTAAATAACTTTTCAGGCTGTTTTTCTTGTTGTGCGCCAGTTTTTTATGGCTATTATCGAATTTACGTGCTGTCTCTGACGATTTTCCAGATTTACGCCTTTTGTTGCGCTCACATGCTGGTATCCTTCTGTGCTTTTATCCTTCTGCGTTGCTATATCAACCCATACTGTTTGTCAGTTTGGTGTGTGTTTCTGTTTAGTTTCTCTTTTAGTTAGTTTGCAATTAAAATTATTCAAACCGGGCGCACAGAATTTCGGAGTTGCTTATTTTATTGTCAAAAGCGTATCATTTATATGAAAGTTAAGAATTGTATGCTCTCGCTGGACTTAAGGAACTCAAAGAAATGAGCCATTTTTATAGTAATATAGTGGATTTTTCGTTTTGTAGATTCTGTTCATCAAATGCGCTTACTAAGAAAAATAAAATCAATTGGGTACAATAGAAAAGATTTATGTAAAGTACAAAAAACATAGTTAAGCATCTGAAGAGATCATAATATGAATAGAGCGCCCTGCATATTTTTTCAATTGAAACTTCTTTACTCGGCACATTTTTAACGTTATGCGGATTGACAATACAGATATTTTCGATAGCTCTTTTATAAGATATTGCTATATGTTTCGAATTTTTCAGAAATTTTAACGAGGGTTATAGAATCTAATGTTTAGAACTTTCGTCGGTTTAAAGAAATCAAAACATTTTATGGCAGAAGTAGTTTTAGTTAATTTTTCTTGATAAAAATAATCAGTGAAATATTTATTTACATTTTGGCAATTTATACTCTTACATTCCAGCTACTTTCTGCTATTTAAATCCCGGTTTGCTCTTCTTTTCAACTTGGTTTAAGGTGAGCTCGTTAGGCACGCATGACTTCACCATGCCATGCCACACAAATCTCAGATTCATCTCACATTTTCACACGTTTTTGCACATGTGTGTGAGCATCTATTGCATATGTTTCTGTACGTGTGAAAAATTCTGTTGTCCTTTCAAATTTTGTTTGCAAATTTGGTTGTTTCTGCTTGAAATTTTGATTTTAATTAGCATGTGAAGCTGGAGCGATTTTAATTAGAATTGTATGCCACACGGCATAGTCATCACATGCGCTTGTTATCTAACTGCGACTGTCTGTCTGTCTGTCTGTCTCTCTGTCTGTCTGCCTGTGTTTTTGTGTGTATCACACTTTTTTGTGTGAATGTAACTTGTTATTATTTTTTCTTTGTTATTGAGCTATCACTTTCGCAAAATAACACAGAAAAAAGAAGAAAGTGAAAACTACCGTGTAATTAGAATATCAAAACTTTGATTGAGGCGAAAATAAATATCATTATTTTTAAACAAAATAAAATTATATCAAAAGAAGAATGGTTTACCCTGAATTCAGGCAAGCATCCTATGCACTTCACTCTCTGCGAACTTACCTCTGGACACAATATCGCCATTTTCATGCGTCCAGTAGTTGATGGATTTGGGAAACGCCTCCGATTGACACTCCAATATCATACCGCTGCCCTCCATTGCACCAATCAGCTGATTCTGTACGGTGATCATGGGAGGAACTAAACCAAATAAAGGTTTTGAAATGCAAAAGTCTTTAAAATTTATTTTTAAGAGACATATATAAAAAGTATATAGTTAATGTATTTAATACATAAATGTACAGAAATATATATGGACATTATAATGCTCTGTTCAATACTCACAATGCACAATTAGCGTTATCCTTTTGCTCACCGACGGCGGTACTCCGTTCGAGGCAATGCAGAGGTACGCGCCCATATGTTGGCGTTTGACACGCGGCAGCACCAGGTTAACACCTTCAATGCTGAGCACTGCAGTGGTGGAGAAAGCAAATGTGTATGGTATACATTATTTTAATGAATAGTATAAATTAGTTAATAGCAACAACAACAACCAAAATAGAGTCAACCAAATTGACAACTTTTGATTGCGCGTTATTATTATTTGTGTTTTAAAAAGACAGCACTAAAAGTTGCTCAGTAGATGCCTAAAAATAGACTGTCTTTAAAGTGCGCTCGAGGTCATGCTTTGTCCGTCAGCGAGCAAAGAGACAGACAGAAGATATCCCGAAGCTTGTTCCTCGTTTGAAAGTGTTGCAATTCTTTGACAACTTTAAATTGGCTGGCAACTAATATTTGCATGCATGAAACTTTCACATTGCTACGCTTTACAAACACACAACTACACTCGCCTTCACACACACACACACAATACAATACACTAACACATGCCTTTAATGCAAATTCTCATACACATTTACAGCGCCGGCTTTTATAAACCTAAAATTTTTGTAATTTATTTTGTTGTTGTTTTTGTTGTTGCACAATATGTAGTGCAGTTGCGTGTTTTTGGTGTTGTTTTTGTTGTTATCCTGCTGCCATTACAGCCTGATATCTAGCTTAGGTTTTGCTATGATATGTTTGGCATAAAATCCGGATGCGGATGTGTGGTTAGTTGGGCGCTGCATATAAATTTTGCTGTGCCGTACACACAAGGTTTTTTATTGGGGGGGCGGGTATGTATTATGAAAAGCACCTTTTCTATTAACAATATGTTTTATAAAATGATTAAAAATTCGAATTTTTGAACTTTCAGAAAATCGATTTTTCGTTATCTTTTCTCATCTTTTTTCTATATTGTTGTTGATGATATAATTTTAAATATTCGAATAATAACTTCACGAATTCAGCTAAAGTG
The DNA here is from genome assembly GCA_963457695.1 of Neria commutata. Taxonomy (NCBI): domain Eukaryota; kingdom Metazoa; phylum Arthropoda; class Insecta; order Diptera; family Micropezidae; genus Neria; species Neria commutata. Next base: position 44,800,095 of record OY735246.1, read on the forward strand.
AAGTTATGTCGGGGTGTCGGGCAGGACTTGGAGTCATCGTTGGGAAGCGGAAGTTTCTTTAGGAGGGGGATATAATAAAATACCTCAGCAGGTTTGTATTGTTATAAATAAAATTCGTTAAATTCTGTATAAATTTTGAAGCATATTATTAAGAGCATTGCATATTTTCTGGTAAAGTAGGTTACGTTGATGTGGTTGCTTATACACATTTCGGCCAAATAAGGCCCATTGTGATAAATCTGCCAAAGTTAAGATGTCTGCAAATGACTTAAATTTTAATAATAAAGCAAATTACTTGAAGAACGTTTTCTGTCGCAGTGTATGAGATAGCAGTTATTGTACGCATTTCAGTTAAACGATCTTAAGACAGTTCTTAACAGTTTTTTGAGATCTTTGTTCTTCCGAACAGAAATCAGAAAGGATTGAACTAAGAAATTAAAAATATCTGAACTATTTGTGCAAAACCTTTCATGGCATTAAAAATTCGAAAAATTCATTTGCCTTTGCTGTTTTGTGAAAGGGATTATGGAACTGTACTTGATTATAGGCGCCGGCAAGAAGGTATCACAGCTTCGGCTTACTGCGTGATTGTGTCAAAAAACCTAAAAAATTTCTTATTTATTTAACTAATGAATGAAAAAACCATTGCGGGTTATTAAAATATATAGTTTTGATTTAACGCTGAAATCTGGAGGCTTTTTATTTCAAATTGATGCTGTAAAAACTAATAAATTTTTATTATGTGCGCCAAAACAAGCGACTGTAATTATGATTCGAGACTGAGATAAAAACTGGTAATTTTAATGTTTGAAAACATACTCCAAAGGGATAATTGTCGTAAAAAAATACTAAATAAAATTTATTAATTCACTAATTAAGTTAAATTTAAAATATATTTAGGTAAATGCGCTTTTTTTGATTATTTCCATTTTTTTTGTGGTGTTACAGAATTTTTGAATGCGCAATTGTAATAAAAATTCAAAGGAAAAACTTGGCTTAAAGCAATTTCAAAAGAATACGTGTAATAATTAGTTGAGAGAATGGATACGGGTGCACGTTGGGTATGGCGGAAAATTGGCTGCGTGGGGAATAGCCAGTTCCTGGCTTTAAAAGCACTGCAGACATTTAAGCTACGAAAGGTCATTTCGACTGCATGTGCTGCTTTTTGCTGCCGGTTTGCTTTTTATACATTTTCTGTTTAACATTTGATCTTTTTTCAGTTCCCTTTTTTCTGTTTTGCTATTTTACTACCTTTTTATAAAGATTTTTCCTTTTTTTTTGGTTGGCTGTTACGTGCGATTTTCAACGATTTTTCACATTTGATTTCAGCGTTTCGTGTTGTTGTGCATATTCCAGCGGCCCGTCGGGCTGAACCGAACCCACACACTCACACTTTCATACACCGGCAACATTACCGCTTGCACTGTGCTGCACCTTTAGCTGGCTCTCAAACTTCCAACACTCCTTCCTCACCGCCAGTCGAATGTGGTCTATTTGAAAAAGTACTTCAAAACAGTGAAGACTCAAACCCGCGCGTCCGCATGGACAAGGCAAAAGTGCTTTAGTACTTTTCATACGTGTCTATGCGCTAGTGTGCGTGTGTGTGTGTGCATGCTGACATAACATTACGCTATGCACTTGGTATGGGTAAGGGTACGGGTACTCACCCTCCGTGCCGTTGGCCAACTCAATGGGCACTCCACTTTCACGTCGCCATGTAATTGTCGGCTCCGGCGAACCGGTAGCGGCGCATTTGAGCGTCACGTTACTGCCCTCGCGTACCACCATATCCGTACTTGTGGGATAATCTAGGATATCCGGTGGTACTGTAGGCACACACACAAACATTCACAGTCATATACAGAACGGTGTATATGCAGCGAGATATGACAGAGTAATTGTGTTGGTGTAGGGAGCCGAGGAAATGTGGTATCATGGGAAGTGAATTGTCGGGAAAAGCGAGAGGGTAGGCGAGAAGGGTGCAACAAAGCGGCAGTGGGCATGCATGAAAATGACGCAAAAATAGGCGCAATATGCCAAGGAATAGCATACCATAGGAAGAAAAGAAAGGGCAGAAGGTGTTTTTATGGCAGTGCAATTGTTTTTGTGGTTGTTGTTGTAATTTTTTTTGGCAACATTACAGCACACAAATGTCAAAAATATGCCGTGCATTTGTGTCGATTTGTTGTTTTTTCGCCGAACATAAAATCCATTTGAGCCAGTTCGAGTTTTTTATAGCATATTTAGCGGCGTTCAAAACAGTTTTTGTGTTTGTATGTGTGCCGACATATGGCATAATGTTGGTTTTGCATGTTGCCAGCGTGGATTTTTTCCAATATATGTGTTTGTAGTTATAGCCATTTGTTGTTGTAGTTCATTCGGAACACCACGGTACCGTGCAATTATATTGATGTGATTTTGTCGGTTTTTGTTGTTGACAATTTTTACCGATTTGTTCCGGGGTCGTGGTTTTTTTTTCGTTCAGGTCGCAATTTTATTTGAAAGGTGATTATGGAGGTAATTTGTTGTTGTTGGTAATTCAAGTATGGTACATGTAAAGAAAGAATTAATATAACAAAGAATTAGTTGTTGTTGTAGAAAATATTATTATATTTCGAGCATATTCCTGCCATAATCTTAATGCCTTCAGTTGCACTTCTAGCTAGTAAAAATAATTTTATTTCCTCTCAACGTCTTTACCTTTGTTCTAAGAAAAGCGTTAAATCTTCAGATTAATATGAAATTTCTCCTTTAAATCTGTTTAGAAGTTTGGGTAATAACCAGATAGACTATCTTTATATATAAAACGCAGACTGACTAAGGGCCAGTTTCTCAGTGGATGTTTAAATCTAATTTGCGAATTGAGTTTAAATCTAGTTTAACTTTTCTTGAGTTTCACAGTGCATTTATTTAAATACGGAATAATGAATGGCAACTTCGAATATTTGACAATTGAACACAGCACAACTTGCCAAAAACATATGTTCAATTGTTCAATTATGGAGGCAGCGCGAGCTAAAAATTTTTCGTCGGCCGAAAGAAGTGAATTATTGGATATTCTTCAAAGAATCCACAGTTTATATTATTTATAATACTACGGGATCATTTATATGTGCTACACCATGCAGTTGTATGTTTAATTTGGCCGCTTATAAATTGCAATATTGTCGACGCAGCTTGCTTGCTCATCCGAAATCAGCTGTTTATTTGTTTTCGATTGCAACTCTGTGCCGTACTTAAATGCCCACAACCGGGCATTTAAATTGTATTTAACTTCCCACTGTGAAACTGAAATTCCCTATTTAAACTGCAATCAGAGTTTAAACATCCACTGTGAAACTGGCCCTAAAAAGCGTTTGTCCTATTGGCAGCGCGGCGGCAGAGACAGCGAATGGCTTCTTATAGAAGTTTAGACATAAGATATCAAGAGTGCTGATAGCGCAACGAGTAAGGCGCTGGCGCAGAAACCGAAAATACATGAGTTCGAATCCCAGCTCCGCAGGTTTTAAATATTTTTTTTTTCGGTTTTTTTAATTTTTTTCTTTGCTTTGCCTTTTATTGTTGCTAATTGTATTACTAGCTGTCGTGTATCCAGGCACACACGACAGGTGGCCCCACTTGTAGTTATACATTATACTAATACATATAAATGGAAGCTTATGTTTTTTGGCAGATTGGTTTTAAGATAGAATATGCAGTTTTATTCGAACTCACATGCCAAAGAGAAATAACAGTAGCTGTCTAATTGAGCTCGGAAACAAAGCTAATTATGCTAGAACAGATGATAGAAATTTTATTTAAAAGCGTAGATAAAGCTTTTCATAGTGGATGTCGATATGACTTTATGTGCGATAGGAGGTTAACACATTTACACATTTTTGTCCACCTTTCGGCCAGCAACGTTAAACTTTTTAAATGCTTTATGAGCGAAATTTATATTTTTTTCCTGCTACTGATGGACAGTTTTCCCACTGAATGGAGTTTTATAGCGACAAATACAGCGGAAAAGTGTGCAGCACATACTCTGATACGCTCGAAGAAAAACATACACCGGAGTAAGTGAACAAAAATGGCCACAATTATGTGGTTAAATAAAGGCAACGAAATTGTGCGACTGACAATAATATGACCCGGTTGTGTGGCTGACCAGGTGTTGGCCATTATGTGGTTGCAGTTATTATAAATGGCTGCTAAAACGGAAGTGAAGTAAAAAGTTGCGGCAAAAATTGTAAAAACAAGAGTAATGACTCCAACGAGAGCCCAGAGAGACTCACACTTTTTTATGTACCTATATGTGAAACACCCAAATAAAGCTATCAAATTTCTTTTGCTTGATTATGATTACCTTGTAACTTTAAAGTTATTGATTGCACATTTTGAATATTTTGAAATTTCTTTGTAATCACTATAAAAAGAAATCAAAACATTCTCGATTCTTCCATCAGTAGAGAAAATAAAATTTTGTTCCTTTGATACAAAGCTTGACAGAAGTTTTGGAATGTTTTAAAAATGCTAGCATATGCTAACTGTCGTAGAAAACACGTTTGCTTCAAATGGAACCAAATGTTGCGCCTATTCGTAGCATGTGCCCATGTTCTCGCAGCAGTAAGGAGAGCAAAATTCCACAAATTAAAAGTTCACACAATGAAAAAAAGAAAGTTGTTTCCAAACTCCAAATGTTTCAATTTCAGTCCCTTTCAATGCAACTCGAAGAACTTTCTTTTTTGGAATACATACATCTCTTCGGCACTTGTTGGATGTTAATTTTAAGTGTGACGAATAGTTTAGAGTATAGAGACGCAATTGTGAATTGTTCGCACCAAATCCCCGCACATTGCGTTGCACACTCACTGCGCTTGTTAGTCACGAAGCCCATCGACGCGTTTTGATGATATTTTCCGAAAAAATGCACAGTCGTATTTAACAGTGTCGCTAAAAAGTGTGCAGCTGCCGCTCAGCTTGAGGTTACTTAACGGAGTGGCAGAAGAAGTATACTTGGGGTAGAGCTGAATAATCTGCGTATTGCATAGAAATTCACAAGAAGATGGGACACAATTATAAATTGTCCAAGCAATAAAAATGATATGCAAAAGAATCGTATGTAAAGGAAGACTTCGTTATAGTTTCTAACATGTGAATTATTTAAATTCAGATTGTCAACTGTCTGTTTATTCAATTCAACTCAATTAAATTGCGATGTTTATCATTGAAGAAATAAGTAGTTTTATTTTTATACCCTACACCTATGGTAATAGGGTATTATAACTTTGTGCCAAAATTGTAACGCATTAAAGGAGCCTTCCTAGGTATAGACATAAGTATATAGAAATGATCAGAAACACTTTCTCTTTTGATTTTCGGTTGTCCGTCTGTCCGTCTGCTGTCCGTCTGTCCGTCTGTCTGCGTGTTCGGGAAAAAGAGAAAGAAGGAGTTGTTCGATTTCGACCAAATTTGGTACACAGTTACAGTGAACCTCGTGTTAGGTCAAGTGTTAAAATTAGTCAAATCGGTCGAAGTACACGCCTACAATGGGCCTGTAAGTCCCACTACCTCGGGTTTTTTGCGATCAAATTGCTGTAATTTGTATAATTACTCATTGAGAAGAATAATACTTGGTATTCAAGTTAAAAGGTCGGTCATCTATGTCATACCGAAAAATGGGCGTGGTCCGCCCACTATATAGGTGGAAAAGATTTTCCGGTAAAATGGCTCCCAATTGACTAGTTACGAATAAAAATTAATCAAATTTGGTTCCCAAGTTGATATATAGGTCTTAGATAACATACAAGAAAATGGGCGTGGTCCGCCCACTATATAGGTTGTAAATCAAATTCACCAACAATTTCAGTGAATTATCATCCAACTTGGGAACATGGTGTAGGGTATTACTCTGTCGGTGAAACCCGACTGATACTTCTATACTTGTTTGAAAAATAATATCAAATACAAATTGGAGAATTATCGAACTGCGATCAAGAGCTATATTGTGCCTTTTTCAAGAGTCCATAACTAATTTCATCGTCGTATCCTTTTAAGAAAAAATAGTAGTAGAGTCTAAGGAATCTGTAGAAGCTGTTATATCACCTACTTACTTATTAAATTGGCCATGACAACCTGTTGCCGGGTTACAGTCTGCCGAAGACTCTCTCTCCAGGAACCTTTGCTATACATAAGCAAAGACAGGTACAGTCTATCATATACCTTAAATATTGTGCCTTTTTCAAGGATCCACAGGAATAGAAAGAATAGTATACTGCTTATTTCTAGAGATTGCAGTTCAATATGGAGAATTGGATATAGGGTGTTTCCTTTGAGTGAGTGTTATTGTAGTGTTAAGACCTTTTTTTCCAAAACGACTTACAGTTTATACCCTACACCTATGGTAATAGGGTATAATAACTTTGTGCGAAAATTGTAACGCATTAAAGGAGCCCTCCTAGGTATAGACATAAGTATATAGAAATGATCAGAAACACTTTCTCTATTTATTTCTGGTTGTCCGTCTGTCCGTCTGTCTGTCTGTCTGTCTGTCTGTCTGTCTGTCTGTCTGTCTGTCTGTCTGTCTGTCTGTCTGTCTGTCTGTCTGTCTGTCTGTCTGTCTGTCTGTCTGTCTCTGTCCGTCTGTCTGTCTGTCTGTCCGTCTGCGTGTTCGGAAAAAATAGAAAGAAGGAGTGGTCCGATTTGAACCAAATTTGGTACACAGTCACAGTGAACCTCGGGTTAGGTAAAGTGTTAAAATTAGTTAAATCGGTCAAAGGACACGCCTAAAATGGGCCAGTAAGTCCCACTACCTCGGGTTTTTTCGATTAAATTGCTATAATTTGTCTAATTACTCATTCAAAAGAATAATACTTGGTATTTAAGGTTAGGTGTGAACCCTCTGCAAAATACCAAAAAATGGGCGTGGGCCGCCCACTGTATAGGCGGCAACAATTTTCCGGTAAAATGGCTCTCAATTGACTACTTATGCATTTAAATGAATGAAATTTGGTTCGAAGGTTAAGATGTAGGTCCTACATGTCGTATAAGAAAATGGGCGTGGTCCGCCCACTATATAGGCGGTAAGCTGAAAATCCTCATAACTTCCATAGTATACATATATACCAGAACGTCCATATTTGGACACTTAATTTCTGGTAAGAGTACCTTTAAATTTAACCGCCCACCGTGAAGGCGGTAAATTATATATATCGATATAGACCCCCAGAGCAGAGTGTCAATATGTGCCAATACAGTCCTATTAGGAATATCTTTTAGTTTGACAAAAATGAGCGAGCTCTGCCCACTCAGTTACTTGGTATAGGGTATTACTCTGTCGGTGAAACCCGACTGATGCTTCCTTACTTGTTTTTAAATATAATTAGGCTATATTATTATTAATATTCTCTATAGCTATTGACAGTAAATAAATTAAAGGTTTTTTCTGGGGACAGTCATATTCGCTCATTCAGTTATTGAAAATTTGCCAATACCAAGCCGTTATAGGGTTACGGGCTGAGGAACAGCTCCATCCAGGAGCCCCCCCAGGAGTGTTTTCCCCAGTTCGAAATGCCAATTGTTTTCAGTTCTTCCTCTACTTGGCCTTTTCATCGAGTGCACGGCCCCCCGCGCCGTTGCTGCCCTGCAACTGCCTTCTTCGCTAAATAACACATTTTCTTATGGCCAAGTGGCGGTAGCCCATAATTAGGATAGATTTTGCATTTCGTATTTTTTTTCTGCAAGCGGAATAAGTCATTTTGAATAGTATTATAACTGCCTTTCAATGAACTTTAGAAAATTTTGAGTAAAAATAAAAGAAGAATCTCTATATATTCTATAATGGATATGACACATCCTGATTTTGATTTAATTAAAGGTGAGCAAATTTTCTTTTGAGTTGCTGATATAGTTTCATATTAAGCCGATAAACAGAATTTCTGTGTGACTAACTTAAAACGAGATTTAAATAATTAAATGTGCTTAATTTGTAGTTTATAAATATATATTTTATGCTCGCTTGTTCCAAAATGCATGAAGGTTAATCTCATCATATAAAATTATGTATGAATTAAGGCGACACAATCCAATTTTATTCCACGGTGTGCCTGAAGTGGTCATCATTTAGCGTATTAAGCGAGCATATTTAATGCAAAATCAACAACTCCGTGGTTCAGTGGACGGTTAACATGCGCCAGCAAACACACACATACACACCAATTCAAATACACCAACGCACACAATAGCAGTGGCTGTTAGTGGCAATGAATGGCGCACGATGGCGCCGAGTGGAACAGGGTAAGAGATGCGGCAGGGACGGTGAGGGATGGATGTGTTGAGTTGGCTGCAAGCTCGACAACAGCGGCACCGAAGGACCACGGCATGGCTTTGTGGTTACTTTGCGTTACGGAAACGTTTTGTTAGCGCCCAGCACGTGGTGCCGCTGCCGGTGCCACTCGCGACGAGCGACCGTGATGGTGCGGTGTGCTGTGGGGGTGGTGAGCAGGACCGTGCCAGTTGTTGATGGCGTGTTGATGCCGCTTGCCTGCTTTCGGCTGGCGCTCATGAGCGATTTTGAAGTGATTCGTTTTCGGTCAGTTTGGCAGCGCCGCGTAAAAATGCAATTGGTCGGAAGGGGGACAAATTTAAAAGAGCAAACGGTTGCGAGGGTAGCCCAGGTAGGGTAACAGATTTTGCATGCAATGCGCTGTTTGTTACACTCACAGAAATTAATTACTTATGTTGAGTTCACATAAATAACAACAGAAACCAATAAGAATTCTTAGTAAAGGCCTTCGCTCAGAGAGAGAGGGACGAAATTTGGCAACTGCGAAATATCGAAAAAAGAATTGTCGATATTTCTGTATTAAAAACAATAAGACAAAGTGTACTACAGCAAAAATAGTAATAAATAATTAAATAAAAGTTATAATAAAAAAACAAAAAAATTTTTATTGGGATTAAATTAGCCTTTTCCGGCCAATTTCGGTTTTTGCAGGAAAACCTCACCAGTGACTCTTGATACGGTCTAAAGTTCGACGCATAAATAGATAAATATTGTTAGATCTTTGGGAAGTTAGATATTTTCCAGTTTAGAAAATAGAAAATTAGTATCTATATCGAGAAACAGCTGACAGACAGACAAACAAACAAACAGACGGACGGACAGACAGACAGACAGACACACAGACAGACAGATAAACAGACGAACAGAAAGAAATTCCATACCTAGGACGGTTCCTTTCAGGCGTTTTAATACCAGATAAACTTCATATATCCGATTACCATAGGGGGAAGGTGTGGGGTATAAAAGTAATTGCAAAACTATGAAATAATAGGAAAAGGAGTTTCCATCGAATTACAAGATATACTAATTTTGTTATCGAACATTTTTTGTGAGTCTGCAAATTCACAACAATAAATAATTGAAAAATAAGCATTTTCAGTTTATTTAATTTCGCTGTATTTTTTAAATTTCTTCTTTTTTGTTGTGTTTTTCGGTACTACTTGAAAAATGCTAACGGAAATGAATTTCGGTAGTAAATGAGCTACAAAAGTTGTTTTAAGCATTAAGCTCAATTGTTCAACAGCTCCCCACCACCATACTCCCTATGATACGAGATCCCCTGTTTGCCAGTCGACCTGTCCACCCCAAATGTCCGCCTCACTGCTGGCTTATTTTCTTTTAACAACAGTTAATTTGTGGTTTTGTTGGCGGTTTCTATTATTGTTGTTGTTGTTGAGGTAGTTAAACATATACAAGCGCATACTTGAACGCGTGTGCGTGTATGCGTGTGCCTGCGATAACGAGGTTGGCCATTTTCCGCATGAAATTGTGGCTCATATTAATTTTTAATTGACGTTTGTATGCAATTATGAGCGGACATTTTATTGAGCCTCCGGTTAAAAATATGGCTGGCACAATGCGACAGAAAAACTGCCGAGCGCTCAAGTACTAGAGAAATTTTAGAGTATTTTCATGCTTAGTACAAGATCAAGATCTGTCTTCTTATCTATTCTTTCTGTTACTCATTTACTCTATCTCTCTGTTCGTGGACCTGGAAAATTTCTATACCTCCACTATTCCCCAATATGTACTTAATTTCTTCTATTCTTCTTCTGTTCCGTTATTACCTATCTTTGTTTCCCTCTTTATTTATTTCATTCTGCCTTTCATCGATTCTTACATTAAGCCTTTCAATAATATTTCTGTTACCTTCTGCTTTATTTATTTTTCCTTTTTATTTCATCTTTTTTCCTGTCAATCTTTCTTTATTATGTTTTTATTGCCTTATTTCTTCTCTTATATTTCCATTATCCAATTATTACCTCTTTCATTCTCTCTTTATTCTCGTTTTCATAGTTTTGATTCCATCTTATAAATAGCTCTTATATTTCAAAATCTTCATTCTTTTTATAATCTTACTCCATCTCTTTCTCCTGTTTTTACTCATCTCTTATTTTGCCCATTTTAAATTCCCCACTCTTATATCTTTAATAATTATTCTTGTCCATTGTATTAATAATTCAATCTTTATTCTCTTCAACTTTTCTTTTTAAAATGTCAAAAGAAATGCCACTTACCCACTACATCCAGATAGCCCATCTGACTCTTCATCGGATCGGTATTGATTTGACACATGTACCAGCCCTTGTCGGTCTCCTTGATATCCTTGATTTTCATTGTCCACGTTTTGTGCTCCGAATTCGTAATGCCGATGCGTTGATTTTTCGTTATTACGTGATTCTGTATCGTCAGAATAGTTTGTGTGTCCACACGCAACCACGCCACCTGTAATTGCTCAAATTGTTAGCACACATTTACTATGCAAATGTCCTCAAGTACACGAACATGCTAATGTACTATATATTTATATGTATGTGTGTATGTCAAGAACCGTACATGAACTAAAATAGGCTGCCAAATTAGGGAAAGTTTAAAGTAGTAAAGTGAACAAGAGTTTTTACCTAACTACGTAACAGCGCTTTGAAAAATACAAATTCCAATTGGATTTATCTCTTTCGGAGTTAACCATTCCCAACTACTCAATTCCAGTACTAATATAAAGCAGTCATTTGGAAGTGCTTATAAATATTCATAGCTATTTCCACATTGTTAAAAGAGATGTGATTGATTAAGGGATCAGTAAATGGATTTGATTTTTACTGAAAACTAAACTGAATTGATTTATATCTGTGACTTCATATCATTTTATCTGTCTGATTTCACTTTAGGTAACTGCAATGCAGGTATTCTAGTACAAGTTCAGAAACCCAAAAAGGATTTCTCGAGAAATCGAAGGATGAAAGTTTCATTTAATTATATTAAATATTATTCATATAAAAATATTCATTTAACACATAAGACGAGAACGCTAGAGATTTTAAGGATAACGTGTAAAGAAATGTAGACTTTTAGTTCGAGTAAATGAATATATTTGATGTATCATAGATAATTACTATGTCGTATAGTATAAGTCTGCAACTAGTACATATTCATTCATTCATAAAGTACTAAAAACAGTAATGATGACACTAACAGAGCTATAGTCGGATACCACTTATATAATGCGTTTCTTATAATAGGAATCTTAGATTGCTTGAAAGGTTTTTGCCTGGTATTGGTAGAGAAAATTCAATTATTTTCAAGCTCGCATCCACTTTGAAGTATCTGGGGATTTAAAGTACTCGCTTTTACAATTGATTTTAAGGCAATAAGTATCAATCTTGGTATACAGGAATTAATAGAATATATAATCTAGTATATTCTTAGTATTTAAGAATCTTTTTGAAAAATAACATTTCGACTACTCCTTTTTTTCGAGTTTGCAAAACAAGACGAATACCCCAACTCTTGTAAAAATATCATCTCGTTTAAAAAAATTGCTTAAAAGCCAAAGGCAAATATGCTCTGAACTAATTTTCAAGACTCTAAACATTTCTAAACATATATTAAAACTCATATTTCAAAGGCTTGCTTTTGAGTGCAGCCATTAAAAAAATTATGAAAAATCTCTCTGAACATGTAGAAAAATCTGAAAAGAAAGCCGCCCTCATGCCGCCCTCATGCCTGCTTAATGGCAGAGCAATGTTCAAAGGAGACAATCATTTACTTAAAATGGCATCTGAATAAACAAATTGAAGGGGCGACAAGGTATACGAATATCCAAATTGTAGAAGGGCGCCGGCATATTAACAAAACAAATGAGCCATATCATTCCGGAAAGCAAAGGCAAGCACTTGCAGCGAATACAACAAAAGCACACCAAACAATGGAGCACTCCTGCCAAGAGGGTGCACAGGACGAAGAGTTTGAGTACGAGAGCTGGATGTATAAAATATGAAAAAGCGGCAAATAATAACAAGCTCATAAAACAAGTAATTATGCCCATGAGCCTGCTCGATTATCTCTGCTGAGTGTGTGTGTATTGAATTGAGGGAATCATTTACGGAAACAGGCATCGTATATACACATTTATATGTGAGTGTTGGTGGTCTTGCTTGGGCGTTTGCGGGAATTTGCTTTGTGGCTTAAATGGTTTTTCGCCTGGAAATCTTTGTCAGCACTTTGTACGTGTGTGTGTGTGATATGTGGTGTGAGCTTATCACCTGCATGCGTGAGTGTGTACATATTTATGAAAGTGAATGTGTGTGTGCATGTAGTCGAGATGCCTATCGGCGTGTAAATTGAAAGCGAAAGGCATGTTTGGTATCTTTGCTTTTTCTGAGTGTGTGTTGCTCGTGCTTTGGGTACCCCCTACTCTCCCATTACCCCGCGCACATTATTCTCGCACATTTATCGCTTATTTCACAGTTTAACGCTCATTCATATTTCAATTACTTTTAATGGGCATTTGTTATTGTTATGATTTTTGATTGATTGTGATTGCGATTGTATGTATGTGTGTGTGTGCTTTGTGCCTGTGTGATTGTTTACATGCTAATAAGAATATATGTGCTAAGCGGTTAGAATTGTGTCGTTCGTTCTGTTATGGGAATCGGAAAAAGTTTTAGTTAATGAAAGGTAATGAAGTTGTAAGTGGGAAATAATATTCCGAACTATACACTGTAGAGAACGTGGTAAAGTTCAGTTGGAGAGCGAACATAATGGTCTTAGAAGTTTAAAGCTGAAACTTGAAATATTTTCTACACCCATTTTGGAAGCCAGCTAGCTTTACAGTCACTCACTGGATATATGCTTAGAGTCTGATGCGAGTACTCGCTAGTTCGAGAATTACTGAGAGAAATGAAGGCCTAAACCTCGGATTCACGGACTGTTGCGTCAAAGATATATATAGGATATCGAAAATTTTAAACAAAAATACATAAATTTTTTAATACAAAAACAAACGGATTCTTCATTAAAACAAGTATTTTTTGCTTCTGTCTGTACACAAAATATATTATTTATAACTGCAGATGCTAATTAAAACCACAAAAAAGAACGTACAGTTTAATGTATCAACCCAAAAGATTATTATTCATAGTTTTAGGCAACTATAGCTTTCCCGAGCTACATGTCAAAGAATAATCATGTTTACCAAAAATTGCATGCGCTATAATTTAAATGCCACTTACCTTATATGAACCCAGATCCTGCACAACGCATGTGAGAAATGCCTCTCGTCCCACGGAGGCAGTAACATTTGCTATGGGAAAACTAAATTTTGGATCAGCTGAAAAGGATAAAGTTAAAGTGTTACATTAGTACAAGCTATTTCAGCGAACAGAAAGGAAAAGATATTCGGATAAACAAAAATTATAGGAAAATATGAATATTTAAATATAAAATCGAGTTGCCTTAAGAAAGTTTTTGGACAGATAAGCCAGTTCAGCTTAAGAAAGAAGATGAAATGATGTCTTTGGACAGTTTGCCATATTTAAAATATTCTTAAAGAAAGTTACTTGGAACTTCAATGTTTCCAGAATACTTGGATTTCTGATTATTTGATTTTTGTGTCCTCAATATTGGAAGCAATTGTGAGTGGAAATTGTATCTGACACTGTCGTGCTTCTATAGCTGAAGAGCAATTTTCTTATTAGATGTATTTTGAAGTGAAGATTTTGTTTCCCACTTCAATGCGGCCTCAAAGGCGTATTGGAAGACAGTTTAATTGTTAAAATTGTACTCTGAGGAAGCAATTGGAAAAATATATGAAATATATTGAGTGGAAAAATGTTTAATTGATGTTATCAACCGACAACTCTAAGAAGATGAAACTGTATGCAATTGGAAATGTATTTTTTCAGTATTAATTCTGCTTTTAAAGGTTGCCAATTTTTTTAGATACTGTATATATATACTTAATTTAATACTCACTTATCACATCGGCGGCAGTTTCAATTAAATTGAAACAACTTTTGTGGCACATGAGTATCAGTACGAAGAGCAGTACGGCCTGTGGCCGCGTGGAATACGTCAAGGATTTTGTGTGTTGTATTTGCAACATTTTAATTTTGGGATTTTTACGTTGAATTTTGGTATTGAATATATTTATAGCACTTAATTTTACTCAAGCTTTTTGTAGCACTTAATTGTTTTCATTTGCAAAAGCAACATTTTCAAGAGTTTTCGTTTGTACGAGCTTTCAGAATTTATGCACGATCTTATTAATTCGAAATATACATTTTCCATTAAAATATTTTCGCACTATTAATTATTATTTTTTATTTATTTGTAAATTTATATGAAGAAAAATCACATTTTATAAATTATTGATTCCATATTTTAAAATTGTTGGATTTGAAATAATATATTTTATTTTATTTGAACTGAAGATTTTTATTTTGTGTGATAAAATTTTTAATTTTTTAGTACTATGTACAAACATGCGAGAGTTCCGCATTTTGGTGTGCCAATGAGGTCTGGAGTGTACTGGTGAGCGGAGCAGCGAGTCAAACTTTAGCAAAAGTTATCGGGAGGGGAAACCCAAAGTTTCTGTTTGAAGGTAATATCTTTTCATTATTCTTTCTTTACTTGTATCTACGTCCTATACCTACGTCCTTGTTATTTTCGAATAAAAGCCGAAATATGGCCGGATTGCCATTGAAATGCAGCTGGACATTGGCTAGGAGGTTTTTGCATGAACAGTGTATAAAAACATACATACATATATTGAAATCTATAGTATATTAAAAATTACTTATTTTTCGTTTAAAATTATTTATTTTTTTTATTTAGAAACAAGTTTGAAATATTTTCAAATTAATGGTAACAAGTAATTTGGGTTAAATTTTATGTATGCACTGTTTTTCAATTACTGGTTAAATTTTTGCCAACTTTAACATAAAAGAGAAAAAACTACTGCCTCTTTTCTCTTTTCGCCTGTTCGTGTTATTGTGAAAAACACACCGCACTGGCAATCACTTTACAGACAATTGCGTGCTCTTGCCGCCCTCCCAGCTCCAATGCTCTAGCACTGCTAATAAGTCTGCAAATAGCGGTACTTAAGCGTCAAACAACAGTTTCGAACAACAAATTAAAAAGTTTCAAGTTAACAATGAGCATTTTTGCGCATTTCGAGCATTGAATGCCTTTCCCTTCCCTGCCAAAACTTCACACTCACAACAACAACAACAACTTAAACAAGGCGCCATTCAATTTTAGCACCTCGCTCCCTCCAACAAGGGCTAGACATACTCAGTCCCGACTTCACCATTCATGGTCGCTCTGCTGCCAATTTGCGTGTTTAAGTTTAGTAAATTTTTGCGCTCTGTTGCTACTTTTCGAATTGTTGCTTGTACGTAATCTAGTGCCTTTTCAGGCTGTCAGTCAGTTGTGACTACAGCGAATATTACCCTCATACTTACATTACCTCAACCTATTTAGTGTTGTGAAATGGCGATACTTTTGAGTTGTCGATACTTGACCATATTTTTATTTTGACTACTCGATACTATTCAACAGCAGTTGACACTGTCAGATTTTTTCAATTCTCTGCTTGATACTTTTGATTACTACGCATTTCTATGCGCTGTTGTTCACTTGACTACTAGCTACTACCTAATAGTGATTGAATCTACTTGATATTTGAAATTTCGCTACTCGATACAACTTTATAATTTTTGAGTACATGATACTAATTCCGAAGGCTTACCAATATTTTGCCAAAATATAAACATGAATTTTTTTTTATTTTACAAATAAAGTCTTCTCTAAGCAGTTCAAGTATTTCAGAAATCTCGTCTCTTTTTTTACAACCAAAATTTGTTAGCACAATCTTTGTTAAAACTTCTTTGAATGTTCTTCTGTGGATGTGTGCTATAGCTATACAATTTAGTATATTTTTAAAATGCATTGTCGAAGGATAAATATAATATAATAAAGCGAAAATATAAGGAAACAGCTCTTTATCACATTTGGAAATTGCATAAATTACATTTCCATTGAAAATTCTCATATTCTCACTTCGAATAATTCTCAGGTAATTAGGGGTATGCACAGAAGCTAAAAAACTTGTTTGTGAAGATCAAATAAAATTTATCGTGAAAATTTTTACTAGAATATTTATGTTCCCTTTAAAACTTTTTACTTTATGATTTTCAAAAAAATCATACTAAAAAGAGAGCTATGTCTAAGGTCATAGGCAGGAAACTAATTCTGTAGTATCTGCTGTAAGTAATTTTAGAAAGAAAAGCACACTGAGTGCTTGGCCAATGATTATATCAGTGGCGAATACCCAACATTTGGGTACTCATTGCTTTTGCATCACGAACTCACATACGCCCTCATCGATGCAGTGAAAACATTGTATAGTTTGGTGCTGTAGAACATTAAAACAAAATTTGCTTTCATTTAAAAAGCACATCTTTAAAGCATTTACTAACATTTTGGGGGAAGACTGAACCAGTGGGAAGGAACAAAATGAAAAAAGAGAAAGCAAGGTGCCAGTCAAAAGGCAACACTAGCTACAAATAAAGTGGGTGCAACTGAAGCGAAGTTGGCAACGCATACTGCATTTATCCAGCACATCCTACAGGAAAGCACTAAAAGAGGAGCAGGCAGGTGTGCAAGTGCAGGAGTGTGTGCATGTGCGTCTTCAAAACACCAGAAAACTGATTATAAAACGGAAATGAAATGTTTCTGTCAGTTTCTTAAAAGTGCCGTAAATTAAACTCGAAGCACTAAAGTTTAAGGTGAGCCTCATGCATTTGTGTGTGTGGCTGTGTGTAGCGGCACAGAGAGGGAGTCAAAGCGACGAGGTTGTCCTATGAGTTACTGAGCATGGGTGCGCTTGTAAATGTAACAAACACTAATTTTGTTAAATCATCATCAAAAATGACCATAAAAATTGGAAATGAACAGTTCACATGGTTAAAGGTGATGATTTGCATGTACATACATAGATGTCAAATATATCAGTAGCAGACGAAAAAAAAAAAGAACCAGAAAGGGAATGACATGACGAACAAAGTATCTTAAGTTAGATGGACAGAGATTACTTAGTTGGAAAAAATTGTAGGAAGAGAAGAGTTAACTCGATAATAATTGATGGAAAGCGAAAATAATACAAAGGGGAAGATGGATGGATGGTGAAAGATAGTAAAAGAAAGGCCGAGAACAAGAAGATAGAAATGAGATATGATAGGAAAGTGGGAAAGAGTTTAAGAAAGGCAGAGATTAGTAATTAGATAAAAAAGGAATATTTATCATGAAAAAACAAGTATGGCAGGTGAAAAGAGAAACAAGATACTGGAAGTCGTTTTGGAAAAAAAGATCTTTAAACTACAATAACACTAGCTCGAAGGAAACACCCTATATCCGATTCTCCATATTGAAATAAGCAGTATACTATTTTTTCTATTCCTGTGGATCCTTGAAAAAGGCACAATATTTAAGGTATATGATAGACTGTACCTGTCTTTGTTTACGTATAGCCAAGGTGTCTGGAGAGAGAGTCTTCGGCAGACCGTAACCCGGCAACAGGTTATCATAGCCAATTTAAAAAGTAAGTAGGTGATTTAACAGCTTCTACAGATTCCTTAGACTGTACTACTATTTTTTCTTAAAAGGATACGACGATGAAATTAGTTATGCACTCTTGAAAAAGGCACAATATATCTTTTGATCGCAGTTCGATAATTCTCCAATTTGTATTTGATATTATTTGCCAGAAGATAGACGGCTATTTTAAGCAGGTACCTTCAAAATTTCCGACATCATAACTTCTGAACAAAGGAATGGAAAGACCCGTTAGATTTTCTTTTATTTCGGTCAATTATAAAAATAAACGTCTCAAATTAAAACCGGCTTCCGAAGTGACATATTTGACCATTTTCAGCATTTTCCGAAAATAGTATTTAATCGCAAAATCGATTTCTTAGAATTTTCCATTTTAAACTGACACAATAATTTTTAACTGCATGTACACGTTTTCTTTCATTAAAAATGCTATTGATTTTTCGACAACCACTCACAATGTACCACAAGAACAATGTGTAGGAACTGAATACAAAAAGGACACATGTGTCCTTTGAAGTACATTCACATGGACAGTGTCACTTGCGCAAGCGGTCGAGTATCAGTAGAAAAGGAAGCCAATTGCATGCTAAGCCTAAAAGTATGCTAGACAAAATTATTCATATTTAAAGTGTTCTCAAGTGTGTCAGAGGCGAGTACATGCACACCGACACACACGTACAAACAGTCATATACGTATGTACTTTGAAAAGTCAACGAAACCTTTCAAGGAGTATATGCCAGCTGACATTTGCACTCAGAGCTATGTCAGACGAGTGTCTATATGCATGCGCTTGAATATGTATGCACGCTTTTAGGAACTTTTGTCTGCATTAGTAGCATTAAGCTGCTAATTAAAATTCAACTAAGAATATAAGTTAATTTAATTATGAGCTCCGACGCAATTAATTAAGTCGCTTATATTTAAATTAAATGCTTGAGATATTAAAGCATAGTTTTAGGCTGAGTATATTGCCAGAGTTATTTTATTTGATGTTGTAGTGAAAGTCAAGAAAGATGAAGTACATAATTGCTTCTAAGTGATGCATTGTTTATCGTTTAAATAAAAGCTAGCCCTACCTTTATGATTTTATGAGCCAAATTAACGCTGAGCGCCTAAAATTATGCTATAATGGTTTAACAACACTCAGTGTCTGGCAGCGCAATTAGTTCCTTAGCGTTATGGCACAGCGTGCTAAACAATCAGCAACTACGGGGCAATGACCATTGAGTGGCAGCCCGTATTGGAAAAATAGTAGTATCAGCAACTGAAAAGCGGCCACAACTTCTGCAAGGTTTAAAATATAAACCTGCATGCCTGTTCGCGGTCGGCTGACATTTGGTTTTATATTTTATTTATATTTTAAGCACAATGTGTTATTCAATTGATGCACCGTAGTGGCAGTCAAGCAAACCGAATCCTTGTATTATTTACTTTTCGCAAATATCAAGATTTCGTTCAGACTTGATATCATTTTCCTTATTTGATAGAAAATAATTGTCCATGATTTCGATTTACTACCATTAAACGAAATTACTTCTATAACCTGATATTACTCCTTTATCGGATCCTAGCCGACTTATGCCATCTAAACTAAAGGGACTTCGATTCTTTGCGCGTGACATCATCTCTTTCTATATGTTGGCAACTCTTCAAGTGTAAATCCTTGCCATTATAAAAGATCTTCTGCCAAAAACCTTATAATAGCTCTAATATTTTCTTTATAAAATTTTTTAAAGCAATTAAATGACAGTATATTGAAACGGTATTGAAAATTTTGCTCATTGTTGCTTGAGAGGCAACAACAAATAAAATAATTTACGGGCAGAGCAAACCGCTCATTTGGATGCAGCGTCTCTTCTGCAGAGCTGCAAACATTTAAAGCTTTGCATAAATCAAAATGTAAACGATAAAAGTCAGCAACACTAACAAAACGTTGTTCTGCAGTTCCAGCGCCTCGAAGTGTGCAACGGGGTTGGTTGCTTACAACCTTGTGACTTGTTGGCAGCGACTTGAAATCGGAAGTTGATTATTATCGCTAGTAATTAACAACAGCAACAACAACACCTAGTGACACAATGCGCATATGTGTGTGTGTGTGGCATGCAAGTGCATTCTGTTGAGCGTGTTTGTGTGCGTGTTGGATTGTGCTCAAAACATTCTCAGTAACTGACTGCATTGTTTCAAAAACGTCCACTAGCTTGGTATGACAGCTGGACAGGCGGGCCGGACAGGGCAGGACAGGAAAATGGCCCAAATTGCACATTGCCGATTCGCTGCGGTATGTCTATGTGAGTGTGTGCGTGTGTGTGATGCACGTGCAGAATGACCTTTTCATTATTCACAGCATATATGAAATTTTGAGTAGGCTATCTTCTGCTTTGTTATTGTGAACAATTTCTCAATGGAGGGACAAGTGAAGAAAATGTTGGAGCCGAAAATCGTTTATTTTCATGAAAGGCAGTTAAGGGGAATGCTCTTTCGATAATCAAATTTATTTTGGTTGAATATAGAAAATTGAATTAAGTATAGTATTTTTCCATGGCTGATTTCCGTTGGAGGCTCAGTGGCTAAGTGCTTGGTCGCTGACGCGGGAGGGCATGGGTTCAACTCCCAACCCTGGCAACATCAAATAAAAAGAAAATTTGTTTTCAAATTGTTTCTTTGCGCGTCGCCATTTCTCGCGATGAATTGGCAATTCACCGAGAACATTCTTTGCTATGAACAGCCTCGCAACTCGTTCGGATTCAGTTAATGTAGGTCCCGTTAATTTGTGAAAAAAATGACAAGCACACACAAGTTAATGCGAGAAAGCTAGGCCTAAGCCCACACGGTGAAGCTTTTAGAACACCAACTGACGGAGCAGGGACAAGGATCGCACAGCTAGGCTTCCTTAGGCGGGAAACGATCATTGACGTTAGTTGCAGCTTAACGCACAGGCTAAGCTAGAAACTGAGTATCTACTTGGGGGACACCTGTCGAGAGGTAGTCTAGGATCCTGTACTGGATTTTTAAGGCCACATGAGAAAGTAAATTGAAAAGAATACAGGAGCGGTCGCAGATAAAATTTGTAAATATTTTGATTTTATTATGATCTTGGTTTTATATTGATCTGCAAGTATTTAGTCAACTGAGTATAAGCAAACTAGGTTTAATGCGTAGCTTAATCGTATGAGAAAAAGTAACAAAATTATATATTCTTTTTTGACATATTTTGAAACTATTGTCACTTCACTGTTTTTTTTCACATGAGCAGCCGCAAAAATATTTGAATACATTAACACACAGTTTTTATGTGAATGGCTCCATTGCAAGCACCCTTCCCGCTTCCTTTTGCATAGATTCGATGATGTTACTTATAAAAAAACTTAAGTTGATAAGTTCAAGGCTGATCTGTAAAAGCTCTTCTGTCTTTGCTTAGTATGATTGGTGTTTCAGAAAATTATTAAATCAAAACTCATATGAGTGTGTGATATAAATTGAATACTCCCTGATTGTTTACCAAAGAAGGTCTGGAATTCTTGTCATACATTGACACATTGTAGAAGTTAAGACTTCAGTACAAACAAATTTCATAAATATGTAAAATCGTTTGGTTAATCTTCGTGGAGTTGCTGTATTTATGATAATAAATGCTTGTCTAAGCTCAGCTCTACGCCGAAGAGAGGCAGACGATATAAGGGCAATGCAGTGGACAAACTATAAAATTTTGCCATAGAAATATCTTTTGATTAATTTCGCCAAAAAATGTTCTTCTAATTCGATGATTCGATTAAACTTAATCGCGATGCTAGCAGTGAAATTTGTGGAAAATGCAACATTTTATATATACGTAAAGTTGACACACGAGCTGCAACCGAATAGATTCCAGTGCCGGCTATATCAAGAATATATATAAGAGCATATTTACTTATATACATATGTAAGTATGTGGCAGCTGTTCTAGGTATAGATATTTGTTATGCATTTATTTCTTATAAATTATGCAGAAATTCAAAGAATGTACATGCTAACGCGCCTCAAAGTATGCAATAATTTTGAAAGGTCATTATGATATGCCAACATATGCATACATACTTTCAACGACGATAATAGCCACAACAACACACTGCAAGGCATATAAACTAGTGCATAAGAATAACGATAGCAGCATGCTTATTAGCAGACCTGAAATTAGCCCGCCCTGCGCCCCCGGCTTGCACATAGCATAAAAAATTGCCGGCTACGCATGGCAGAAAATTGTACAGGGATGGATGTAAGCGGCACGTCAGGGAGTAGCAGCCGGCAAAAGTATAGAAAAAAGGTTTTTTTAGAGAATGCAGGACTGTTGGTTGTTTGCTAATGTTGTTGTTGCTGTTTTTTCATAATTACAAAAATCACGAATACAACATTAAGTCCGAAAGGTATGGTCCGAAACACAATTGCCAACAACAAACACTGCGCTTGTTGCTGTTGTTGTTGTTGTTGGCTAGCACACGCGATTATTATTTATATTACGGTTTTTAGCTGCTCGTTTTTCTTTGGTTTGTGCTGTTGTTGTTTTGCTTCGACATTAGCTACGTGTTTTGTTGTTCTTGCTGTTGTAGCTTTTCCATAAAACTATTTGTTAAATGCTGAAATTTCCTCTTCAGCTCAAATTTCTTCCTCTATTTTGCGCGCTAAAACATAACACCATGTCATGACAACATGGCAACACTGATTTTTCAGGCTTTGCTGATATTTATTATGCATTTTTTGTTGTCGATATTTCTTTCTTAGTTTAAAATTGCGTTAGTAAATATTATGCACTTCACACACACACACACTTAAATAGCAACGCAGCGCGTGTCAGTGTGATTTTCAGCACATTCAATATGGCGCTCACTTCCGCTTTACGAAATAAGCACAACCAGACGCCACGAAGGTTGTCGTTCAACTGAAGCTAACGGCACAAGTCGTACTGGCGTTCGTGCCGCTGCCGCTGCTGCTGCTGTCCGCACTTGCACTTCGTGTACGGCTGCATTAAGCAAAGCAAATGTTAGCGGCGCACGAAGATGCGACACGACATGACGAATCAGACAACTGTGATTTTGTTTTTGTAAGCATTGGATTTTTTACGATTTTTTGCCTGCCAGCAGTGTGAGAGCGGCGTGCATTGTGTGGGTGTGTGTGTGTGTTTGTGCAATGTGGTATGGCGCTGATTGTCCTGCAGGAGTTGGGGGTTGGTGGTGGGGTAAATGCTTTTCATTTCGCATTGCCGCAGATTTGTTTTGTTTGTTGATTTGGGTGTATTTGTGTGTATGTGTGCGGGATGGCTACGTTCCGCCATGTGCTGTGGTGAATAACTGTGAGGGGTTGATTTCGTGTGGTAAATGGCACTGTTGCATGGCAAGTTGACAGTGTTTTTGGTGAGTATGAAGAAAGGGAAATTAAAAGCTTTGCTTGTATTGGTAAATTTATGAATGAATTTTAAGCAATGTTTTTCAACACAAAATGGGAAATTGTATGGTAAAAAAGTTTGTGGAAATTGAGGTGAAATTGTATTTCGTATACATAGTTAGTGTTTAAGGTAAACATTTTGAATTGATAGAAGTTCGATGTGATTTTCCGATTTTTAAAATGAAAGTTTTGCCATTCAAAGTCGCTCTAACAGGAGTGAGAAGAAACGATAGAAAAAAACGCTAGTATGTTTATAATAATATCAATTATAGTCCTATTCTGACAAGAGCCTGAAAGACTGATACTTTCCGCGTATCGAAAGTTATATCGCTTTGTTCATAGGCACATGCTACTGAAATTGAAAGCCATAAAATATGTTTACATTTCGAAACATAGAAATTATTTTCCATTTTTACAACCAAGAAAGGAATTATTACAATTGAGCTATTTTATTTTTTTTTTATTATAATGTCGGAATATGAAAAACCTACCAGCACGCAGACAAGTTTTGGTCCATTGTACTGGTAAGCGAATTCCTTTTACTGAAAGGAATTGAGCTATTCCTTTACTTATGAACTTAGAAGAAAAACCTTAAATCATGTGAACTAGTTCGAAAACGGACAATGCAAATATTTGATCATAAAACGCTAAAGGAAGAAGAGAAGAAGAATACATAGACCAAGAATCAGCCAGTTAAGTATGTGAAGCTTTGATGAAGAAGCTGGATTATCAGTTTTCCGGTTTATCGATTATTGAATTGAAGCGATCAATCAGAATTATTAAAATCTGTATAAATGTAGTTTTATCGATGTGTCATAAACGTTTGAGACCAAACATTAATTAATCAGTGTTTTTATAAGTCAAGTGTCTGATTAATCGATTATTCGATATTTAAAAAATTCAAAAAATTCAATGAACTGTTTAATCGATTCATCAGAGAGCAGAGTATTTAGCTTTTTTATTAACCCAGTAATGGCACAGCCCCAGCTCAAATATTATTGATATTATAACATATATAAAACTATTTTCCGGAACAGAACCGCACCTCGCTTATTTCACGCACGTGGCTGGCTACGCAAGGAAGAATTTTGTTATGCTTTTTGCTTTTATTGAACAATTACGAAAGTTGTTGATTTTTTATGCTGTTGTTATTGTTCATAGTGGGGGAGCGAGCTTCCACCTTAAATCAAGCTCCACTTGCGAGGCGGGTTAATAACAGCACCTGCCGAGTTTCCCGCTGCTAGACCGCCACAAAAAGCGCAACTAAACGCTCTGTCCTTCTTGAAAAAAAACATTCATTTTCGGGTCGGTTTTGCAGTACCTACAACTCAAGCATCCGTTAAAAATGGAAATCATTGGCAAATTACCGCATTGCATGTTATGAAAATGCTTAATGGTTGGAGAGGGGGACAAAGGAGGCATTGGCGGTGGTAGAACATGAAGCATAGAATTTGGCACGGATCATTTTCTGGTTTCTGGTCATTTCCAATGCGCGAAATTTTGATTATCTGATTTTTTGCTAGATGATGAAATGGTACAAAATGTGGAAATAATATTTAATTGAAGGAATTTGTGTATCTTAATCGATTTGAACCGCGGCTATTACGTCGCAGGACTCATATCAACTTAATGATAATGTTCATTAAATTCAGTGGCTAATTTTCGACTGAAGTAATTCAGAAGGCGATTTGAATACATACTGGAGTTTTAATGCGAAATTTACAACATGTCACTGTGCCATTTAAAATAAGGTAGCATACTCTATTTTTCTTTTTAAACTTTGTGAATCAAAGACTGATGTTAGGGATGATAATGACCTCGGGCTACGAATAATGTTTATTGCATAATCCCGATTTACGTTCAGAGATAATTTCTCAAAGATTCCATCATAAAATATGGGCTTCAATCTTCAGGGGGCAACCTTTAATAGATACTCTTCCAGCTTCGAACCTTTTTAGAATAGTAACTTATTGGAAAAACCCGATCATAAATAAAATACCCTCACTACAGCTCACCTTTATTTTTATCGGAAATAAACTCCTCCACTATATTTTTTTGCCTTTGTATAAAACAAAAAGGAATTTCAGCATATTTGAACATGTCTATGAAGGTATCAAGTTTTTTGAGACATGATACTTCATTACAGGAATTTGTATTTGCAAAGAGGGGAAAAGAGGCAGCGCTGAGTTGTTCACCTTTTCTGCAATTTGCTGCAGTATTAAGCCAAATAGTTTGCAATTTACTTTACATCCTCCTTTTGATGGGCGTGCCAAGAGGATGTTTTAAAAACTTTGAACGGGACTCACTGCAATGAAAGTCAGTGTTGGAAGGAGAACAGGTTGATTGAGCTGTGAGATTGTTCAAGGTGTGGTTTTAACGTGTTGCTTAGAGGAATATTTTCTAAGTTTTCCAGCACTGAAAAAGGAACACAAGACTAATTTATAAAATCACAATGGGCTAAGGAAACTTTTTGAGTTTTAAAACAAGTAAGGAAGTATCAGTCGGGTTTCACCGACAGAGTAATACCCTACACCATGTTCCCAAGTGGGGTGATAATTCACTGAAATTGTGGGTGCATTTGATTTACAACCTACATAGTGGGCGGACCACGCCCATTTTTGGCAGACTACAAGATATACCTAATAGGACTATACATGCCAAATATTGATGCTCTGGCGAGTGTACAACAGATGTTATCGGCATATTTATTTTACTGCCCCCATGGTGGGCGGACCACGCCCATTTCTGGAGAATTAAAAGATATTCCTACCAGGAACGAAGTAACCAAATCTGGACTCTCTGGTGTATATATTATGGAAGTTAAGAAGATTTTTTGTTTATCGCCTATATAGTGGGCGGACCACGCCCATTTTCTTGTATGGCATCTAAGACCTATATATAAACTTGGGAACCGAATTTCATTCATTTATATTCGTAACTAGTCAATTGGTAACCATTTTACCGAAAAAATTTTGCCGGCTATATAGTGGGCGGATCACGCCCATTTTTTCCTGAGATATAGAAGACCTACCTCTTAACTTGAATACCAAGTATTAATCTTTTCCATGAGTAATTACACAAATTATAGCCATTTTACCGAAAAAAACCCGAGGTAGTGGGACTTACAGGCCCATTGTGGGCGTGTCCTTTAACCGATTTGACTAATTTTAACACTTTACCTAACCCGAGGTTCACTGTAACTGTGTACCAAATTTGGTCCAAATCGGACAACTCCTTCTTTCTTTTTTTTGCATACACGCAGACGGACAGACGGACAGACGGACAGACGGACAGACGGACAGACAGACGGACAGACGGACAACCGGAAATGAAAAGAGAAAGTGTTTCTGATCATTTCTATATACTTATGTCTATACCTAGGAAGGCTCCTTTAATGCGTTACAATTTTGGCACAAAGTTATTATACCCTATTACCATAGGTGTAGGGTATAAACATGTCAGAATTAGAAATTGGTTAAAACAGCAATAAAATAGGACTCGAACAGGAATTGTTTGATCAAGGGAAAATGGAAATTGAATTTGGCTAGGATTAAAATTTGCAATCCTACATAACTTGAAATTTCAAAAAGCTTAGGAAAATGACAGTATTTTTTGTGAACTTTAAAAATGTTTGTATTATATTTAAAGGTTTTTTGTTTTGAATTAAGTTGAAAATTACACATTCTTGTTTTATTTCAATAAGATTAAACAAAAAATTACTCTCGGCCCTCTGAGTGAGAATTAACAACGCATGCAAGCCTTCGCATGTCCTTCAACCATAACGCATCCTTCGCTATTGAAAATTCGCCGCAAGTGTGCGAAGTATATATGAGCAGCCGTCAATGAGCGGTGAAAAGGGAGAGAAGTGAGCCACAGTGCGGAAGCGGGTGAAAAGCAATTATCAGGTGTCAAAATTCATATTATCAAGCAAGCAGGCCGGGAAGCGAGAACGTGAAGGAAGTTGCCAAGGAAGTGCATGAAATTATAACAACAACACCAACAACAAATAAAACAACATGTAAAACAACAACAATGAGAGCTTCAAAGCAGACAACTATTTTTAACCCTTTTGCGGCGATGTGTAGCACCTTCATAGGCACTTGATATGGCACAGAAGGACATGCGGCGTTAGCTATTACACTGTTCAACAAAATCGAATCTTTTCAACTAAGTACACCAATGACATTACATTTCTAACGGGTTTATAGAATACAAATTATGTTCCCAGCATTTTTTCGTCACTTAACATTTTTGAGTCAAATTACTTTTGATTTCGACGCCATTTAAACGCACAATTTGAATAAAAGGAATGTTTATAAATGCGCATCTAGAACCCATTTGAACTTTTTTTCCACAAATATTTTATTATATTATTACAATAGGGAATCTGTAAATATTTTTATGTTCATAGGCTAACCCAAAGGTCCAGAATTCTCCTATATAATTCCAAGTTTAATGCACAAGTATTTAGTACACATTTTTGTGTTCCTCTGTAGCTAATATTATTATTTTGTAAAGTGCTCGGATTTTAAGTTAAGGTATTTAATCTAAATCGCTCTGTCTTTCAAAAGTGCTCGGTTATCTGCAATCCATTACTTTCGATCATAGCACTTTCAATGTTTCATAATCATCAAGAACTGTGAATGCAAATTATAAAAGCATTAACCTAGGCTATTTCAACTGAATTCTAATGCTACAATATCGAGAGATACTTCTTTGATGTAGCATTAAATGGCCTAGTTACAACATCGTTGTTAGCCAGTGTTATTGTTGTTGTTCCACTGCTGCGTATTTTTCTTCCTTTTCGTCTTTCCGAAAGTTTTCAAGGAAATTACAACAACGGTAAAAATGATTTGTGGAGAACTTGCATTGGCACGCAACTCAGCTTAGCTCAACTCCGCTCCATTCAACTCAGCTCGCGTCAGTGCGGCTCCGCTCAAGGTGCGGATATCCTTTTCAACATTTTTAAATAGTTTGTGCTTGGTGTTGTTGTCGGGCGCTTCTTTTGTTTTACTGTGAGCAATTTTGAGCGCCGCATTAGTTTGAAAGGTGAATGTGAGTGCGTGTGTGTGCAACAGGATTTATATGCATTTGTATTTGGTTTTGCTTCTTTTGTTATTTTCACTGCCTTGGGAAAACCACCTGCAGTGTGAGTTATTGGCGCAATTAAGTTGGCTTGAAGCGTAGCGGCGTGCTGGCAACAGTGCCTGACACCATCAGGCACCGATATTGAAAAATTATGGCGGGAATTGGTGTGGAACGTTTAAGCAGCTGAAAGCAGTTGGGAAGTGCCAAGCTAGCAGAGTGTGTTGCTCGAGGCAAAGATTAATTACTAGCAAGATGTGGAAAATAGTCAGGCGCTTTGGAGAATTATGAAACGTCAATTGAAAGCTCTCGTGATAGCGGAGAAACTTATTTGAATCTGTTGAGTTCAAATATTTAGTAACATATAAGAAAAAGTACTGAGTTCAAAATATTTTTTATGTTTTTGGTTTAATAAAAAGGTTTAACAAATACGGTTTGTATATAGTCTGAGCTTTCCATTTTTTTAGCTTTCTCTTAATCTTTACTGATCACTTGAAAAAGTCATTAATTGCCACTACAGTGGTACCTCGCTTAACGAAACTAATAGAAATCGAAGCAGTTAAAAAATTGGGGTACCCGTAGTTGAAAATATCGGCTTAAACACTGCTTCCTATAAAGTGTAAATATTTAATAATCAAACGTTTGATTTATATATTCACATTGAAATAAATTAAATAAATATATGTTTAAATTAAAAGTTTATTTAAATTGGTGTATAAAAAAATAAAATCAATGGACCGCGTTTTGTTACAGTTTCTTAATCTTCTTTTTGGAAAAGTTGCATCAACACAGTCTACAATTTATATAATTGAGGTGTGTCGTATATCGAGGGTTGTGTGGAGTCAGGTAGCACTGCACAATGAACAAAAACAATTGAGTCTGAAGTTTATTTAAAAAAAATTTGGTTCAGTGGTTTGTTTGGGTAAAGCCGAAGCATCACAACAAAAGCGACGAAACTTTTAATAATCGATATTTTTGCAAAACAATAACAACAATACATAAAATTTCCGTAACGATAACTTCCAGTATTGAGTAACTTTCATTCACTATCAATACAGATTCAAATACTATATTTTATGAAAGAAGTTCCATTATCATTTGTGGTATGAATATTACTATTTGCTTTTTTGATATCGATAGTTTGAGTATGCAGTCCATTCCGCATCATAACTTTATAGAGGCAATCTAGCCATCCCATTCCTAAATGCTAATATATTAACTCTCACTCAATTTACCTCCTCTATACTAAAATGTTTCAACACATGGTTCTCTTTTTATAAGCATTGCCTCTTCTTTCTTTTCCTCCACTTTTCATCCTTCAGCAGACAGAACTGCTGCTTTTCTGCTTAAGTCGTACAACCTTTCAGTTTATTAAAAGATATGTTTTGTAATTTTTCTTAGCACTTCTGAAAAATATTATAAAATTAAAAAAAGTCGATTTTGTGAACCTGGGAGGCGTCACGCGCATCCAAAGTTGAATGTTGCCATATGGCAACAAAAATCGCGAAAGGGTTAAGTCGTACGACCTTTTAGTTTATTAAACGACATTTTTTATAATTTTTATTTGTTCCTCCGAGTGTTCGCTGTTCCTATATCCTTTCGAATTGTTCGAAACTTAACATAAAATTAACTTTCAACAAAAGTTCAGATTCGAGATAATATTTCTGTAGCATAGGAAATCGAAATCAAATCAGAGAAATCAATCTATTTCTGTTATAAAATTCAATTAAATAATTGCGCCTTGCCTCATCTCGACTCACCGCACATCCCGCTCCACAGGCAACCACTTGCCAGGCAAGTGTAGAGGCAATCAGTGGCAGTTGGTGGCAGTCAATGGCAGTCGATGGCAACGTGGTTTGGTTTCACATTTCCAACGTTTTCCTAATTAGCAGAAGGTGTTAATTATTAATACGCTTGCAATATTTAAAATTTACGGCTTTTGCCCTTTTCACAGGTGCACACAACACACATACACACATGCACAGCATGACATATGAGTATGAGCATGTGTGCGGTTGCTATGGCTTTCACAACTCATCATGTAGCAAAGTTTGCAACTCGCACACATACAGGCATACATGTAAATGCTGTGGCACTTTCTGTGGTTTGTGTTTGTGCATACGTACGACTCCTCTCCCATACTCACTCAATCACACATACAACTAACTTTATTGCAACCGCAGTGTAAATTTCATCAAAATTCCTGCCACACCAAGTGCAACATGCCTACCGCCCTTCCCCTCATCACTTCTTCAGCTGTGAACGCACCTTCGAGTAGTGCTGTCTGCTGCTTGGCGGCCATCGCCGTAACGCATCCCTTGCGTCCCTTGCGTTCCCAGCATATCCTATTCATCAATGCATAAATCAACACCAACTCATCTGTTGGCAATTGAAATTTTCCATCATTTGCAAACCCAAATTCGTGGCGCGGCGTGCAGAAAGAGAGGGGGTTCGCGGTGCTTGCTCTACTGGCTCGCAGAGATTATTGACTCCTGAGCAAATTTAAAAACAGAAAAAGACACAGCCACAAAAGGGGGCTAAAAAATAAGAACGATGTTTCAAATCATTTATATTGTATTTAAGCAGGCAAAAGATAATCCGTCGTTGTTCATTTCCTGCTGCATGGAGTTGCTGGATCAAATTCCAGCCGACTTATTCTGGTTTAGAGGTAAGTAGGTTGGTTAAGTGGTCGTCTCAAGGACATCACTGAGGCCAAAAGGCCCATTGTGTTACCACGTGAGGTTTTCACCTATGTACTTGCCACTCTGTGGCTCTGGTATATTTGTCGATATGTCCAGGTGGCACTTTTTCCAAGTCTGCTAGACAGCTCAGGTAGTAATGTCCCAGGAATCGGAAGCGCATTCTTGCTAGCGCTGGGCATTTGCAAAGGAGGCAGTGTCCGGTTATGATTCCTACGACAATCCCTATGGAGGGTTTGTTTAGTAGGATCAATTCACTGGATCTGCTCTGGTTGATCGTAGACTAGATCTGTCTTCCTATATAACATGTCTGTTCCTGGAGCCATCTTGTGTTTGCTCTATTTATGTGGTTGCTTTTTAGCATTAGTTTGCATGTTTAGAAGATCGGTTGAACTTTTCGGCCTGCATAATTTTATAAATACAGCAAATCCTTTTTTATTTTAGTGCGTGTCTCTTTTGAGTAGCTTCCTAAATTAACCCAAAATTTTTCAATCATATATTTAGGAGTTTCATTTAATTTTTTTAAATTATTTCGTCAATTTGTTTGCCAACTCTGGATTGTTATAAAATGTTTCAAAATGTATGGAAGTATTTTCACTTTATTTGTTTCTATAATTTATTTTGATGGATTGTATTTTTGAGGGTTTTTATGGCACTGAAGAATCTTTCACTCCAGGTAAGCAGTATATCAGATTTATTTGAGCTTTATCGGCTATTTTGACACACACACTTTGTATGTGCACTTAAACAATAAACTTTTGTGAGTTTTGTAAAATTACTTTTCTTCTCACGCTATAAAAATTTATGCCTCTAAGTGGTCCCCTGTCGAATGAAATTCTAACCTACGCCATTCAACCACTTCATACACTTTTGCCACTGTCATAGAACTGTCCTGCTAATTATAGTGAGTTCTCTGGTATCCCAGCTACGCACGCAGCCACTCTCACACCACACACCACACACCACACACACATGCACACAGTGGTGTCCTCATATGTTTATGTTGAGGCATCATCGTTTGCGCTGATTTTAAGCTTTCGACTTTAGCCGCTGTCGATGTGGTGGTTTAAAGGACCTGTTAGGACAACGGTGTTTTGCTGCTTATTGGTGAATTTGTGTAGTTGCCCGTAAGTTTAACTTTCGTGTATGTGCGTATATGTGGTCTGCCCAAGTCAACTTTTTGGTGAAGTTGTCTGCACAATTGCAACTTTATATGGTATGGGAGCTTGCTACAGGCACATACATATGTACAGATGCCACTATTTAAAAGGCAGATGCGTGTTTGTTTGTGTGCAAGTGTATGAATATCAGCGTATTTTGTAGTATCAGTGTATTGTTTTTTTGCTGCCTAACTCTATGGACTCACTCCACTCACTAACTCGACAGTGCATTATTTAACTTCTGAAACATTCTTATTTATATTTGCATTATAAAAGTCGGCAACCAAGAAACAGTTTCAATAATTTGCGCTATTTTCCTTACGAAAAGATAGCATTTTTTATTACTGTCAATAATATGATATGATTCACATGTGTAATAAAGTAGCTCCACAAATAACAGGATTTAAAAACTTCTTAATATTAATTGAATTAAAAAAGACGCAAACATCACATCGCATATCTTCCTTCAAATGCATACAAATATTGGCAATCCCAAATATCGAATAAGCGGTTAAAAATAATTTTATCACCATTTACTAAAAAATTTCTTAAGCGGGCAAGCGCATTCTTGTAACTTTCTGGTTCTGACAGCCCTAGGGTATGTGTGAGCTTGTTCTGGAACTGAAATTCAGGTACGCGCTCCTGTGTGTTGATTTTACTTGCACTTTGCTGCTTAATTACATGCATGATCCGCTTAGCATAGCTAGAGTAGTCTTCCTCCTCCTCCTCTATTATACCCAACCACCGCGTTCCAGATCTTTCTGATGCATCATATTGGGATTTACTGCCATTTTGCTGGCTTCCGATTTTAATTCTGACAATTGATATTTTGTGCCATAAATTTACAGCCAATTTTGGTTTTAGTTTACCGAGCGAGTGCATGTGTGTGTGTGTGTGTGTGTGTGCTAGAGAAGGTGCATATATTATGTTTACTCTGCTGTCGTATGCTCCTTTATTAATGCACTGTGCTACTTGAGCTTGTTTGAATGTTGACAATTTCTGAGTTAAGAGTGTGTGCGTTGGTAGGACTCAGGTTCAATGTAGTAGTTGACGGAAGCCGAACATTTGAATATTGGTTTTTGGAAGGGAGCTCTAGTTTTCGACAGGAGGAGAAATAAACAAAACACGAAAGACAATGATTATTTTTCTCAATCACAGCTTTAGTTCCAAATGGAAATTTTCCTAAATCCTAAATCACTATTGGAACTGACTTTCCTACGTGTTTCGTAAATCTCTATCCTTTATCACTTCTTCACCAGTCATTATCTTGATCTAATGTTTTATTTAGTTTCCTAACCCTTCTTCTTCTTCTTTAAATTTTCAGCTGAGTTACACATCGAGAACATGTCTAGTTATATTCTGAACTGAAACTTTCTGCTCCCTGTCCTGGAGATATTTGACTTATAATTATATTTATATAAGTATTATTTGTTTTTCTATACAGTTTTTTTTAAATATAGAATATGTTAGATTTGATTGTTGCAATCGTTTAACACTTTCATTCTTTCTATTTCAATTGTTTACTACAGTTTGAAAGAAATTAAGAACATATTTTTTAGTGCATTCATCTACTTTTGCTTGAAATAAGAAATCAAATTCAGTTGTTTTTGCTAATAACCCTCTTAAATTTACCAACACTGCCGATTACAGCAGATAATAATAATAACTCTGCGGAAGAATTAGTTCCATAATAGCTTTTACAAACACCAGCACTCTTATCATACTGCTATGCATCAGACACATGGTATACCATGAATAGCAACACAACAAAAACACTCCAGAGTAACAACAATCAGCATACACAAAGTTAATTAAAATCAATTTGTCAAATCTGTCGGCGCACACGTTAACCGCAAAAGCCACGTTGACAACTTACCTACCGCACACTTACTTCATTACGCCATTAGCCGCCGTGATGATACTCGCTCCCGGTTGACGTCTGCCATGCAACGCTGTTGATAGCGCGCGTGCCAGCAAAAAGTTCAGCTCCACTTCGCCCCAAACAAGGCAACTCCTCACGGCGGATTGTTATAAATTATGAGATGTTGTTGTGACACTTGCTGTGATTTGTGATGCTATGCTTCGTTCTCTTCTCCCATACACCTTTTCCTTTGGTCGCACAGTCGCAAGCGCGCACTCACTTCTATCGCTGAGCTTTTGATTCACTCCTTGTAACCTGTTCTCAGGGATGCCAAATAATATGTATGAATTCTTCGCCTCAAATTTAACCGATTCCGCCATTTCTATCAAAATATTCTGTTTTCAAAAGTCGCATTACGAATTTCTTTCGAAATTTGACCTAAATGGGGATAATTGACAAATGCACTGTATTCTAGAAGACCGCTTTTTTGAAGAAAATTGATTTTTTAAGTTGCAAAAACTGAAAAATTCGTTGCTTCTTTGACTCAATGTTATTTTGAATTTAAAAAGTTATGGTCAGGTGGCAACTCTTCTCGTATATATCGGTGGTGTGAGCATTAAGTTTCTGAAATTTCATATACAGTTTGTTGTGAGGCTAAAAAACCCGCAAAAAATCCAAAAGAAGAAACATAATCAGGAACTTCATAAACAGCTATTATTTTTTCCAACCTATTACAGAAAATCGTACAAAAAAGACTACAAAAAACTGCTTTGACTGTAGTTAAAAAGTGATTGATGCAAACTTATTTACTACATATTGGAATTTAAGCATTAATTTGATAGAAAACCACCTATTTACTAGC
Source organism: Neria commutata (assembly GCA_963457695.1). Classification (NCBI taxonomy): domain Eukaryota; kingdom Metazoa; phylum Arthropoda; class Insecta; order Diptera; family Micropezidae; genus Neria; species Neria commutata. The sequence goes on from OY735246.1 coordinate 44,835,116, forward strand.
TGTAGTGCAATAATTAGAAAAAATTTTAATGTTGTACAAATTGAGGCAGCCGAATTTTCTCAAAAGGCCGCTGGTTCCTTCAAAAATATCCCGTAATACTCGTAAGACCATATTTCTGAACTCTTTCAAAATTTTGAATTCAATGCGATTTGGTAAACCAGCTGGCAACCCTGCCTGTGTTGTTCGTCAACATAGTCATCGTTGAGCCCGTAGCCCGTAGTCTCGGCGTCGCTAATGAAAAGCAATTAAAATTCGAAAGCTTCGCGCGCTCTTCGATGTTGACGTTTGCGCGGTTTGACGTAAGTATTTGCATTTTATGTGCATGTTTGTGTGTTTTTGTGTTTGCGCGTATGTGTGGGAGATTGTTTGCAGATGATTTGTTTATCGCTGCTGTTCCGTCTTGTTAATTATCGCTAAAAGTTTTTAATCCATTTTTTGCGCTTGATTTGATTTATGACACGCGCCTGTCAAAGTTGTCGAGTGATGCCTCTGTTGCTTTTGCTCTTGATGTTGTTGTTTGGTGTTGTTGATGATGATGTTGTCGCCTGTTGTTGACATGACATCGTATGTGGCAAATGCCATTGATCAACTTGAAAGTAAGAGTGACTAATTATAATGAATGAATTGAATCCTTTTGCTGCTTAAGCATCTCTTTTATTGGATTAAATTATATTTATTTTTTATTACAAAGCAATTAAAGGAACAAATCAATGCAACCAGTGTTGTAAATAGGATTCTATGCATATGGAATACTTAAAGTTTAGTTAATTTGTCCGGTTGTAAATCTTACAGTTTCTATTTTCATAATTTCCAAATCAGGGATTCTTGAGGTTGACTTAGAAATTCCAACTATGTTCGTATATTGTAATTCGAAATTCGATATATTACAGTACAAGTACATTTTTTAGTTGCGAAATTGTATTACAATATAATATGTAGTTACTTCTTGAGCAATCGCTATTATACTTAAATCTATTTATAATAAATGTATCACCTTCAAGTCTCCAACTAAGAAACGCAGACTTACTGCTCAAGATGATAGAGATACGTCCAAATACATTCACTCTTCCATTAGATAGTACTAAAAACATATTAAAAGCGTACAAAATGCTTAATCAAAACCTAAATCTCTGACTAATAAGGAATCTTACATATTACTGTAAGGAAACGGAAGGTAAGCTGTATATGGAGTAGAGATCTAGTCTATTAGCCAGCGAAACCTGAAAAGCCAATTATGACAATTGAAGGAAACCGACAGGCTAAAAGATTTATGCCAGAAGCTTCTCAAAAGAGAAGCAACGAGCAACTAATGCTTTGAAAAAACGCATCCCAATGTTCGCGGGAGTCTTAACTGAGCACTGAAAGTTAACGAAACACATGTCTGCCATAGGTATAGTACCGGATGTTATGTGCAAAACGATGAAGAATACTTTCAGAGAGGTGCCAATTCAAAGCGAGAGAGCGCGCCGCGCAGAGGAACAATTGAAAACTAATTATCCTTCTTTTAGATGGTATGAGTCTGCTGGGAGAATAATCGATACCTAAAAGTAATCCAAATGATGTTGTTATTATTTTGTTTTCCATTAATTTTTATTATTAATTAATTGATGAAATACATTTAAAATGCAAATCCTTTTTATTTACGTTTTAAAGTGTCAATCTAATTGAGTGTAATTATATTATTAAAAATATAACCCCTGCTAAATTAATTTCAAACCGCATTTACGGAAACTATCAAAGCCGGGAGACAGGTGCTAGGCTACTATCATGTATGTGTGTGTGTGTGTGTGTTTGTGAAGCGTTATTTTATGTTGTAATGTGTCACGTTATCATTTAATTCAATCGCTTGTCACATTAGCCACAGCGATTTACCCATTTCACCATTTCAATATTACTTGTGTGTATGTGTGTGCATATGCGTGCTCCGATCCATGTCCTGGCTGCTATGATATTTAATTTCTGCAATTAGACAGTCAAGCATTTGCAGGCTGTGTGATACATTTCGCTTGCTTATTAGTGTTAGTGTAGCGGCCATCTTTGTGTTTGTACTTGTAATTACGCTGGAATCTGAGTGACGTTTCTGCGATGATAGTCAAATCGCGGAGCCTTCTAAAATTGCGCTGTCTGTTTGACAGGATTTATGTACGAGCATATAAATGAAATTTGGTTGTGTTGAAATCAGTAGCAAAAGTAAATTTTGAGTTCATTTTATGGAGCTTTAAGGTACCCAATAAGCTTATCATTGGCTTATGTGGCAGATGATTACCTTATTCCTCTGATGGTGCGCTGCAAGAACTTTGAAAAAGAGCTGTTAGAATGATCGGAAATGGTTGTGAATCTAGTAAGTTACTCATTCTTTTTTAAATAAAGACAAGTACTTCTAAATTGGGGCAGGATTATCACCCAAAAATTAAAAAATGCTGTTGACAATAAAAACAAAAATATATTTGCTGAAATTAAAAAAAAACAGATTCTGGATTGTTATTTCAAAAATACATTCACTCACCAAAGCCTTCGATTCAGCTGAAATTTTCATTATATATAAAGCATTTTTTTTTATCAAATATAATAAAATTCAAAATTCAATTGGATCTGTTCGAACGAGTATCAGACAAGATTATGTGACGAATGCCGCTTAATTAAAGGGCGAAAAAATATGCTTTAAAATATTATTATACTTTTTTGAAGGGCTTAAGCGAATGCCGCAATGACGCAAATAAGTTTCAACTCTAACGGCTCGTATTATGGTCTTTCGAAAAATTTCCTACATTATTTTGCACGCCATTTGAATAGTTTTGTGCATTTAAAGATGATTTGAATAAGACAGGCAAACAGACAAAAGGACTTAACAAAAAGGTCGATATATAAACGACAGTGCGTGTTCAGCAGGCAGCAGGATGGACAGATAAATCGACCGCGCTACTAGAGAGATACTTCACTCATTTCAGTTTAACCTGAGTATGCCATTGAGCTTCCCGCCAAACTGCTGCAGAAAGCTCTAAAGCTTTATGGATGTGTTAAGAATACTGTTAAAAAATTACAGCGCAACGGAACTTTTGACAGGATGTGAGCACAGCATAAGCAAGTAAAAGCTTTCAGGCAAAGTTACCATTATGGTGGTGGTCTGAACTAACAGCTAGCTATTAGGTGAGAGCTTTTAACCTTTAAGCTGGTGATGGAAATGCTTTCAAGGGTGTTGCAGAAATAAAATTTAACAAATCAAAATTATTTTATAAGTTTTATATTAGGTTCACATCAGGTTTGTATGTCGTCAAATCTAGTAATCAATTTTTCACCCACTTCCCGACTACTTAGAGATCTGAAACTTTGCATGAATCAATAAATTTTATGGGCGTAGGATAAGGGGCGTGGCACTTTTTTATCAACTTCAGATTTGTGTATAACTTTAGAACTACACATCACACATCAATGAAACTCGGGAGGAACTTACTACAGATCCATATCCTTCTACTGAGAAAATAAGACGGACACTGGATAAGGGGGCGTGGCGCCCCCCATATAAACAAAATTTTTGGTCTCGATTAGCTTTGGAACTAAAGGTCGTGCAGCATTGAAATTTCGTATGCAGTCGCCTCTTGGATGTCTCGTCCCACTGGTAAAATTTTATGGGCGTAGGATAAGGGGCGTGGCACTTTTTATCAACTCCAGATTTGTGTATAACTTTAGAACTACACATCACACATCAATGAAACTTGGTAGGAACTTACTACATATCCATATCCTTCTACTGAGAAAATAAGACGGGCACTGGATGAGGGGGCGTGGCACCCCCATACAAACAAAATTTTTGATGTCGATTAACTTTGGAACTAAAGGTCGTGCAGCATTGAAATTTCGTATGCAGTCGCCTCTTGGATGTCTCGTCCCACTGGTAAAATTTTATGGGCGTAGGACAAGGGGCGTGGCACTTTTCAAGCAACTACACACTTGGGCTTCAGTTTATAATTATAGGTACACCACACATCAATGAAAAACGATATGAACTTACTTGCCGCGCCCTGCAGGCAAAATAGCAACAACTCACCGCGCCAAAACGACGGGGGTTTTGCGCATGGGCCGAGCTCGCCACGCCTTGCAAGCAAAACAACAACAACTCATCGCGCCACAAATATGCCACGAATATTAGGGTCGATCACAGCCGTATTATTTGTTAAATTGAGGATATGACATATGACGATAAGAGACACTGTGAATACCCTAAATATTGTGTACTGCTCTGCAAGTTTTAAATTCTTTTTGCGAAAAATTTCAGAGCTCTAAAACTGAATTTATGGAAGACTAAAAAGTAGAAAATAAAATTATATAAAAAAAAACTTTTTAAAAATAAGCTTTAATTTATTTAATGTACATACTAAAAAGTAGAAAATAAATTGTTTCCAAGTCACCTGTATCTTACTATTAATAAAAGCTTGTGCGCTCAATATCCATATTCACACTTATCTTTCATTACTAGAATATATTTACAAATAATAAATTAAATAAAATATTGTATCAATTGGTTGACAAATTTTGAACAAATAAGCGCTCCAAGCTTTTATTAATAGTAAGATACAGGTGACTTGGAAACAATTTATTTTCTACTTTTTAGTACATTAAATAAATTAAAGCTTATTTTTAAAAAGTTTTTTTTTTATATAATTTTATTCTTTGAAAAATGTAAGGTATGTTTAAATTGGTTGACTTTCGAATGAAAAAATATATTTTTACTCATTTTAGATTTTCACCCGAAATACGGATGTTGGAAAAAATATGCTATATTTATAGCAATAATCATATTAACAGGATTAATGTGTTAAAATTTTTTTTTCTAAAAAGTACTAAAACGGAATGGCCGGAATGGCCGTAGTGGGCGAATGTCGAGTGATGATACTAGCTTATTAAATTTTTTTGGGTAAACTCTTATGTACATTAAATATTGAACTTGGGAACTTGGATTTATTTCCAATTTTACGAATTCGATAACAAAATTTTTTGTGGTACAGATTGATGTGCTTTAGATTTCATGAAGCCCAAAAAATTGATTTTCTCGAAAATAAACTATCTTAGTAAAACGTTCTTGAACCTGTACTTGTTTTAAGTTAGTTTAAACGATGATGTACGCAATATGTTTTAGGTGTTTTCACTTTATTAAATTGGTTAACATTACTAAGATATTGTAAGTATTTAGTTGCCACCAACTATTGTAGGGCATCATGACTAAGAAGTTCTAATTTTAGTCACCATTCGCATGCAGCTAACCTGTCTAGCTGCAAACTATATTGAAACAAGAAGCATTTAAATACCTATTCCGGCACAAAATTAAAGAAATGGAATGATAACGGTAAGCGTTCGAACATTTTCGGAAAAAATTACAAAAGATTAAATTTCATGGATTAAATTTCTATAGATATTAGTTTGATAATTTTTGACAGAAAAACTAGTCGCGATAGCTAATAAGAATGTTGGTACATTTTAACTAACTAATTTGCTATCATAAGTAACTTTTTAGTAAGCATTGCTAAAATAATTCTTTTATATTTCTGTGTACAAATTTGACAACTTTATTATTATCTTTGAGAAATATTTCCTTCATTCAAAGAATAGTTATGATTTGGTAGGGTTAAATAAATCAGGATAAATTTTTACTCGGTGGGGCTAGATTTTTTGGATCTTTTAGGGAATCAATGTATAGTGAAAATTCCAAGAATATTGTCGGAGACTCCTCTACGTGGCATAGCTTCCCTAAAATTTAGAATCGCTTTTTGAAAATTTCAAGTCGTATTTTTAAGATGCAACACCAACATGAGGAAAAAACTTGAATTTCTCAAATTTTAAGTGTCTCATTAAGGTGAAGTCTAGTCTTGCTACTGTGATTTGAATCAAGATGGTTGGTGTGTTATAGTCGGGTAGGATATAATGCATATATAATATTGTGTGTAGTTAGAATGCTTTGTGCTTGATAGGAATGCGCTACGATTGGTAAGTTATAGTGACGTAAGGTACGGCAAGATTAGTCGAGATTCAATTAGGGAAATGTTATGATGTAGTGTTTATTTCGGGCATAGGAAGTCTGCCAGAAAGAAATAGTTGGGCAATATTTAGGTACCTGGCAATGCCAAAAAACGATTTTGCATGTTTCCTACCATAATGTGGAGAGCCTAGCTCATGTCAATTGGAGAATGCAGTGGACCAATAAAGTGAATTTCTTTGATATTGAGCGATTTCAAGTTATTAAGGTTATGCAGAAGGGGTTCCCCTTGCGCTAAAAAGAGCTGGAGAGTGACAGAGTAGGAGAGCTACTGTCTGCTGCTCCTCCTCACTTTCACGAGTAGGTTATGTTGAGTTAGGTGAGTGTAAGCAATACCTAGTTTCTAAAACTCATTTAAAGTGAAATTGTATATCAAATATATCTTTAATACATTTTCAGAAAAGTTAAGTTATTTTATATAAAATATGAGGCTCTGCTATGATCAAACCTTCTGAATACACACATTCTCACACATTTTTGAACGACTTCTTGAAACGTTTTCCTTTGCGGAAGAATTTTGTTGCATTGGAGTGCATTCCAAAAGGATTTTCATGCCTTTTAACTGCCGGACTTAAGTGTATGCACTCAAGTAATTTTGTAATTTTTCCCTGTATTAACATAAATATTTACTTCTGATAAAGAGAAAAACTTTCGTGAATGTAAAGTTACAATTTCACATGTGAAAACGCCTTGAAGCAGCCACTTGTGCGCAATTCCGGCAAATTTAGAAGACCGCAGCAAAGAGCTGCTTTTATGATGAGTGCTTTTTTTGCTGCATTCAAGCGCCTGGCATGCATTTCTCTGTCCCTTGTGTACTCCATGCCACCACACATACGCTCCGAGGGTGAACATTTACAAAGTGGCTCTAATGTCGTACAAGGAGCCACTCGAGAGCGCATATGTAAAAATTTGCCATTGCCTGGAGAGCTTTTGAGCAAATGTCGTAATGTTGCGTTGTTTCAAGTATGCCGCATAACAAAAACAACAATTAAAAAAATTACGAAAAATAAAGCTGAAAAAGAAACAGTCGGAAAAGAAGGAAACCGTTATTAACAGCTGAGTGTAGCAGGCGTAGAGGAGGGGAGCAAGAGCGGTGTACGGAAAAGGACACACACAAATATGGCCACTTAATTATCACACAAGCGTGCACAAATGCAGCCAAGTGGAATAAGGAAACTGCACAAAGACCGACTGCAGGACGTGTGTGCGTCAGGGGGTGGGAAGAGGAGTGAGGGCGCAAAGAAAATACTTGACAAAATCGGGGGCAAAAGAGCACATTATAAATGCAAGCGAAAAGTAAAAGTGCAGCACTCGAGAACAAGTTGAGTAGGAGAAAGGGGATTCCGAGGGGGTTGGAAAAACCCACCCACCCATTGACGCATATTCACACACACATTGCCAAGCGGAAATGCAAAGAGAGCCGGAGCTGCAGACTAAGCGCCAAAGCAGAACATCACACCTACACATTGCCGTATTTAGCTAAGGATAGTGCTGTGCGCTATGGCGCCGCGGTGGCTCAGTGGACAAGTGCTTGTTCGCTGATGCCCGGGTTCAAATCTCATGCCGACACATAACATCTATTCCAGAGAATTTGTTTTTCAAATTGTTTCTTTGCGCGGCGCCACTTCTCCTAATGAGTTGGCAATTCTCCGAAAGAGTTCTTTGCAATGAAAAGCTTCTCAACCTTTCAGTCACGGCTATTTGCAGATCTCGTTAATTTGTGGTTAAATATGACAGGCACAAACAAGTTAATGCAAGAAAACTAGGCCTAAGCCCACTGGCTGTTCCGCCAATATATTGTTATTATTATAATTATTTACTTCTATTTCCAAAATTGATATTAAAACTGCTTCTGTTATCATTATTAAGAACAATTAAGGAGGGAGAGAGTGAAAGCTCCAATTTTTCCGATTGCCTGATATTATTATTTTAGTTATGATTTCTTATTGTTTGTGTCTCACGGCTACTCCGATGTGAGATATTTTTAAGTATAGTTTACTATTCGATTACTGTTAGCTTTAGACCGAGGAAAAGTGTCTGTGAGCAGCCACAATTTAAGGCAAATTAAGTACCTACTATCAGTTACATTGCAACTGCTTCTTTTTCTCTTTAGTTTTTTTTCCAAACATCCTGGAGAGCCGTTACATTATCGGGCCCTTACTTTAAAGCTGCAAGATATCCTGCAATTCCCAAAGATTCCGTAAACGTAAATGTTTCTGACTTTATAAGAGGTTGATTAATTAGTTTTAAAAAGGTTTTTATAAAATAAGTCTTTATGTATAATTTCTTCCATAAAATATCACACGCTTAGCTTACGTATTTCTTTTCATTTCTTTCCAAAAAAAAATTTGAAGACCATTTCCGTGCTCAACGCAACGCTTGATGTCTTGATTTCTATCCTATTATTTGCATTAATCGAAGTAGCACTACATTTCCAAAGAGCCATCAACTTGTTTGGGCCTTGAAGTCCCCAACCAACTTAAGGTGACACAGTAGATACACACGCACACCTATGCATTGACGCATACAAATGCAAGTGCATAACACACGCAACACTTGCATATCAGCTCGAGCTTGAGTATGAGTGTTTGTGTGCGTGTGCTTGTGAACGTGAAGCGCAAAAGGAAGTGGCACTTTGGCGTACCCGGGGACGGGTGGTTGGGGGCCAGCAATGCAGCGGGCGAGCAAGAAAGATTGGAATGGGGAGAAGAAGAGAATGCTGGCGAGCAGTAGTCGGGACCAGCGTAGACAGAGGGTGCGCCAGGATGCAGCCGTTGGAGCAGGACCAGCGTCGAGCAGCGGGAGGAAGTAAAAATGCACTTTTGTGTTTAGCTGCGGAAGTAAATGGAATGCGGTGAATTGAGGTGGTGTGAGTGTAAGTGCGTTTGAGTGTGCCACACCCACTCGCCCACAGCAACATGCCGGCGTTAAAGCAGAGAACAAACATTTCCAGCTTTTTACGCGCTCTCGCTGATAATGTGTATCTTTGTGTTTGGTCAATATGTATGTGTGTGGTTAGTGTATTTGTGTATGTGTGTTTGCATGTTTATTTTAAAGCTTTTGTTTAAGTGGGAAACACTGACTAAACCAAAGAAAAATTGGCTAATATTAAATAAGCACACAAAAAAGTGCTAAAACTTGCCATTGCGCGGGCACACCAACACACATCGACATACTTACATACAAAAGTGTTAACGTAAGCAGAAATTTCTAAAGAGAAATACTCCTGCAGTCCAGAGAGCTTGTGTGGGAAAGCGCTTTGCCCGCGAGTGCTTTTTAAACTTTGTTAAAATGAACGAAAAAGAGAAATTTTCAAAAACCATGACATGGGAGAAAATTTGTTTGAGAATATCCATTTATAAGGCGAAAACTTCGATAGTGAAACTTACTGAAAATTAGGTATCGATGTTGGTAAAAAACAACTAGATAAATTGATAAATTTCTCGGGGTCTAAAATTACGGGGCATATTCAAAATTTGTTATTGATCGTAAATTTTCAATCGAAAATTAAAATTAGTTTATTATAAGAAACTTATTTAAGGAAATTTAGGGATATTCAAGAGGATATATGATTCGAACGTTCAATAAAATTTTAGAAAAAATTAAAATTCGGACTAAACTTAGACTTACTCGAGAGTTGCAATGCAGAAAAGCCTCCCGGAATAGGAATTATAACTACATATTATAACGGAATACAAAAATTTTTAGTGATGACTCTTTCGATGCCTTTTCTTTGAATTCAAAGCATGCTGAGCACGTCATAAGTACCTAATAAGTGCGCAGTAATAAAATATGAAAGGAATCTTAAATCGGAAACAAGAAGAAATGTTTTCATACTTATAGCAAAATGCTTTGAAGTAACGTATATTCTGAAAAAGAAAATTTGAAACCGGAATCCTTTTGATTAAAAAAATAACAATATGTAATAATTTATGTAAATAATTTGGTAATTTATTGATAATTTTGTATGTAAATGTTTTTCAAAGTTTCCGTAATGTCTTCTTAGTCAGTTTAGGAAATATTTTATGTTAACATCTTTCGAAAGGGAACGAGTTTATGTCGATCTAATATTCAAAACCAAATAAAATGATCAATGTCATTTTATTGTAGCAATCTCTTCATGATGAATTAACCCTGAAGCTTTAAACTTAATTTTTAAAGTATTTAATTTGGACTCTGCCAATATTTTTAGCAAGCTGCTATTAAATGTTATAATTTAAATACTTTCCAGTGAGTTTTGTGCAGTTCGCAAAATGTGCTGCCACTGCAATTTAATATGCGTAATTATAACAAAATAATTGCATGCAAATTAAGTGATAACTATAAGGAAGTAATTAATCAGCGCGACTTTGTATAATTTTCCAATCAAAGTAAAGCGCTGCCATGTGGCCTGACAGGCTAATTTATCATAAAGTTTTTGCTGAAAAATCGTACAGTACAGGGAATTTTGTAAATTTCAGCATAAAATGTTGTTTCCGGTAGCCAAAAAAAATGCCGGCATATTTGTATTTTCTACACTGAGCGAATCAGTTGGAATGAAGGTAAGCAGTGAATTTCTAGGTAGTATTAATATTTTTCTACATTAAGCCATTTGCTTTTTTTCAATGGTAGTAGTGAAATATATATTCCATCAATATTCACCATCAATAAAAACATATATAATCATTGTAATATTTGGTACTACCAAAAATAACTGACTAACAACCTCTTAAATAACTGTCCTCGATCGAACGATCAACGGACCCATTTCAATCTATTAGGAACCATGTTTTAAGATTCAATTTCATCCTCACATTCTCTGCAGACTTTTGAAGCGAGTCATCCTAATTTAGTCAAGTGGAATCTTCGGATAGAAAATAGTATATATCTATAACCGCAGGATATTGCGGACAGATACTCAAATGGGAATTGCTTCATGAGGATCTGAAAATAAATGGAGCCCTGTTACAATAGCTATTCAAGGCAACAGCAATTAGAAGACTGGATCCCTTTCTTCAAATACAAATCTAGCGTAGAAGCGCCGTGAGTATTCGTATTACTATTTCAATTCCCCAAAGTTTTATTTCGTTTTTGGGATTTCAGTTGGCTTACTCCCCTGCCTCGTTTCGATTTCAAAAGTGATTTATAGTGGATGCAATAAACGCGCTGTGGAATATCGTGAAATTCTTTTACTCTCATATTAAAGAGATGTGATATATGTAAACTCGAACAACTCAAAGAAAATTTGGAGTTGTCTATAATAACAAACGAAATCTCCTCAAATATAAATCAGTATTAATGAATCGTGAAAAGATGGGGGATTTTTAAGTTATTTAAATAAATAATACATTTTCAACTATCGAATATCTTTCACAAGTTGTCTCAAAATATTAATAGCCTATCACTACAGTTTATTGGGGTGTAGAAATCTGTTCAGTGGAAGACATTTTTTTCCTATATCCACCAAACTTCATAGTGTATTTTTGATTTTTACTCTAGAAATTGTTTCTCATTGAACAAAGAGCAAAATTTATTTATATAAATTTATGCGTAGCAAAAAAGGCAAAGAAAAATCCAACAACAATAAAAAGCAGACAGATTAAGTTGAAAAGTTTATAAATAAGCGGAAACAGGACTATTGAATAATGTAATTGATATTGTCAATTGTCAGTGAATATTAATGAGCCGCCTGCATATTTAACTTTCTGCTATGCACACAAGCACACAACGCGTATGTATGCGCGTATGGGAAGGCTCATTGTATGCCAATACATAAGCACATGTTAATTAAGTCGACGATTAAAATGTGCTGACAAGGGAACAGATTTTCGGGAGGGAGGAAATTTAAATTGAGTGCCTCAATTGATTTCCATGAGAAATTTAATTTAAAATTAAAATGTTAAATGCCAGCATGACGTATTGGAATAAAGGATATGTGCAAAGAAAATGAAGGATACCCTGGCGCAGACAATAATTTTTTCTCGGGTTGGATACAAATGTGATGTGTTTCATTGGCTGGAAGCATGAATAAATTAAGCAGGGAATCAATTGATGAAAATTTTAAAATGGCTTAAAAGGCTAAAGGAATACTACTCATTGCAATGGAAGTTGCTTATGTAAAAAATTTTTAAGAATTATGCTCTGAACCGAATGAAATTTCAGTTTCACCTCTAGGCTTTTTAGAAAACATAAGAACTGAAACCAAAATCGTTGTCACATTTTCTTTTGGAAAGTATCAGAATGCTTATTTCCTTCGGGCTTGGATGCTTATTATTTCCGGAATTTTGAAATACAAATACAATAAATTTATTTACCTTAAACTGAAACTGAAAAATCTTTAAATTCCAAGAAAAAGTATAATATGAATCTTGAATGCATTTGAATTAAAGTGCTCCTTATTTTAGTATTATAATATTCCTTTTGGTCGATGTCTCCTAAATTTGGATGATGTTAGATGGGCGTTATTCCTTATCTATCAAACAAAATCTTCGAATCTTTAGGTACTTACGCACTTTTCGCAGAACACTTTCAAAAGTAATAAGTATTTGACTTACCTCCCTTCAGCACAAACAATACTATCAGCTATTACTTTCAATAAATTTTCAAAACTCGTTCTTTTTTATATGTTTCTTTATTAAATTTATTCTTTGTATTCGTTTTCGTAATTTTCTGCTTTTTTTGTTTTTCATTTGTATTTCGTTTGCGCCAAATTATAATACATAAAGTGCTGCACTTACGAACTAAGATCCTTTTGTTTCGCACAATTTATCTGTGTTTTTCTTTCTTTACATGCTAACTTAAGCTTATGCTACAAAATGTGTATGTTTTGTTGTTATATTTTACATATAATTGCATATTTTCTGTACTAAAATAAACTTCCTTTGAAATATCCTGTAAACTTGAAGAGAAGCTGCCAAGAAATTATCATAATAAAGGGAAACTAGTAATAACTCCCGATTATCAAGTGTGTCCCATGACATAGCTAAATAAAATTTAAAGAAAAATGTACTTAATATTGTTGCCAAAGTTTTCAAAATTTATTCAGCAGGCTTTATCTCGAAAAGAAATAACCCAATACAAGACTTTCGAAATTAAAACTCTAATATTTTAGAACATTTTCAAACAATCTTCGAGAACTTATGCCTGAAAATTCATGGTGAGACTTTCAAAATGGTGTATCATTCAATATTGTGCAATTCTTAAACTGTCTAGAAAAGCCCATTCTTAGAATAATAGCATGTCTGTCAAATAATAGACCCCGAAATCTTTAAAATGATATATAATTTATCATGCAACTCTCTCTAGATCGTCTGAAGATTTTTATGTTCAATGCAATAATGCTTTGCTCAATAGGAAATATGGGCAATCTTTAAACGCAATTATTTCGGAAATGACTTTACCAATCTTTGATCTGATATTTTTCTGCAAATGTACTCATCGAAATCTTTAAAATGATATATAATTTATCATGCAACTCTCTCTAGATCGTCTGAACTAAGCGCCGGTCTTCAAATAAATAATAGATTGTATATAATTGCAATAAGAATAAAGGAAGTTCTTTGTATGTGCGCTATTTTTTGGTTCATACGGCAGTGCATTTTTGATAAAGAAATTTTTGGGTATGCTGGTAAAGTGATTTTGGGTTTCAAGTAAGCAGATCTGTAAAACATATTTGAACCTCCTGAAGTCCATAATTTGATGACATTTTCATGTTAATAGAACACGAAGTGACTAGTTCAAAAATTTATCTCTTTGGATACATTTGAAAACAGACTCGTTGACGTATTAGTAATGCGACCATAACCAAGTCCAGAGAATTTAAATAAGTGAAGAAAATTAAAAATTTTTTAAACATAGTACTTTATTCATGTGGAATTTTTGTTTCTTAATTCAGCAATTGAAATTCGAAAATGGAATTGAATGCATTTAACAATGGTCAAAAAAATTAAAATATGGTCGGTTGTGAATCCAAAAGTTGTAGAGTTATAACGGAATAAAAGCGTTAGAGTTAAATTAATTTCACCGCATGCACGCTGTGTTTGAAATAAACTCGGTGTCGTATGAGTAATTACATTCCGGACACGTTGATGTTTGAGTTATATTTTAGCGGCCTTAGTGATAGCTAAATTTTCACAAAATACTGCAAACTTCATTCTCCAGCATACAGACTATTCCAAATGATATTTAAAAATATTTAAAAATTCTCAACAGCGTATGCAAAGCTTTCAAGTAGCTTTATTTCTTTTTGTACTTGAAGCATTACTGGGTTGGTTTTTCTAATAATATGGAAATTACATTCTTCAGGGTATACATAAATAGTTCATGCTTTCATATTTTGGGTTTCATGCGATTTTAGTGGAAAGTTGAATTTTTTTAAACCAAAAGAAACGAAAAGAATACGATTTTGAGGTTCAAAAGAACTATTGCAAAGTGAATTTTATTGTTGGTTTTCGAAAATTAACATTTTTTGTTATCTCTAATCGAAATTTTGAATATCTTTTTATAAACATGTAAATAAATTCTATGTCTGAGATCTGATTTTGCAATATAAGATTAAGATAGTTATCTCCCAAAGAAATTTCAGACAGTTCTTATATAAAATATTTGTAGCTTAAATGCGTATTGCAAAGGAAAACATAAGAAGTATTTTTTAAAACGTCATTGTTTTGGCAATAGTTTTGACAAAAAACTAAAACTTTTCTCTTTGCTATTGAAGCGCTTACACAGAAATGGATTTACTCCTTCCTTTTTCTTCCTAATGAATACTTTACGCCTAACAAAGTAGCACAAAATCCACATTTTAAGCAATTTTCCACTAAAACGTACATATCGATGCTGTATAATATATAGTTATATACCTAACTTATTCTTATTATATTTCTCTTTCTTTGAGTGGATACAAATGCAGTAACAACTTTACACTTTTACACATTTTATAGTTTTTGAATTAAGCACTAACAACTAATACATATGCACACTCTTTCCTCTTCTATTTCCACTACTTGCTCATAAATATAATACAGATACAGTTGCTCGAGTTGTATACAAATGGCAGAATATTTACCGAAAATTATGCTTATACCTTTTCAATCATAGTATCAATTACTATACACACAGAAATTAGTTTTACTTTTGTTTGTGTTGTTGTTGGTGCTGTTGTTTGTTACACTTGCGTATAAAAACCTAAAATTAAGGAAATTGCAAGGTACCACGAGAGCGCCTGCGCCACGGTGCATGTCCTTGCTGCAGCGCCGCCGTGTGTTGTTTCGTTGCTGTCGGTGAGGGAGTCAGCATCGTGTTTGCCAGAAGACTTCGCATCGCTGCGATAATTGCTGTGATCGGGCGCTGAAAATTATGCAAAAGATGAAAAAATAAGTACAACTTATATGGAACAAGATAGAGAAAAGAGTCAGCTAATATATATCCGTAACATTTTCCCAGAAAGTTATACCAACTAGGCACTTCTCCCATGATAGAGAGAGCTGGTGCATTGAATGACATAACAAATAATCCGCTTTGGTTTGAGCTTCCAGCTACGTTGAAAGCAACCACCAAAAACTTGGTCCTTCGGGGTGCAAATTACCGTTCATATGTCCCCATATGCACACACATTCATATATATTAAGCTTTTATTCCTCGCTTCTAGCAACAACTACTGTCATTATCCTTCATAAAAAAACTGGTATATTTCTACTTCGGCGTAGTACTTTTTTGCAGTGACATCAAAACATCGGCATTGGGAAGGGCAAACGGGGTATGGGAATATGAGTGCACCTTTGGGACTTTTTGGCCATAAACACATCGCTACAAAATTGCAATAAAACATTTTACTTTACACGCACACATAAGCATGCATACACATGCACGCAATAGGAGTGAGAGTAAAATACACATACACACGCATTTACGCTTACTATGACATTGGCAGCTAAGTGTTCGCCTTAGCTTTTGGAAAGAAAACAGACTTACGCACACATATAGAAATAGTGACACACATATTCTTAACACACACACACGTACATGTATGCATCTGCATTTTTGATATACACCGGAAAAGTGACTGAAAAATATAATAGTTTGCCTGGAGTTACGGTGAGTTGAAGTTTCTTTTATACACTTTAACGTGCTGCTTTTTCTGCCTCTCTGCTACTTTGCTGTCTCTGTTGGCCAAAAATGGCAACCGTAGTGCGAAAAAATAAAATTCCGCATATATTTTTGAGGTTATAGTACCTAGCGAAATGCGGAAATTGCTTCGCTCCCCCTCACCAACAAACTGAAATACCCGCTCCTGTTTCACCATCTTCTTCACTCGCGCAAGCAGCCTCGTTTGCGTTTTTACTCTGCTTAACCTTGTACAAAAGCGTTAAATTGCTTTGCACACACACACGCACACTCATATTCATACTCAATACACACATTCAAGTGAGACTATGGCCCTTCCCCGCGTCACTGCTGGTGGGGGCCTGAAGCATAAAAGCGAAATTCAATACTTTAGTACAATTTTTTCGCTTTATTCGTACCATCACAGACACGCACACTGACACACGTGAATGCATTGATGCGGTGTAAGCTGTATGTGGGAGAGTGTGGAGAGTTGGTGTGCCCAGCAAAGGGTTTAACGCACTTAAGCAATAAAATCGAAACAATTTCGTTGCCGTTCGAAGTCATCATGAAAATTGAAACAAAATTCCGAATTGTAGCTTCTTTTATTTTCGATGTGTATGCCTTTGTGAGTATAAAGTGAAGGCGAGCAAGCATGGCCATTTACTTTTACTACAAATGATCCTGTCAGTCTGCCCAATTGGAATCTGCAAGCATAAGCATGTCTAATGATATGCCTGGTATATGCAGAGGAAAGCCGAGTCGCTTGTCATTAAGGATTTTGTGAGCAAAGCTCCACCGCTCAAACACTTCAGCAGATCTTAAGATCTTTAATATTGCAATTATAATCGTAATTCAAAACAGCTCGTCGCTTGATTCAATACTTGTCGTATGTCGACTTTTTCACTTTTTGCAGTTTTAAGTTTAAAGTACTCCCATTTTTTTTCGGCACGGTAGATTTGTCTGAAACTCGAGTATTTGGTAGAGTGAAACCTTGTTATTAATACTGTTTATTCCAAAAGATCGACTTTTCGATATTTAGGAAGATATAGCCAAATGCCATCCTTAACTCAAAATGTGAAAAAATCGACATACGACAAGTATTGAATCAAGCGGCGAGTTGTATTATCATTCTGTACAGAATTTATAATTGATTTTATATCCCTGTCACACTATTATAAGCTATGAATAATGTAATTTGGAATTTTATATTTAGGCCAGTTTTATTCTTGTTGCTTTGGCGGAAATATTTTAAAGAAACTCTCTTCCTTATAATCTATATGCGGAAAGCTTAACCTTCATCTGCCCCTGGTGTAGAAAACTACACATCGAGCATACACTTATGGAATTTTCTCCAAAACGGCTTAATGAAATTTTTCCAAATTTTATGACTTTATCAACAGCATCGATTTACAGCTAAAATTGCATTTTTATCATAAACGGAAATTTTTTGGAGCCTTTATAAGAAAACTTACATTGTTGTCTATTGTGTAGATTTCTACACATATGAAGTTAACATATGTTCGTGAGTTTTTGGCGGGAAAAAATACTGTTTTTTCTGCGCGTAAATATAAATCAGTGAATAAAAACAAAGTTGTGAAATACATTTATAAAATTATAAATTAAATAAGCTCGCGTTAATGGCATAGGATATGCTTTTTTACTCTTCTTCCCGCCGAACATTGAAAAATTATTTTTAACGTATTCGAATGTTTTTGTCATTGCAAAACATGGTGAGGGCTATAAAAAGGTTGACTAAAACTTATTGCAAACATATAAATATTGGTGTCTTAAATTTAGGTGGTGTATATAGGCCAATTTTTAGAGCAATGGTTTCGAAATTCGTGTAGTAGTTGAGTACTTAATGCATATAATATTAGATCTTAACGAAACCACACGAACCGAACACGGCCGCCCAATTTTCAAAGCAATAATGTCATATATGAATAAAGTTATACGATTTCATGATGCAATGAATAGAAGGCAGCAAAAATCATCAGAAAAGTATGCTCCGATTCGTGAGAAATATGATGTGGTCTAGTTTACTGGTGAAATTTTATAACTCACATGAATGCGTTACCACTCAGTTTTCCAGGAAGATGCATATTCCGCCAGTATATGCCATAAAAGCATGAAAAATAGGGCATAATGTTTTGGTTGAGTGCGTGCTCGACCACATGTTATACCCGTATATGGCAGCCAGATCTGGTATGCCTGGATCGGAAACTACAGCATCTTTACTATCAAATGCTACAAGCCATATCCCATCAAAAAGATCAAAAACCGTTCCGCCACAAGCAAAGGGCATATCAAGATGCCATATATGCTACGAAAACAATTTCTATCTAAAAACAATTTATATAAAACTATTTTCTGTTCTTTTTTAAAAATTGCATGCTAAAAAGACAACAATCGAAATGTTTGCATAAAATGCATTCAAGAAAAGCTACTGCATACTAGTTTTATGTTTTAAACATGTTTTCTGAAGAAATATAATCAAGAAAAGGGCTAAGTTCGAATTATTGTAGCGAATATGCACTAAAATCCCATATGTGTAGAAATCTACACATGAGAGTCCGCAACGTAAGTTTTTTTGAGGAGCAGATGAAGGTTAAAGATGCATGGCCCTTATTTTTATAAAAATTTTCATATATGATCCTTGAAATCAATTAATTTGATAATTGCCTCTTATTCCTATGATATTATCTTTGGTCAAACGTTGGGTTTATGTACTAATACTTTCGAAAACCGGTGACTTCGGCTTCAAAAATCATACACTTATCTACTGAACTGAGTCACAGCCCACATCATGTTTGGTACCTAGGAACATACTTACTTACGATGATTGGATTATATAGAGATTGTTTTTTATTGAAAACTACTTTAGGTTATGTAGAACCATTGCTATAACAGGTGAACTCAATGCTAGGCCATTGTTTAGATTGGGAAGATTTTTCATAGAAAAATCGCTGAACAATCGATACCTTAAGTGTGCTGTCGTTGTAAGGAGTACCAATTAAAATAAAAACAAGGGGGAAAAGTTTAAAACACTCAAACAATTAAATTACCGATATTCGATTTAACTAACAATAATTTCTACCACTAATGTTAGAAGTCAGAAGCTCGTTTTCTTTCTTTCTATTTGCTTTTATTGTATTGCATTCTGCTTTTCTATTTCAGAACCGCTACCAGAAAGAATTCATTTCATCCCTTGGTCAGATAATGTCATAGGTTCCTTCAAGGTTGCTCTATGAGTTCGATGTCTTAGCATGACTTTAAGCTGTAAGACTATTCGCCGACAATAAAACTCAGGCATAAAAGTGCTTATAAGGTTTTTAAATGAGTGCTTGTCTGTAAAAGTTTTCTGCTTTTGCGCTTTTAATACGCACACACATACATATATATGAACTTATATAGATGCATATGTAAATCATACACATCTTCACAGACAGACAAACCGACAAAGTGAAAGCAATTGAAATGGACAAATTTTAAAGTGAAAAAGTTATAAATAAAATCAAAAAACACACACACATACAGTGAGACAGACAAACTTATGCTCTAATAGCACATACACATACAAATGCATTGGGAACAATATCCAGCAGGACAACAGAGGCAGAAGCAGCAACAACAATCAATAAAAGCGCGCACTCTGAACAAACTGCAGAAAACAAGCAAAATTTGTTGAACAACTTTTGCTCATGCACACGCACACACTGACACAAATGTTTATCTCTAGCCACTCAAAAAACCCATACACTCACACATATACATATATAGGTATATGGGCATATGCATATGCATAACAAACACACCAACAGGCAAAAGCATCCGCCAGCATTCAAGTGATTTTTGCTGTTGTTGTAACTGTTTCTGTATCTGTATCTGTTTCATTGATGTTGTTGTTTTTGATCATTGCTGCTGCTACTTTTACTGCTTTTGGTCTTCTGTTGTTTTTATTATTTTCCCACTTTGTTTGTGCTATTATACATTGTATTGGTAAATTGAAAAGCGTTTGCGTAAAATTTTGCCTCGATTGTGTCCAGTGGAATTCTTTTGTCCCGTTTCCCATATTTTCTGGGCTTTTCTGTTTTTATTTTACCTAGACTTTGATTTTTCACTGTGCTCTAAGAGATGCGTAAAACAGTGTTAAGCTTCAGTTGATCCTGCGCATAAAAATTTTGCATAAGATCCATTAAACATGCATCATGACACTATGAGAATACGAATACCTGCATATATTCAGTACTCCACTGCAAAAACTAATAGCTAAACACCGGCTTTGCATTTTAGTACCATTATTTCGAGATTTTACAATATAAAAAAATGTCAAAATCCATCAGACAATATATCAATCCTTATTTTGTTCATCATGTTATTGACAGTTTAACGGTTGATAAAATTGCAGTTAAAAGGTTTGTCAATCAAATTACTAAATTGCGTTTAAAGTATTTTGAATTATCGAGGGAATTATTTAAATTTAATAAGTATTATATAAGTTAATGTTTTTCGGCAGATTAGATTTTAGATAGAATAGTTTTATTCAGCGTCGTCCAGTCCGTGGTGTGATGGTTAGCATGTTCGCTTACCAAGTCATGGGGTCATGGTTCAACTCCTGTGTTTCACAAATTTGACCATTAATGTACTTCGAGTAATTAGTCGTTCAGAAATTATTAGAATTCACATTAACAGTCACTGATGACGTTTTCTGGCAAAAACCGAAAAAGCTAATAATTTTAATTCTTTGTTGTTACACACTTAAAATCGCTTTGTTTCAGAATAGAAATAGGCAACTATTGTCATTTCTCTTTGACAAACCTGTATTTAACCTGCTGGCCTGTATTTAACCCAGTTGTGTTAGGCTCTTAATGAAGAGTAGCACTTTGCTGGGTTTAGTGTTCCATATTTTCTGTGGGGGCACTGAGTAGCCTCCTAGATGGATGCTTCTTAGCCTACTAATTGCGGGACAGTCGCACAAAATGTGCTCGGACGTTTCAGTCCCTATCTCGCATAGTCGGCACGTATCCGTATCGGATAATCCCATCTTCATCAGGTGGTATCGAAGGCTGCAGTGGCCTGTGAGATACCCTGTGAGGATGCGGAGGTCTTCCCTGTTCAACCTAACAAGCCTTTGTGATACGGCCTTTGTTGGGATCAGGAATCTTTTTGCTTGCCTTTGTCCTATGCTGTTAGTCCAATAGGCATTGACCTTGGATTCCTCCCATATCCTTAGCACTTCCGCTGTATGGCCCTTAGACAATCCGCAGAAGGGTTCGGGACCAATAAAGGGTCTTAGTGCTCCCCTTTTTGCGAGGCAGTCAGCCCTTTCGTTGCCTTCGTGACCTTCATGTCCTGGGACCCAGCCCAGGGTTTTTTTTGGCCCAGTTTATTTAAGAGTCGGAGGCAATTATCGACCAGTCTGCAGACGATTGTTGTGAATAAAACTATACTATCTATAATAAGTATTTTTCGAGTAAGTACAAGTAGAAGAGCCGCCACTTCTCAATCCTTTCGGACGCGGCTGTAGAATAAATTTGTATGTCCTGTAATATTGTACTAAAATAAAACGAGTACATTACAAGTTAAAGCTAGGCCTTCGCCTCGTTCGCGGGCAGTTGCGCCGCAATTCCGGTTTTGCCACACATAAACCATACTGATCCTTAGCGTTAGAAGATGGTGATCCGTTCAAGTGTCCCCAAAGTATCTTCGAATTCGAGAGTTTCTAGCGAACTTCAGCAGAGAATTGAATACCAAATTTGTACGTATGTTTGAAACTAAAGCACGTATTTGCATGTGAAGCATGACAGGAAAGAAAAACCATCGCAAATGATCGAAGTCAGCGGAATTGCTTTGAACCTGTTTCATGGTTCTGAAAAAAAGCTAGCAGAGCCTCTAGAAAATATATTTTGAGCTACTTTATTATAAATTTGAAAGTTGAAATACAATCTAATCTTTTTAAAAATTCAGAAAATGTCGATTGATTTCTCCTTAGTTTGGGGAAAATATCAGCTGTTTTTGTTAAGAAATGTAGTTACCTAATTTTTCACATGTATACGATAATATTCGATTTCACTACTTCAGGCGAAGCATGAGATATATTTACTAAAGCCCTACACTACTTTAAAATCGTTTCATTGTATTTGCCGTAAAATAAATCATTTTCGATTTGACATTACGCGAGTCGATCGCACTAAAAAGCATCAAAAGATCAATGGTCAATTGCATCAGGAAAGAACCGGAATCAATTACTCATACAGACTCACAGCGCAGAGCAACCCTGTCTTTAATGGCACACACACACTGAAGCACCAAACATAGTGAAGCTATAAAATGAAAGTATCGTATTGTCTTTCACACCACTTCAGGCTACTCTTTCAGTGTTTTTTTATGACATCTCTTTTTTTGGTGGTTCGGGAACGGGAAAGAACTTGCTTGCGTTTCACGCTCTTTCCAAGTTAAGAAGGCAACAGAGCAGTAGCTATAAAATAGCACATTCTGATACAGAGGCTAACACACACATGCATACATCTACATGGATTTGTGAGTGCACACGCACACTCAATGATATTTTATTTTATTGTCTCGGAAGTGCTGAGTGTCCTTTTTCACTTTTGATGGCAGTCAGTTTTGCTTGTGACGTTGCCCTTCTTTGGGGGTGAGTGTGTTTGTGTGCTTTCTGTGTGCTGTCTATATTTCTGTTATATTTTTACTTATTGACATAAGGACATTATTACGGTTGCATGTCATAATATTTGCTTGGAGTGTTGACACTCTATTGGCCAACACAATGCCATAGTTCTTGGAGTATGAGTAAATATTTTGTATTTGTATTAATGTTTCAGATTTCTAGGAAAGTTTGTGTGTGCAAGTGGGCCAAGACAAGTTCATATTTTATTGGCTTAACAAATTATTTGGTAAGTTTTTCTGTTGATAGTGTAGGTGGAGAACGATTGACTTAATTATATGTAATATTTCAGTGTAGAATTAAAAGGACTTAAAATTTAATTAAGCTAGCTATTGCTTTTTACTGCCAGGTTTTATTTGATCTTTTTCAGCATAAATTAACGATAAGGAGATGCCCCCTATGCAAGCAAAGCAGTCTCTGGTTTTGATAGAATTATTCGTTAGTGGTGTATAACAATTTTATCCATTTTAATTTTGTTAATTAAATTTTGAGATAAAAAATTTACGATATTTTAAGCATTGAGAATATAATATGCTAGATTTTGCCACCCACATACGACTCCATTTAGCGATTTTATTATTTCGATTTCTGATAAGGTTGTTCTGTGCAGCCATTTTTGCCGAAATTCTCTGAGCGCTGGACACCTTCCAATAAAGTGTTGTACATAAGTTTTCATCTTCCTTTAAGTTGCATAAAGCGCAAAATTTGGTCCTTGAAGATTTGAAAGAGGTTGCATTTAGTTAAATTAAAGCCGCACGCGCCTTGAACGTCCACATAATTACGGCTTGAAAAGTATTGCTGCCGTGATTATTATTATTATTATTAAGATTGTGGTGTACACTAAGACTTAGTCTTTTTTAGTACCTCATAGGAATAAACAGGATTTATCACAAATATGTCTTGAAGCTAACATTCACTTAAAACTAAATACATGACAAGTGTTTACTTTAAATTAATACAATATTTAAGTACAATAAATGACATTAATGACTTAGAATGTAAAAAATTAAAACTAAGTAGAATTAGCCGAGGAGAAAGAATTAAGATAAAGTAGAATATTGAGTAGGAAAGGTGAATAGATTAGATAGATTAGGTAGTGAGGTATTGAAAGAGGGCATGTTTGAAGCTGGCTCGTGGAGTTATTAGTTTTAAACTGTTGGGAAGTGTCATATGTATGTATGTGCACACGCACATATGCTCTCCCCTATTATTACTTGGTACTCTACTTCATACTTTACTCAATAAACTCAGTTGCAAATCAATCGTCGTCTCGTCTGGTTCTTGACGATAGAATTATTCGTTAGGGGTGTATAACAATTTTATCCATTCTAATTTTGTTAATTAAATTTTGAGATAAAAAATTTACGATATTTTAAGCATTGAGAATATAATATGCTAGATTTTGCCACCCACATACGACTCCATTTAGCGATTTTATTATTTCGATTTCTGATAAGGTTGTTCTGTGCAGCCATTTTTGCCGAAATTCTCTGAGCGCTGGACACCTTCCAATAAAGTGTTGTACATAAGTTTTCATCTTCCTTTAAGTTGCATAAAGTGCAAAATTTGGTCCTTGAAGATTTGAAAGAGGTTGCATTCAGTTAAATTAAAGCCGCACGCGCCTTGAACGTCCACATAATTACGGCTTGAAAAGTATTGCTGCCGTGATTATTATTATTATTATTAAGATTGTGGTGTACACTAAGACTTAGTCTTTTTTAGTACCTCATAGGAATAAACAGGATTTATCACAAATATGTCTTGAAGCTAACATTCACTTAAAACTAAATACATGACAAGTGTTTACTTTAAATTAATACAATATTTAAGTACAATAAATGACATTAATGACTTAGAATGTAAAAAATTAAAACTAAGTAGAATTAGCCGAGGAGAAAGAATTAGGATAAAGTAGAATATTGAGTAGGAAAGGTGAATAGATTAGATAGATTAGGTAGTGAGGTATTGAAAGAGGGCATGTTTGAAGCTGGCTCGTGGAGTTATTAGTTTTAAACTGTTGGGAAGTGTCATATGTATGTATGTGCACACGCACATATGCTCTCCCCTATTATTACTTGGTACTCTACTTCATACTTTACTCAATAAACTCAGTTGCAAATCAATCGTCGTCTCGTCTGGTTCTTGACATGGTGTCAGAATCGATCTCGAACTAAAATGCCAGGCGATCCAACTCCACCGACAGAGGTATGCGGAGGAAACTTCGTAAGACCGCCTAAACCGCTCCAAATTGCTGGAAACAACGTTTCTACCTCATGGAGGGATTGGCTGCAACAGTACAAATGGTTCGCTACGGCAGTGCAACTGGATAAAAAATCTCCAGAAATACAAGTAGCAACTTTTATGTCGAGTATTGGAGCAGATGCGGTAAATATTTATAATTCATTTTCCCTTGGGGCGGAGCAGCAACGAAACGTAAGCGTCATCCAAGCGAAGTTGGATGAATATTTTGCACCCAAAATAAGCGTTACATTTGAACGTTATACTTTCAACACACTGTATCAAGTCGAAGGTGAAACTTTCGAGAATTTTTTCACAAAAATTAAAAATCAAGCTAAAAAGTGCTCCTTTGGTAACCTTGAAGACTTGAAGAGAGGTTGCTTTCGGAAGACGACTTAAATTTAGAAAAAGCAATAAAAATATGCAGGGCAAGCGAAATGGCATCACAACAGTTACGCGAGCTACACAAACAAGACGAACACAGGGTCGACGCAATAAATAAATATAAAGGGAAGGAGCCTAAAAATTACAAAGCATACAGCGAAACACCCACGTACCTTTGCAAGCGATGCGGCTCTGTTCACGCATACCGTAAATGTCGAGCTTACAATAACAAGTGCCAAAATTGCAAAAGAAAGGGTCATTTGACTAGCTTATGCTTCCGACAAAGCAGAAACAGAAGCAATAAGCAGGTAGACGTTTTGAAGCATGATCGCGACAATAGCAGCGCGGAGTGCACCGACGAAGATGGTAGCGACTTCCTCGTGTTGTCTCTCAGCAAATCACCGACAAATAAAGACGTGGAGAACAACTGGTATGAAGAAATAACAGTCAACAACAACAAAATCAAGTTCAAGTTAGACACTGCAGCGCAGTGCAACGTAATTCCATATAGCATGTTGGCTGAACACTTTGCCAAAAAAATGCGTCCAGTTAATCATAAACTAATAGCGTTTGGTGGCACCAAAATTAAGGTTATGGGCGAATTACAAGCCTCATGCATGGTAAGAGAACGGCGACAACTTTTAAACTTGCTTGTAGTGAAAAACTTCTACGGATGTGAGCCAATATTGGGGAAAAATTACTGCGAAAGATTCCGGTTAATCTCGCGTGTGCATGTAGTAAACATATGCGAAAATATTTTTGAGGGCCTTGGAAAAGTAAAAAACTTTGTTTACGATATTGACATAGTCAAAAATCCCTCATTCGAACACTACGCACCAAGGAAAATCCCGCACGCGATTAAAGATCAGGTCAAAAAGGAATTAGACAACATGGTCAAGCTGGGCGTCTTGGAAAAAACAAATGAAATAACCCCAGCGGTTTCACCAATGGTCGTTGTCAAACAAAAAGGTAAACTAAGACTCTGCATCGATCCGACAGAAATAAACAAAAATATATACCGGCGATATCATCCACTAAAAACTATAGAAGAAATTGCCGCAAACATTAAAACATCTAAATTCTTCACATTACTGGATTGCAAAAAAGGATTCTGGCAAATCGAGGTTTCAGACAGAACTAAGAAATATCTGACGATGGCTACGCCCTGGGGCAGATATTCCTTCAAAAGGCTACCATTTGGACTGGCATCCGCTCCAGAGGTTTACCAAAATATGATGTCGCAGCTTTTAGACCCTTGCGTTAACACTGAAGTGTCGATGGATGATATTTTGATTCATGCAGAAACAAGAGAACAGCTTGAGCAACTAACAAATAATGTGATCAAAATACTCGCAGACGCAGGTCTCAAGTTAAATAAAGAAAAGTGCGTATTCTTTACTAACAAAGCCAAATTTTTAGGTCACATGCTCTCATCGGACGGAATTTCGGCAGATCCGGAAAAAACTGCAGCAATCAACCAATTAAAGCGCCCAGAAAATAAAACAGAGCTTCAGCGCATGCTAGGAATGGCAACATATCTTTGTAAGTTCATCCCAAATTTTTTGGAAATAACGACACCATTGCGCAGCCTCTTAAAGAAAGACGTAGATTGGCTTTGGGCACCTGAGCAGGAGAACGCATTTATCCAGTTAAAGAAATCGTTCAGTACATTTATGGTAAGAAGCTCGTCATTGAAACTGATCACAAGCCTCTTGAAACAATTTTCAAGAAGCCTCTTCATTCTACGTCCTTGCGAATCCAAAAAATTCTCCTTTATATATTGCCATACTCTCCACAGGTAGTTTACCGAAAAGGCACGGAGATAAAACTAGCCGATACGCTAAGCAGAGATTGTAAGAACGTAAAGAACGAAACAAAAGATGATGAATTAGAAATTCAGTCACTCACTGTACTAAGACCAACAACGAAAGAGAAAATTATAAACGCAACAGCGAACGACGCAGAACTGCAAACATTAAAAACACAAATTTTAGAAGGCTGGCCATCATCAATATCGCAAGTAGCACATCATCTACGACAATACTGGAACTTTCGAGAGCAATTAACAACGGAAGATGGTATGATATTTAAAGCAACGAAATTAATAATTCCAAAATCTTTACAATATGACATCATTTCCATGATTCACAGCGGCCATCTCGGAATTCAACGTTGCCTTAACAGAGCGAGAGCAACAGTGTTTTGGTTAAAAATGCACGAAGACATACAAAAATTCATACAACGCTGTTCCATTTGTCAATCGTAAAAACAATTCCAACCTTGCCATGGGAAATAGTGGCAATAGATTTATTTAACTTTCACAACGACACATACATTCTGATCGTTGATAGCTACTCAGGATTCTTTGACTTTGCATTATTACATCAATCAACATCATCAGAAGTAATTGAAAAACTAAAAGCTTGGTTCGCCACTCACGGAATACCCTCGGTACTAGAGTCAGATAACGGACCACAATTCTCATCAAAGGAGTTCGCTGAATTCACAAAAGCTTGGGATTTCCAGCACCAAACTTCGAGCCCGCATTATCCACGAGCCAACGGCCTAGCAGAACGCTACGTACAAACAGCAAAGTCCCTCCTAAAAAAATGCTACAAAGACAAGTCCGACATTTACTTAGCTCTGTTAAACTACAGGAATGCGCCAAGAAACGACGACTTAAAATCGCCAAACCAACGTCTTATGAGCAGAGTCACCAAATCGACAATTCCCACCACAAAGGCTATCCTGCAGCCAAGATCAATATCCGATGTTCATTCTAAACTTCAAAAGCTACGCCAAAACTCGAAACTGTACTACGATAACAAAACCAAAATGACGAGGCAGTTCTTGCCAGGAGATAGAGTTCGCGTCCAAAGAGGACACCGCGATTGGATAACAGGCACAGTAGAAAAACTTAACAATGCGCCGCGTTCACTCCACATCAGGACAGATCAAGGAAAGCTACTGAGACGAAATACAATACACGCCGCATTAACGTCATCCCACATCACAGATCCAAAAACAGTGGTAGCCAATCCTTCATCAACGCACGAGAAAACGATCGCAGTAATGCCGACACCGCCTCACCGTGCGTGCACGCCAAGTTCCCCAATTGCAACCAGTACACGACCACCAGACGTTGCCACATCTTTAAACCTAGCTGGGCCAGCAAAAGTATCCAGATACGGCCGTGTTATCAAACAACCTCAACGATACCAGCCTGCATAAATGTATACCTTATTCATTATCACACTCTGAATTCATGAATCGAATTATTGTTCAGCTTAATCATGGATTATGCTTATGCTTTGCTACATTATGTATATGTATTATTATTATTATTTTTTTTTCTTAAAAGGGAGATGTCATATGTATGTATGTGCACACGCACATATGCTCTCCCCTATTATTACTTGGTACTCTACTTCATACTTTACTCAATAAACTCAGTTGCAAAGTTGCAGTTTAAGCATTGAGAATATAATATGCTAGATTTTGCCACCCACATACGACTCCATTTAGCGATTTTATTATTTCGATTTCTGATAAGGTTGTTCTGTGCAGCCATTTTTGCCGAAATTCTCTGAGCGCTGGACACCTTCCAATAAAGTGTTGTACATAAGTTTTCATCTTCCTTTAAGTTGCATAAAGTGCAAAATTTGGTCCTTGAAGATTTGAAAGAGGTTGCATTCAGTTAAATTAAAGCCGCACGCGCCTTGAACGTCCACATAATTACGGCTTGAAAAGTATTGCTGCCGTGATTATTATTATTATTATTAAGATTGTGGTGTACACTAAGACTTAGTCTTTTTTAGTACCTCATAGGAATAAACAGGATTTATCACAAATATGTCTTGAAGCTAACATTCACTTAAAACTAAATACATGACAAGTGTTTACTTTAAATTAATACAATATTTAAGTACAATAAATGACATTAATGACTTAGAATGTAAAAAATTAAAACTAAGTAGAATTAGCCGAGGAGAAAGAATTAGGATAAAGTAGAATATTGAGTAGGAAAGGTGAATAGATTAGATAGATTAGGTAGTGAGGTATTGAAAGAGGGCATGTTTGAAGCTGGCTCGTGGAGTTATTAGTTTTAAACTGTTGGGAAGTAAGTTCCACAGTCTAATAGTGCTGATGAAAAAGAATCTGCAACTGTTGAGATAGTTGCACTTAGGAGCGACTAGATTATTCGACCGCTGAGACTTAAAAAACTGCAGTTTCTCATCAAGATATTCAGGGCTTTTAGTGTGCATAAGATTGTGAGGAAACACAATGTTGCGGATGTCCAAATATTCAACCAAACCACAGCCAAGAATGCCTTTGCTAGTTTGAGAGATATGATCATAGCGACTGACTCCATATACGTACCGAGCCCCATTATTGAATGCCACAAGAAGTTTATGCTGGGATTGTGAGTCAAGCTGACTATATACGACTTCAAAGAAAGTAATATGGGGTATAATTAATTGTACGACTAGCCTGCGACGCGTCTCAATTGGCATGAAGTCCGAGGAAGTACTAAAAAAGACTAAGTCTTAGTGTACACCACAATCTTAAAAATAATAATAATAGTTTTGTCAACGATTATGTGCATCCCATATATCGCCCAAAATCTCTCAATACAACGCTCTTCACACTCCTTTTTTGGAAGTGTTTGATTTGAAATATATATGTACGTATTAAAAAAATCAGCTACAATATGGAAAATGCTATACAATGCTTAGTTTGCCTGTGCGCGTGTGCGCTTGTGTGTAAGCACTTTGAACCCGGCCGCCGTTAGTCACTGCAACGATGACAGTATTTGCAAAAAATACACGGCTAGAATTTGGATGGCATGCGAATGGGGATCCATGTGGGCAGACGTACGGGCATGAATGTGGGTAAAGCCAAAAATATGGGCAGAGGTAGACGCGGCAGCTTGTTCTGTGTTACTACGCATCCTGTCGAAAACCCTTTTCCACACTGACATTGCTATTTTATCACTTACTCTGAACACTCTACAGTGGCATTGGCAGCGATGCCTGTGGAGGCAGTGAAGCCAATAGTGGCACTTTCGCTGCAACAGAGGAGCCATTGGAGAAGGCAGCTGCATCGATTAATACTAAATCTACTGGTTGACAGCTAAAACTGCTGATGAAAATCTTTTGCACAATAGTGCACATTTTCCGCTGCCTCTACCTTCCTGCTAACAGTTGCTCCATCCTCTTACTACATTACCATTTCTCCTACATCACAGAATCCCACTGCCCCGCCTGTCAAAAGAAAGCGCCACGAATGCTGCACATAAAATTTGCTTTTATTCGTACTCGTCGCGCAGCTGCTACGAAAAAAATGCGTCCGCTCTAACAGAAAAATGTTAGTAATCGTACATACAAATTTTGTTGCAGATTGATAGGGAAATAAAAAATGTGTCAAATCACACTTTTGTAGGAGTTGGAAAGTTTAAGATAGACGTTTGACTATTTTACCGATAAGTTAATAATCTTTCAATCCTGATTAATTTCTTCCTTCAAGGAATTTATTTTGACTAAAAAACTCAGAAATAGCTGAGTTGTTTAAAGTTGATACAGCTTTAGTCTTTGGAAATTGAAATTAAAAAATGTTTCTTCCTTACTTGGTATATGGCCAAGTCTTTAACATAGTTTGTTCTCTTCAATTTCTTGTTACTAGAAGTTTGGTAATGTTTTGCATTTTGTTTCTCTAATTGTGAGGGCTCGCACTAGCGATCAAATGAAAAATAAAAATTGTATTTGAAAGTTATAAGTCAGACTTTGACCGTAACGTGAGCTTCCTTGAGTAAATTTTAAATTTTATAAACAAGTTTTGAATTAGTTAGAGAGAAAAATTATGTTTTACAATAGTACTAGCTGTCCCGGCAAACGTTGTTCTGCCCAAAATAATTATTTTATTCCAAGATTTGTTTTGAAATGTGTTTCAATGTAATTCAGGAAGAATATGCTTTCCTGAATATTTCTACCCCGACAACAGCTATCGGGCTCAAATTTTGTCGACCACTTTCTGTCAACCTTAGCATTATATGGTATAAATCTTAGCCAAATCGGTCGATAAATAAGAATTTTCGAAAAAACGCCACCGTGGCAACACTTAGGAAGGTCTAACATGAAAACAAACCATTCAGAGCACCACACAAACATATGTTGTGAGTATAAGGTCGATCGCTTCTGTGGTTCAGCCGTGATGCTGCGACATACATACGCACAAACGTTTTTATATATTAAGATTAAGATATGAAAATGAAAATTATGTACGGGAAGAATACGTTTTCGTGAATATTTCCACCTCGACAACAGCTATCAGGTTCAAATTTTGTCAACGACTTTCTGTCAACTTTAGTATTATATGGTGTGAATCTGAGCAAAATCGGTCCATAAATAAGAATTTTCGAAAAAACGCCACCGTGGCAACACTTAGGATGTTCTAACATGAAAACAAACCATTCAGAGCACCTCACGAACATATGTTGTGAGTATAAGGTTGATCGCTCCTGTAGTTCTTGAGTTACGGTGCAAAAACAGAAAAATACTAAATATTGCGCCATCTGTCGGACGAACTTCAAACTACACAGAAACACTCCTCACGCCCCATAGAGCATGTATATAAAGTTTGGTCAAAATTGGTCCAGTAGTTTTAGAGTCTATAGAGCACAAACATACTATTGTATTTTATATATATAGATATTCTATTATAGTTATATAGTAAAGCCATAGTTGTACAATTAGTAACAACCATAAACATCCATACAAAAACAGTTTTTTGCAGTGTTTAACTTATTTTACAACTGCTTATTGAACTATTTTCCCACTGTGAGTTTTATAATTTTCAATTTCCTATAAAGAATTGTGTATTACCAATCGAACTATCAAGCTTTGATCAAATTTCGTGTGATAGGTTTGTAATGCTAACCCTTACTATACATCTATATAATATTTATGCCAAAACCCCCAGAGCTTAGTGGCGGGTCACGGCAATTCAACTGTAATCCTCGAAGTAGCTGCATCATACAAAACTTAGTTCTGATTGATAATGAATAGAAATACCCCGCAAACTTTGAGATCGATTTATTTTCCCCATGTTTCATTACCATTACACTCCAGGCTTCATCGGCACCCCGATTCGCGAAACTGACACCCCGGCCAGTTTTAACAATTTTATTTACTATAATCATTGACACATATATTTGTTAAAATTTTGTTGTAATGCGACATATTTGTTAAGAGTTAGTCCAGTTCGGAAGTTCCAATTTTGTTGTTTAAATTTTCTGACTAGGTCGAAATTTTCGTTTATAGATTTTATTAGCTCCAACCAAAACTATATCTAGGTCTCTACTAAAAATAAGTGAAGACCGATATGCTTTGCTGTTTGTGCCTTTTCTCTGTAATGTCACTATTTATAAAATTAATTGTATTTTTACTAACTAAATACAACATTTGTTAAGGTTGGCTTTTTAGTAAATAGTTTTATAAGTTAGCGTTGTTGTTGAAATGCGCGTAAACAATTTTCGTATTAAATGCTCGAGGCATTTTTTGAGTGCACTTAAAAGTGTGGACAAGCGCGTAACCAGCTCGCGTGGGTCCTCATCTGCCAATACGTGCCGCAGCGCCAACGAGGATAGAACAGATGTGTTGAAGTGTGGGAGCGGCGCTGGGGGCCGCAACAGCCCAGCCCAGCTCGGCTCTACTCCGCTCAGCCGACATATGGCATCGAACAGGCAATAAATCTAGTTTTGCATGTCGCCTGCTGCGGTAGTGGGGGGAAGTGAAGGCCGCTATGCGAGAACGTGGTTATTGCTGTCATGTCGCAATATGCAATGCCACGAAACATGGCTAACACACAGACTTATACACACAAGGACATTTGTTCACGCTCATGAGTGCAGTTGCAGTTGACGTGCTAACACAGATACATACGCACCCGCGAACACACACTTTAACAAGCCAGCGACAAAAAGGACTGCGGTGATAAAACGGTGTACCAATGAGTACAGTGGCGTTGGAGAGCGCTTGGGCCGCAAAAATTTCGTATGGGAAAAAACTATTGAAGTTTTGATTTTTGGAGTATTTCTTGATAACTTCTTTTTCTTGTGTTGGAATAAGAAGATTTGTCCATTGTACTACTGATAAGTAAATTCCTTTTACTGAAATTTTCCTGAGCTTTTTGCATAGCGGCAGATTTCGATGTTGGCAAGCAACTTAGCTGGTCTGGTTTTGATAAATTTAATAAGTTATATTCGAATTCCAATTGATTAAAAATTTTGAGATTTTTTAAGTATTTGAGAAATTTAAATTTTGAAGATATTATTAAGGGGAGTTTTGACACTGTATATATTATAATTAGAATGAGCTTAGTAATTGATGACTGCCTTTATTTGAGTAGTTATGTTAGCTTCGGTGGGGAGAAGGTGGAGTTGCGTGGTCTTCTACCTTTTTAGCAACTACAGAATATTTTATATTAAAACGCAGTCGTTTAAATTAAGAAATAATTTTTCTAATTGGAACAATGTGGAAAGCGAAATAATCTAGAGAGATGACTTTTGTGGGCCCTGGCTTACAGATGAAAACGCCATTGTGTATGTGTGTTACTTTGATGTGAATGTGTGTCCGCGGAAAAGGCTCTTAAACGCTTGAGTGCAATTTGTCTGAACTGCTGCCTGGTAGCTGCTGCCTGGTAGCCAAAAGGACAGCTAACTGTTTGACAGTTGGTTTAAGTGTTAAACGAACACACATACCAACACGTGCAAGTTATATACAAGTACGTACATCCACACTAATATATTTACATACAACGCACACTATCAAAAAACCAATCACGCTTCCAATTGATTCTCATGGAAGTTTTTAAAATTTATGTGCGCAAAAATTTTTAGAAAAATGCAACTGGTCTTTTTCCGAGCATGCTTTAGAAAAATACAAAAAATTTACTTTGGTTTGCTCAAAATGTCAGTTATGGCTTTGAAGTATTGACGCAATGCTTTAAATGCAAAATGTTTTCTTCATTTCCAGAAAGGGCTAAGGGTAGTAAGTCTGGGAAGTGGGGAGTGTTGATGCAGAGAGGTGGAGCTTGAAAATTAAATATCGTAAACGAATTTGAAATATTTATACCCCAATTTAGGCACTAGAGTTTATTTTTTATACGAAAGGTGCTAAAAATATTGCCATCAATAATTTAAAATTGTCTAAAGAAATGCAAAAATCTGCATCGAACATGCATTTACAATGTATCTGAAGTGTAATCCCTTTAATTCTTTTAGATACTGCCAAATACGGACTGACCTGCCACGATAACTGATCTGATATCTACTTTCAGTGTATACAGATTTTTGCAAGTGCTATAAATTAAGCCACACTACTTGTAAAGAAAGATCAAATCGTTCCATACAGAAATAAGAGGACCATGACATCGTTCCATACAAAAATAAAGGGTCCCTGACCATGAGGGCTTCCTAAATGCGCCCCAAGCAAAAGGTTTGTTAAATATCGCAAATGATTTTAATTCTTTAGGAAGAAAAACGAGTTTGGAAAGCGAAAAAGCCATTTTAAATTCCCTAATTCCGACTTTTATCGATTCTAAATATACATATTTATCCAGCATAAACAGAAAAGTAATACTATATGAAGGCACGTCAGTTTTAGTCGTGAGGGCTATAGCAGTTCATTCATACAATGAAATACATCATTTTAATCCATTATTTCACATTTTTCATTCGTAGATCTGTAGCAATTAAGCGATATTACAATTTGAGTTTTCATACTTCAGTATTCCTAAAATTGTCCTTCTTCACTTCAATTCATTCGCATACTTCTTCATATAATTGCGATAGCTTCCGCCTCCTCCTCAAAGCACACAACTGCATACCAGCATGCTAGCATGCTCGCTTTAATTTCGTTTCCGCTTGCCAACATGCCCTCAGCCATCTTTCAACATCAAAATCAAAATTCAAACTTGCAACAACTTGAAGGATTTCCTGTTGAAATTGCTCTCAGCTGGCATTCGCCAGTGCCACTGCCTGCTCCTGTCATGCTTGTCTGCCTGTTGCCATCTCACTGCCCTGTCTTCTGCTACTTGCAGTTAAACTGACAAACGATTATGCCAATAAATTTTTCAATCCGCTCGCTACGCCAGCTTTCGCAATATCCATTCGCCTTTCAGCATTGCACTTGTGCTGATTTTTGCATTTCTTCTAAGCCGGCAATTTTTTCAAATGCATTTTTTTCTCTTGCAATATTCCACTTTCTTTTTCCAATCCCTCTTTCCATTGGTTTTTCTGAAAGTATTTGCCTTGGCAGCGTGTGAATTATAGATTTGCTCCAGAGAAATCAAAGCCGCACATTGGCTTGCATAAGGGCAATTTTCTTGCTATCTGTGCTTTCCCTGAATTTCTTTTTCTACGTTTTTGAGAAAATATCCTTGAAATTCTTTGCAGTTCAATATGCAATTTGTGCATGGAATTTTGAATATGCCATGCTGCCAGCCTGTCAGTCTGTTGGATTCTCATCCTTCCCTCCTCTTTATATTATCCTTGTTGTCTGGCCATTTGCTCCTTGTGTCTGCTATTTCTTCTGCCAATGTCAATTCTCAACAGATTTTTGATTTAATCTATGAGGAAATGCAATTTATTTAAAAGTCTCTGATTTTCGGAATGCCGCAATTCAAGAAGAGTGAAAAAAGACGTTCGAAGCTATAGATTGAGAGGATTAGCTGATATATAACATCAACTAAGAATATGAAAATTTTGTTTTAAAGTACCTAAACTTTAAAAAAATAGCGATTATTAGCATTATGCTGAATCTTGGAAATTCAAGAGACTGTCAACTAAATCCAAACCCATCAAGATAATTGTTGATTTATTATCTCACATAAGACAAATCAAAAGAAATATATAGCGTGATTCAAGTAGCCAATTGCCTTAGATTATTAAATAATAAAAAATTAATAAAATTAAATAAACAAATTTTGTTAATCATAATTCAGGTATTATTTGGGCTTTCTTAAGATCTCATTGGCTTACAAAAAATAAGTGATTACATTTTCCGAATTACAAAGTAATCTGAAAATTCGTTCTGTAAATCTTAGCTCCAATAGCTTAAATTCACGACTTCAGAATATATGATATAAATGAAAAAGTGAATATGTATATCTTTTACTTTTTAATAAATTTTTTTACATTAAATATACATATATGTTTTCTACATAAATTTTGGCGGCTAATCACACTCAAACGGATTTGTTTTTGAGAGCACAATTGCACATTACTTTTTCTAGGAAACAATATTCTAAAGATGCGCTTTTAAAAATGTTGGTACACTCTCTGCAAACTTTTTATGAAAACATTTTGGGAAATCCTTCTTAAAAATATCCACATTTTTTCAATTTATAAAAATGTATTACGAATTGAGGCTGTTCGAACAAAAAATGTGACTTGCGGAATGCACTTCTACCAGTGATGAGCTGCTATTATTTCGAAATTATATACATTTTCATAGTCGTTCATTTTGCTATTCTATCTATCCATCTATCTATATATATAAAATCCAAATTATGTATGTATGTATGTTCGGAGTTGTGTCCTAAATCGCTTGATCGATTATATCAAAATTTTGCACATAGACTTTAGATGTTCCAAGGATGGTCATAGGCTATAAAAAATTTTGATACATCAAGAGGGCATGGCAACCTTTAAAACTACAAGGAATACAACATTAAAACTTTCTATTATGTTAGTGTTTGCTTATAAAATGTATTATTTTAAGAGATTGAATTTAAATGTTTTATAGTCATAACATTGGAGCTTTCCTCTGTTGCCTCTGTCCTCTGAAACGCTATTGAAACTCTTCAAGCTTATAAAACTTTATAAGTAACCGCCACATTAAATTTACGGCTTGTTCTGTATATCCTTTACTCTTTTGTTCAAATGCAAAGCAAATTTGTACTTCAGCTTGAAAATTGCCAAAGAACCGTTTGCCAATGAAGAAATAATTGTAACAATTTATTCTACATCCGTTTCAAAGGACATTCTTTAAGCAGCTTGTGTCAGTTAAATGCCACTTACAGACAAAAATTGGTGACAAATCTTTTGCTCTAATGTGTAATGTCATATGACGGCACAAGCATACATAAACACACAGATACACACACGGAAATACACACACATTGCTAGATATGGGTGTATAAATATTTGGTCATTTATTTTATGTTTATGGCAAAGGATAACGACACTAGCTGGATTAAAGGATATACGTAATATTAACTTGCAGAAAGGTGGCTTATACACATACTTCCGCTCCGCTCGTCTTGTGTCCTGTGTATGCATGCATATGTACGTGAGTTTGTATGTGTAAGTAGCTGAGTAGCTAAGCGTGTATATGTGAGGTGAATGTGTATGAATAAACAATAATAAATTTATTATGACACGCCGACGTTTAAGCGAAGGATAGGCAATTTGTTAAAATAGACATGGTAAGGATACGTGTTATAAACATGGAACTGTTAGAAGGAACTTTTGAGTGAATTATGTTCAACTAAAAGAGAGTAGAGCAAGTACAAATTGATATCTTACATCACTTTATGTGTTTCCTGGAGGCAAAGAAATACTTTTTCAATTGAAAAATGTTATCCTTAATTGTGATCATAATCTGTGATATAAACGAGTGTAAGTTTTTTCGCAAAATCAATTTCAATTATTATTTTATGGTTTTGTGCTAGAGCTGAAGTTAAAGTTAAAGTTCAGATATACAAAATCAAATCACGCCGTGATAATAAAGTTATTTAATATTATTGTAAATGTCTAGGTAAGATGTCCTTCAAAGACGTTTTCGTCTTAAAGAGCGAATTTCGTTATTGTTTTACTATCATGTCTTATGGTTATTTTCTTTTTGTCTCATTCATTTATAGAAGTTTTTAAACAATCTTTTCAGGAAATATTTCTTATTAAAAATTCGGAAAGTAAGAGATCGTCAACATATCAAAACATATGCTCTGAAAAAGTTAATTGTACCAGAGAGCGCAACCAAAGAAAATACTATTTTGTAATATGTGTGGAGAACTGGCAGGATGATCGCCATGTAATATAAGCGAGCGTCTTAGCAGGCGGAAGGAGGCTATCGCTAGAGCAGCAGACCAATTCTATTTGCCTGGCCTGGGGCCTGCTGCTAACCACTTTTAGGCACAGTGGTATATGCCGTCTGATTGTCTTGGCGCCCGGAGGTGCCTGAATCTTTTAGAAAATTAAAAGCACGTTGGTTCGTTGCTCAAAATAATCTGATTTTATTTGACAAAATGTGCGGCTTAAATACTAGATTCACAATTTGGACTTTGCTTTCTACAAAGTCTACAAAAGTCTACAAAGTCAAAAAGAAAGGGGAAGTAGCGCATTCGGCCAATCAGCTAATTGCTGACCGATCAAAAAGGGAATTGGGCGTTCTAATGCACTGCACATAGTATCGATACGCGCATGCATGTATGTATGTATGTATGTATGTACATGCATGCCCCTACTTTTACTATGTGCGCGAGCACGCGTATTGCCGACTCAGCGAGTTCAACGTCGCTTCGTCGCATGGTGCGGTCAACGCTCGCTGCTGGCAAGCATGGAGTCAGATGTCGCATGCTAGCGTAGTGCGGGCAGTCGATACAATGTGTCACAAAGTGTGTCACAAAGTGTGCCACTTCAAAAGGTTCAATGCTTGCTCTATATTTATATTTTGTTTACATTTTGCATTCGGCATTCGGCATTGTCCTTATTATATTACGTTACTTTGTTGCCTCACTTGGCCGTATGCACTACAATTTATTGGCTTGCATAGAGCTGAGCAGAGATCCGCCCCATCCAAGTTGATAGATTAGCGAGAGGCTGACTAATAAATTCCACCCCTAGACAAAATCATTTGAGTAGTGACGATATAAATGAAGTAAAAGACAAGTCTACTACTCTTTGTATACCAGCTGAATCTATAATTAGCGCTCTTTGTCAGCTGATTTCATTTTGCAATACTCTTTGTACTCTTTGTGCTGCCATAATCCTTTTAAAATCGCATTCGCGCCACTCTCAACTCATAAACTCACAATTGGTCTCCGCAATGGCCGCCATTCTGGGCAACAGGTACTTAAATCAGCAAATGCCATTATGCCAGCCACCGACAATAAACTAATTACCTCTTAAACAATTTAAGCTATTTTAAAATGCACTTTGCCAGCGCCTGTCGCAAACAGGAGCAGAGCGAGAGAGCAATGATTTCATGTGAAAGGGGCAGCAGGTGTCAGTAGTGTACTCACTTTGTTGATGCTGATGCTCCCTCCCCGTTGAATGGTCCTGTGAATTCCATAAGCTCGATGTAGCGCCAACAAATACATTATTCAGCGATGATGGCGGCATTTCCGCTTTTGACTTTGTGCGATGCGCTTTATTGTTGTAGCGTTGCTCTTTATGGTGTGGCGCAGTGTTGCATTGCAATTTCAATGGTTGCATGCCATGGCAGCAAAATGTAATGAAAGAGAAATGACAGAGCAGAGAAATATTTAAAAATATATAAAAAGTAAGCTGTAGAACGTGAGTAAATACTTCAAAAGTAACAAGTAAACGTGAGGGGCGTGGAGGGAGGCAGCGTCAGTTGGCAGGGAGGAAGTTAATGAACAATAAAGTAAAGTAATGGCAAGCAGCAGGCTGTAAAAGTGTTGGCGGACAGGCAGGCTCTTACAGGACACAGCATGCTGTCCTGCATTCTGCTAGCAACAGACAGACAGACAGACCAAACAGACGGGCCGACCGATCCAAGGACGGCCATACTGGATATGGCACAACTCACCTTTATTGTATTTAACAATAACCATTGGCACTGTGTTTAATGCCACCGTTGGTGCAACGGTTGTGACTGTCGTTGTTTGTGGTATATCTGCAGGATATATATGGAAGAAATACAATATTGTACAAACAGAACAAGCAGTTACAGTGAAATAAAATGCAATGGTATATATAATAGCGGAAGTGGTAATAATGTATGCGCACAATAATAAAGAGGAAGAAAGAGAGAGAAGGTGGCAAAGAATCGATTTACACCGACAATTTTGTACGCTGTAAACGATTCCGGAAAGGTTTTTGTTTTTAAAAGCTGGTTGTTCGGAGAGTTCGGAAGGCATATAGCCAAGATATGCTTAACAAGTTTAGCATTAATGTGCTGTAGTTATTGGTTTCAAAACCAAAAAGCTTAAAGAAAAATATCTAGGTACCTTAACGTCCTTGTCATAAAAATCATATCTTAGATCGAGTGCGCACGTTTTGAATAAATAATAAATAAAGAGATGTTATTATATCGCGTGCAATAACACGGCAAATAATTTACTATTTTATAAGCTGAATTGATTTGACCTTTAATCTGGTAACTTGACTGGAAGAAGCGCTCACTTATCTATTGTACCATATGATCCAAGCAACAGATCAGTCTATTTTCATATACTTGCATGAATGCATATATTGTTTGAGAGGTTTATTGCATATAAGTATGTGGTGTAGCAGAAGTCTAACAATAAAGAGGTTAACTATAAAAGCATTTTATACCTCATCAAATTTAATAACAAGATTTAGAATGAGTGCTTAGAAACAATATTGTCAATTGATTCTAATTGGATATTAGAAAAGCTTTGGTCGAAGCATTTCTGAAGCGTTGATGGGACAAAATTCTCCAGCTAAAAAGATTAAAAAATACAACATTTTGACACTTTTGCTGTAAACGATGGGTTAAACTTGAAGAAGAAGAACCTATAGCTTTTGTCAGGTAGTAGCCTTCGAAAAAAATCAGGAAGTGGTGATTCTTTTGTATTTTGTTGCCATTATATTACCGAAGATATATTTGAAGCATTACACAAGCTGAATATATCCTTCGGGTGGGCTGTAGGGTGCAAGTACATGTTGTAAAAGAAAAACATAGTGCATTTTATTGATATTGTAAAAAGGCAATGAATTGTGAATATTGCTGTTATTGCTGTAGTTTCGGTTAAATTGCAACATTTAACACTTGTGCATTTACACCAACACTTGTTTTTGTGTATGTGTGGAAAAAATTAATAAATATATGGATACATATGCCAATGTAGGAATGTGAGTGTGGACAAACCAAGAGGCTATTGCTTGCATACATACATATGTATATAGAAAGGCAGATGGTTGTCAATCTTTATAGCCTGGTGAATAAGGCATACATACATAAGGTGAAGCTGCAATCTGAGAAGAAATTAAAATGGCCCTCTCTCAAGAAACCCAACTAACTCTCCAAAAGTCTTGCAGAGTCCTGGAATACCTGGAATATGTCTAAGAACAATGCTCGACAGAAGAATCATCTACATAGTATGTCGATGGGTATTACTAAATATTTTCGCAAACATTTTCTCTTCTTTATGTCATTTGCTGAACGGCGCAGACTAGAAGATACTAATCTGCGTTCGAGAAATTAAGTGCTGAAGACCGGTGCTCACTATTAATTTTTTGCATTCTTTGCACAACCTTATTTAATATCTGCAGAAAATAAAAAAATGGCATTTATTTATAAGCAAAAATTTATGAGGAAAAATAATAAGGCTCTGTGCTACAAAATTCAGTTTTAAGACTGAGCCCATTTTCGAATGGAGCTATCGATATAAACAAGATTTTCTACAAGTGGGGGAAATATTAAGGGTAGAAGATTTATATAGTTTAGAGTTCTAGAAACAATTAATTAAAATCTAGAAATCAGCTTTAATTGTTAACATGAAATAAATACAAACAATTTAACCTGCAAGCAGTTGCATATTGCTAACCACACGAGGTGGTAAGCCGGCTTGACTTTTGACTTTGGAGTTTGGAACTTGCAACAACCCGCCCGCCCACCTGCTTGCCACACTGTTTCAATTACAATTAGTGTCACATTAATTATGCAATATTCACGCTC
This sequence comes from Neria commutata, assembly GCA_963457695.1. Taxonomy (NCBI): domain Eukaryota; kingdom Metazoa; phylum Arthropoda; class Insecta; order Diptera; family Micropezidae; genus Neria; species Neria commutata. The sequence continues at coordinate 44,877,480 of OY735246.1, forward strand.
GACTGTGCACATCAAAGGACTCTTCCCCCCTGCTCCACATATGTACCTGTAACTACTACCTGCTGTCCATGCCAGTTTCTCCAGCATGGTCCACTGCTTCATAGCCTGGAACCTTTGTGAAGTCCATATGCTGCCAGCTTTGTCTATGTATGTATTATGTACCTACATATTACTAGCTATATTTGCATGTATGTGTATGTGTGTAAATATGGCAAATTATAACTCAAATACTACGGCTACTATCATTACTACTACGACTACGCCGTTATTAGTGTGCTTAAATGTTAGCATAATGTTTCGTATGTGTGTCTCTACTGCTATATATACATTTGGATCTAAATAATTAAACACGACATTTGTATTGCATTAGAGTTGCCATTTGTGTGCAAAAATAAATCAATCAAATTCACGTGCTCTCTGTAATCGTTCGTGCTTGCCGGGCACCCGCAACAAGCCCGTCACCCCTCCTAAAAATCCCAAATAACTACTCTATGCGACCCTCCACCAGTTTACCTCCTTTCCATAGAGCCATAACAACAACCAACACTACTCCAATTGTTTGTGCATTTATTATCCTTTCTTCTGTTTGTTCGTTGTTGTTGTTGTCCTTTGGCTTAAATGAATTAAACATGCCTCGCTTGCTCTCTCTCTTTCCCATCTGTGCATATCTGTCGCTCTCACTACACCATACACCGTTATTGACTATTCAGGATCTACTACTTACGGTACAATTTAATCGCTCCATCAGTGTCCCCGAGTGAATTCTTCGCCACACAACGATACGAGCCAAAGTCCTGCATATCAACATCGTTTATGGTCAATCGCATTGTAATTTTGTAGCCAGCCTCATACGTTTCAGGAACGAAGCGTTCACCTGCAATGCGAACAAAAATATAGGATGAATACAAATTTACAAGCACATACTCTCAGTGAAATAAGTTAATAATACTGATATATGCTAAAAAACACTGGCGCCGGTGTTTGGTACGAGGACTTCCAAGTTCATTCGCGTTCCTTAGGATTATCTAAAAAACCGAACTTTTTTTTGCTACTTTGATAATTGACGCCATCTCTCGTGACGAACTCTTTGAGACTATTCGTTCCGTTGATAAATTGAATTCTCAATCGCGTTGGGATTTGGCTATAAACTATATTTAAAGGTTCCAATAACTTAAGCTATAAATTTAACACTAATTCGAATTTCTTTCGCGTGCACTTTCCATAAAAATGTTATCAAATTCAGATTTGTTTGAATTTATAAACAGTTAAGGTTTGCGGATTTTACCATTCAGTTTCGGAAACTCAAATGGATTTCAACTCCTTTCAGATAATGAGTGTAATATTTAGAGACCCAAAAACCTTTTATCCAATCAATTGGGAAGACGAAGCTGAAAACAGATTCAGGTCGAGCGTATTCTGAGTTAGTGCGGTAGTTTCTAAAGATGATAACTAAATTTTTTATTTATATTATGTTTTGAATAATTTGTTTAAATGAAATACAGTAATTGTGCTATTTCTGAACTTGTTAGGGAATACAAATACAGAGGCTGTATTTAAAATTAAGTTTGAGTTTTGTAACATCAATAATAATTAATTTTGATGCTCGTTTTGATTACTTGCCTAATGATTTGTTTTTATATTTCTACTTATATTTTAGAAATCGGTATAGAAAAGCCTTATATTTTGATTGCATTACTCTCAATTACTTCCTTGATGATAAAAAAACATAAATTATTAAAAAATATATTTTACCAATTACCTATAAAAGATCTTAAAGACAATATCAGTAACCTACTTCATTGAGTGTATAAATGCATATAAACAGCCTCAAATACAGTTAAGTGAGCACAGAGAATTCCAAGTTGAAGGATGAAAGGCCAAGTAACATACACGTTATAAACATATTTCTGTGGGTGTATCATATAGCTTAACACTAAAGCGCATATACATAGGTGTATGTTCCTGTATGCGCAAATGTCTGTGGTCAGTCTACGTCACCTGTGTGTGTTTGGAGTGTCAATTTGGAGTTCAGGCTAAGCAAGAGTTTGAGCAAAAATTTGGCTATCATTGCCTTTTGCTGTGCTGTGTGCAAAAGCATCTTTATTCCATATGCAAGCAACTAAGAAGGCACAAACAGTAACTGATAAAAGTCTGCGCTCACATATGGATTAAAATATTTTCAAAATTGAAGTGAAAATTGAAGAAACTAACGTGATCTAGTAGATAATTTACTTTATTTAAGGGAATGTCATACAAAATGATCAACACATTGGGGTTTTCATGAATTAAACGCATATGTATATTATAAACAATAATATAAACATATTATTCAACCGAATCATGCTCACTTAATGATTTAAACGGTGTGAAAATGTTCACTTGAATTCACTCAATGTAATAATTATTTTTCTTGTTAGCTACACAAAGACATAAACTTTGCTTTTTCGTTACTTTTCTCACCTGAATATTAATTTCATTTAGAAATATTTTGCTTGTTTAAATTTATTGCGTTAATTATTTTCATTTGAAAATTTTGACAACTGAGTAGTTTGGGTGTATTATCATTCGCATCCTTTCTTCCTGAATGCGTGAATAATTTTCTAGAGAAGTACTGATCTCTTAAATCTATTTGCTTGATTAAATGTATTTCCCTAAACTTTACTTCAAGTACATTTGTATATTATTTCCCAATCAAGAAATGTGCTTACTTAAAAATTTTGTGGTATCTCACTTTAAAGAAGCTTGCCTTTGTTTTTATTAAAACTCTGGAAAAAAAGATATTTTATTGAATATTATTTAAACTATGTATGTAGGTCCCGTTAATTTGTGAAAAATATGACAAGTACAAACAAGTTAATGCGAGAAAGCTAGGCCCACACGGGCTGTTGTTCCAATCAATTATATTAATTATTATTAATTAAACTACTGCTTTTTATTACACATTTTTATCTTATAGCATTATTTTTAAAATTTTACGATATTTATTGCAAAATTGTCAGACAATATTTTTGAAAACATTTTAACACCGAAATTTGTGAAATTTTTGGTTCCACTGTGCTCTTGACGGAAAAGCTCTAAGGACTAACAGTTAAGCAAGTAGGAAATTATGCCATGTGGCCACTTAATTTGGCATTTCAGGCACTCCCTTGCTCTCCCTGAGCTACTAATAGTCTTTACAACCTTGTACTCGTTTTCATGACTTCCCCCACCCCCTTTACAGATTTCGATTAACAGCTGATATTAGAAGAACAAAATTGCTGTATATCACTCTATCATGGATTAGAAATGATTGCATATGGACAAGGAAGGATAGCATTACGAAGACTGAAGCTAGAGTGCATCACGAAAATACACACACTCATAAAGAAACACCTACCGACATGTAAATTGTGGCAGAGATGAAGAAGGAAAGGAAAATTTTGGTGGTAGATACAATTGAAGATAGAAACAATATGTAGGAAAAGGTGTTGCCATTTGCAACAGCCAGGATAACAAGTCGCATGCGAGTAGCACAAAATAGTAGCCCGCACACACAAAAATGCATCAATCACAGAATAAGTAAATTGTATTAATTCTTTACTATTTAATTCATTAGTAAGGGAAACCATTATCACTATGATGAACACCGCTTCTAAAATAATATTATTTAAAAAAAAACGTTTTAAAAATAAGCTTTAATTCATTTAATGTACTAAAAAGTAGAAAATAAATTGTTTCGAAGTCACCAGTATCTTACTATCAACACATATCTTCGAGCAAAAACAAAGCCTGATTATCTATCTCCTCATTCACCTCGAAATCGGGATTCCTTAACTGACCTGTGTTCGATTTGTCAGTCTTGTACCACAGTTCACATTGATTCGATGGGAAGCATGCATATTTGCATAATGACAGCATATCCCAATGAGTATCAGATGTTTGAAAAGCGCCACGCCCCTTATCCTACGCCCATAAAATTTTACCAGTGGGACGACAGAACCCAGAGGCGACTGAATACGAAATTTCATTGCTGCACGACCTTTAGTTCCAAAGCTAATCGAGATCAAAAATTTTGTTTGTATGGGCGGTGCCACGCCCTCTTGTTAACTGCTAGTCTTATTTTCCCAGCAGAACGATATGGATATGTAGTAAGTTCCTACCGAGTTTCATTGATGTGTGATGTGTATAAAATTTTACCACTGGGACGACGCATCCAAGAGGCGACTGCATACGGAATTTCAATGCTGCACGACTTTTAGCTTCAAAGCTAATCGAGATCAAAAATTTGGTTTGTATGGGCGGTGCCACGCCCTCTTGTTCAATCCGATGTTTGCAAAGTTTCAGATCTCTAAGTAGTCGGGAAGTGGGTGAAAAATTTATTACTAGATTTGACGACATACAAACATACCTGAAGTGAAGTTAAAATAAAGCTTATAAAAATAGATAGGTAATTATGAAAAGTCTACTATATAAGAGCGAAAAAGTATAGAAGGAAATTTTTTGAAAACTAAAGGAGGAATTTTTTATCAAATTCATTTGTTAACATAATTGGCACATTTCCAGCTTACTAGTAATTAGATGTTTAATATAAACTTTTTAGTTCGTATTACTATTATTTTTTGTTAGTGTACAACTGTGAAGCTAAAACAGTGTGCACAAATTAAATGGTAAAAGCGGTTTAAGTTGATCTAAAGTCACAGCTGAAGCCAACAGTAGATACCAAGAGGAGTTCTGTAGACAGAATGGAATGAGACGGAGGGATTGGTAAAGGTTCCTGGCAGCAGAAACTGTTTGGATGAATGCTAAGCTCCTGCGAATCTAACAAGGTAAGTTATAAGCGTGTGGGATCTGGTACATACATATGTATATGTGTTTGTATTATAGTTGGAATGAATCACACTCCTATTACCTGCAGAAGCACCGAACCAAAATGAAAGGCAGCGCAGTGAGTAAGAAGTTGTTTTCTAACATCAGTATATCCATTTGAATGGATACAACTTGAATTTTGTGACGGACACACACATGCCGACTCAAAAGAGAACTCAAGCCACACCAAAGAGGGAGCTGGGTATATGTGGACTGGTGAACTGTTGTGTTTGTGTGCAACCAATGTATTTGGCTTCTAATTGGTATTCTAAGCTGTCATCTCTGACATATAATGAAATCCTTCATTACTCTTGCTCTTACAATTAGTTGGATTTGCTGTTGCTCTCTCATGAAGCTACATGTCCACACAAATACGCATATGCTGGCCGATGTTTGTGTGTGTGTCAAGGGAATTATCTCTAAATGTATATGACAGTAATGAGCCAAATTGAAACATTAGCGTTCAACGGGTGAGAGCCAAGACAAGAAGTAGTCATGTAAATAACTAGGCTAATGTTTATGTTTTGTGGAAAAATTAAAAAGTCCTTAAGAAGAGAATTTATGATTAAGTTAAGAAATATGACAGAAAAAATTCTAACATATTTGTGACAAATTGAATATAGAAGCTGACGCATGTCTTTTTTTCTTGTGTGGAATAAGAAAATTTACCAGCATGCAGACAGGCTCATCATACTGATAAGTGAATTCATTTTATTGAAATCTTCCAGATCTTTTTACAAAGCAGAGGATTTTCGAGGGTGGCAAGGAACTTAGTTGGTCTGTTCTCACCATGCCTGACTCCAGCAACTGCAATCGCTATCTTGAAAGAGTGAGACATTCGCATAAGAAGTGGGTAATGGTGTCCTCGCCCTCCAGATAGCGCTCACAGATGCTGTCGTCAGCCAGACCGATACACTTCAGTATTTAGCACAGGGGATATGACGTCAACTAGAAGTCTAAAGTCGGTTTAGGGACCTATTGATATTGAGAGAAGGCCTTTGTTGTGCACCGCGACCGCAAATTGGATCTATTGTACAAGCCTGTATTTAACACAGTTGTGTTAGGCTTTTAATGAAAAGAAGCACTTTGCTAAGATCGGTGTTCTATAGTTTCCGTTGTTCATTTAAAAGGATACCATTTCCATTGAGCAAAATCTTAACTTGGCAATATGTGAGATATGTTTGCACTCAAACTTTCATTATTATAACTTTTTGTTTGCAAAAAATAATCAGATATATGATTTTCTCGCAAAAATAGTCGATTTCAATATGGTCAATATTTTGAAAACTATAGGAACAGTTTTCGACGGAGAATTTTCTTTTGCTACTATTGATTACCATTTTTTTTTAAATTGACGTCATGTTTGCATAATTTATGCATTTCTTTTACACTTCAAGTCAAAAAATCAAGCCAACAAATTCTAATTGAATTAAGCACACACAGATACTCTCTCTTGTATGGAAAGTAAAAGTTACTTCAAAACTCGCACTTAAATTTGCACAGAAGCAGACAGAGACTAAGATATATGCCACATGTGAACGGCACACTCACACACATACCAGACACAGACCAGATGTCTAAGTGCATTTAGCTTTGTTTGCTTGAGATTTCAATTTACTTCACTCAACTCAACTCAACTTCAATGTGCATTCGTCCCTTTACCACATCCCCATTCTGCTCCTGGCATCGTTTGCCTTCTGCTCTCAGCTGAGTTGAGTGGTCTTTGTTTTTTGCCAACGCCACCGCAGTCACAAAGAATGACTAGATAAGTAGTGGTAATATGGGGATTCACGCGCAACCTGTGGAGCAGGGTTGAGTGGGGTTCAGTGAAAATTTGTATGTGTGGAGCACAAAATTTGCTCCACCATATGTAGGGGTGAAACGATGACGTCATCAGTGAAAATGACGTCATCAATGATAATGTAAACAATATGATGACGTCAGTGAAAATGACGTCATCAGTGATAATGTAAACAATATGATAAAAAATAGAATTTCGCAATTCGAATTTCACAAGTAGATGTAATTTGAATAAATATATGTATGTATATATGTATGTATATATGTATGTATATATATATATATGTATGTATGTATATATGTATGTATATAGGTATATATGTATTTTAAAATTTGAAGGTGACGTCATCAGTGGAAATGCAACCCTGCAATACAATTTGAATTTCACAATTTGAATTTCACAATTAGAATTTCGCAATTAGATGTAATTTGAAGCCGTTTATATGTGTAATGTGTGTATGTGTGTATGTATGTGTGTGTATGTGTGTGTATGTATATTAGAATTTCGCAATTAGATGTAATTTGAAGCCGTTTATATATGTATATGTGTGTATGTGTGTGTGTATATGTATATTAGATGTAATTTGAAGTGTGTATGTATATTAGAATTTCACAATTAGATGTAATTTGAAGTGTGTATGTATATTAGAATTTCACAATTAGATGTAATTTGATATGTATGGAGCAAAAATGTGACGTCACCAGTGAAAATTTGTATGTATGGAGCAAAAAAATACTAGAACAATTCCTCCATCGTATGGGAGGAGCAGAAAGTTTACTAAAATCATGTGTGAAAATGCAACCCTGTTTTAAAATTTGAAGGTGACGTCATCAGTGGAAATGCAGCCCAGCAATACAATTTGAATTTCACAATTTAAATTTCACAATTAGAATTTCGCAATTAGATGTAATTTGAAGCTGTTTATATGTGTAATGTGTGTATGTGTGTATGTATGTGTGTGTATGTGTGTGTATGTATATTAGAATTTCGCAATTAGATGTAATTTGAAGCCGTTTATATATGTATATGTGTGTATGTGTGTGTGTATATGTATATTAGATGTAATTTGAAGTGTGTATGTATATTAGAATTTCACAATTAGATGTAATTTGAAGTGTGTATGTATATTAGAATTTCACAATTAGATGTAATTTGATATGTATGGAGCAAAAATGTGACGTCACCAGTGAAAATTTGTATGTATGGAGCAAAAAAATACTAGAACAATTCCTCCATCGTATGGGAGGAGCAGAAAGTTTACTAAAATCATGTGTGAAAATGCAACCCTGTTTTAAAATTTGAAGGTGACGTCATCAGTGGAAATGCAGCCCAGCAATACAATTTGAATTTCACAATTTAAATTTCACAATTAGAATTTCGCAATTAGATGTAATTTGAAGCTGTTAATATATGTATATATGTATGTATATAGGTATATATGTATATATGTATGTATATATGTATGTATGTATATATGTATGTATATGGGATCGAGAACCTAAGCGCGGGGGCAAGCGCGAGAGCGGCTCTATCGTTGTCCATAACAATATGTTTGTTTTATGATAACGCAGGAGCACAGCTAAGAATGAACAGCATATTGGTTCTTGCTAACCATCCATAGAGCGATAATGTGTGCTGTATGATGCATATGACTTAGAATTTTTAAGAGGAAGATCAATTTTGTTTGTTTACATTAAAGATTCGTTGGCGATAGTAGTATATGATGCATTAGCGTGTGAATATTGTTTGTTTACATTAAAGATTCGTTGGCGATAGTAGTATATGACGCATTAGCGTGTGAATATAACTAATGATTTTTATGAGCAGGAACACAGCTAAGAATTAACAACAAGTTGAATATAGCTTATTTCAATCTTGAACTTTTATAAACAAATATTATGAAAATAAAGAAAGAAATGAAGGTTTCAAATACAATCCTATATATTTCATGTTTAAACTAGCAACAGACAAAGTACAGACTTGAGGTATTTTAGCTGAAACTTGTCTCAGTCTTCTCCAAAGCATTGAATATAGAAAATGGATAGTCAACATTTGCTATCTAGTACGCTATTCTTTCACATAATGCGTTCACCATATCAATTGATAGTAACTGCAATCTACAGGAATTTATACTAACAATATTTTATTTAAATAAAATAACAAAAGATTAATAAAAAAATGTTTATTTATTCATTTCAGTATACTGATTTATAAATCTTATAGACTATAACAAACGGAAAAAGCTTAACCTAAAGCAATTAGCATTTACATCTTAATCTAGACATTGTTGTAAAAACTTATGGATTCACAATTTGAACAACATGTTAATTATTTTTCAATTAATTTGATAATGTCCCCACGCTAATGTGTTAACACCATCTTCCTGAATACATCTCTTATCATCTGAACAACTTAATATTAATTTTTTGAGCTCTTGTGTATACAATTGATGAGCTCTTGATCTAAATATATACATATTACCATAGAATTGTTTCTTCCTCAACAAACAATCTTTATAATCTTCTATACTAAGGTTATTTAATAAAGCTTTTTTAACTCCTTTTGCTTTCTTTACTTGTTTACAATTAATCATATCATTAGAATACATCTTTGAGCGAAGACCAATGAATTCCCTCATTATATTGCCATTGTTCTCGTCCTTCATCATTCCGAGAACTTTTTTTATTTTTTAATGGTATATTATAAACATTATCACTAGAATATGCTGAAGTATCAAAATATAAATCAATATCATCTTTAATATCATTATAAAAATCTTCAGTTTTAATAGAGTAAATAAATGAATCTGTATCCATATAATTTAAAGATAAATTTTCATTAAATTTCGATTTCATATAATTATAATGGAAATCATACATTTTTAATTTGGATAATTCAAGTACCGTAAAACCTAAATATATTGGTTTATTATATAACGAATGAACCCTATTCAATTGGATTGCAACCATACTGTTATCTCAAATTGCATTCATTATGGGCTGGTCCTCTATATTTTCCAGTTAAATGACAATGATCAGCCACTCTATCATTACCCAGCTCTTTCCTATAGATATGGCATAATGTGCTTTCATGCTGTTTCATAATTTGCTCTGATGTAAGGAAATTCATTGGCTTTACTATAGCTAAATAATTATAATAAATGTCTTTTAAATCTCTAACTAAATACTCTAAAAATTTTTTTTGCTGAATCTACACCTGAATATTGAACTAATTTACTTAAAGAACTATTAAAACATTTTATATAATAGCTAAAAGCAAAAGGTACATGCTTTTGAATACTCTTAACTTGTGTTGAGTTTTGAAAATTTTCACTTTGTAAAATACATTCAAAATCAGCATATACTACAACGGGTACATCTAACTTTCGCTCATGATTTTTATACCCTACACCTATGGTAATAGGGTATAATAACTTTGTGCGAAAATTGTAACGCATGAAAGGAGCCGTCCTAGGTATAGACATAAGTATATAGAAATGCTTAGAATCACTTTCTGTGTTGATTTCCGGTTGTCCGTCTGTCCGTCTGTCTGTCTGTCTGTCTTGTTGTCCGTTGACGCAGGAGAGAAAGAAGGAGTTGTCCGATTTGGACCAAATTTGGCACACAGTCGCAGTGAACCTTCCACTACTTCAAGTTCCGAGATTAGCCAAATCGGTTAAAGGACACGCCCACAATGGGTCTGTAAGTCCCACTACCCCGGAATATTTCCAGTTAAATTGCTTAAATTTGTGTAATTATTCATTAAAAGGAATGGTATTTGGTATTTAATGTAAGGTGTGGACCCTCTATGTCATACAAAAAAAATGGGCGTGGTCCGCCCACTATATAGACGGTAAGCGGAAAATCCTTATAACTTCCATAACATATACACCAGTCTGTCCATATTTGGTCACTTCATTTCTGGTAAGAATACCTCTTAATTCTCCAAAAATGGGCGTGGTCCGCCCACTCATTTACTTGGTGTAGGGTATTACTCTGTCGGTGAAACCCGACTGATGCTTCCTTACTTGTTTTAACCTAAAACTGTCTTCTTACCGCTTGGCATTTCACCAACAATTTCGTTGCAGCGAAGTTTATGTTTCTGCAGCGCTTCTGAACTGTGTCTATATTGTAAGCATTCGTTACATATAAATATTCGATGTTGATGCTTCGTAACTTGCTTACGCAGCAATCTATCGAAAAAAAAAAAAAATAGAAAACCAAAATATATCAAAATTTTAAATATATAAATCTAATAATATAAATATTGTATATAAATTGTTGTTATTCTTATTATTGAATATATGTACCTTGAAATATGTTTTATCCACACGTAGTGGAACTGCTGTTCTTTCTGGATTAGCATCAGGTTGATATGGTGCTCCTTTTCGACAGCAGTGCTATAGTAGGGACCAACTACTTTATGGAGCTCTTCATCGAATCCGAAAATATTAATGCTGATGCTGCTGTTTTGGTCCTCAAACTTTTTTGTGTCTTTAATTAGTAGAGGGAATGCCAGATCCTTGAAATTTAGCTCTATATTGTTGCGCAAGGTTATTAAATCAGCCTTAATGTCTGCTATTTGATAACTCGAACATCTCTGAGGATTATTTCCAATTGGATACAATGCTGATATTATCGCCCACTTGAAGCAGAATTCATCATTGTTTAGTACATTTATACAGGCTTTCTTCTTGTACACTTCATATGGTAGTGGTAGATACCGCGATCCTTTTATTGGTCTATTGTTATTATTATTATTATTGCTGCACGATGGCAGACAATATTCTGGCTGATGATAGACTTTAGTATGTCGTGTTAACGCATCAGCTCTCGAAAGTGGATGTTTGCATATTTCACATGCAATATCGACTTTATTATGTTTATTTAAAATATGTCGATTTAGCGTATATTTGTAACTAAATCCGCATCCGCACACTTCACAAATGAATCCTTTCATTTTGATTTTTTTTTTAATTACAATAGTTTTGAGCTTTTATCCTTATTGCTGTTCAGGTGAAAGTTGAAACAATACTATTAAAGCTTCACGTTCATTCGCCCTTTATATAAGAAGCGACAATGAGCCGAACGATAATTTTTGCGCTCGGTTTCTGTGTTGTTATTGTTTTTTATGTATGTGCTATTCTATATGTCGGCAGCTCGGGCAGCAAAAAATATACGAAGGATCAGAACGACACTCGGTTAGCTGATATTCCCGACAGCGCTGCGTTCGGTTTCTGTGTTGATGTTGTTTATAATGAAGCTTCGCTCTCGGAAGCACCCGCTGTGTCCTTTGTTGCTGCTGGCTATAATGAAGCTTCGCTCTCGGAAGCACCCGCTATGCCCGTCGTTGCTGCTGTTTGTTTCTGCGTAAGTAATGTCGTGTTCTCTACAAGCTGAATCCAAGGGATTAATTCCTCTATCACCTCTTGCTAAACGTTTTTCAATTTCGTCCCCGGCCCACAAAACTGATAGCCTGGTAAATGAAGTTCCACTGGTAACGAATTTATTAGAACCTTAGCAAATTTTAAACACAGGCATTCAACGCTATAACAAATTACTAATACAATATTGGATACGGACTTCGCCTTGTGTGGGAATATTTTTGATAGAGTTTAAGCAAAATGTTCTTTTAAAAATAGGTCATGTCAAATCATATAATCAACTAGGTATTATATATATATATATTAAACAATGAAAGTCATTTTTTGTCATTCATTTTATGATTTCCGATTTTAAAAGTGTATCAGCTTATCCGCTATCAGCTTATCCGCTATCAGCTTATCTGCTATCAGCTTATCTGCTATCTGCTTATCTGATATCAGCTTATCTGCTATCTGCTTATCTGATATCAGCTTATCTGCTATCAGATATCAGCTTATCAGCTCTATATCAGCTCTATACCAGCTCTAAACCAGCTCTTTATCAGCTTATCTGCTATCAGATATCAGCTTATCAGCTCTATATCAGCTCTATACCAGCTCTAAACCAGCTCTTTATCAGCTTATCTGCTATCAGATATCAGGTATCAGATATCAGGTAACAGGTTATCAGCTATCAGGTCTATCAGATGTCAGGTATTAGGTATATATCAGTTCCACTTACAACGAATTTATTATATTATTAAGTAGACTTCCTCCAACAACAAATCGATTAGGAGTGATTTGATTTTTATAGTATACTACCATATTATAATGAATAATGTTTTAACCTTTCACACGGTCCATTAAAGACTAATGTAAATCAACAAATGTATCAGATGTCAGGTATTAGGTATATATCAGTTCCACTTACAACGAATTTATTATATTATTAAGTAGACTTCCTCCAACAACAAATCGATTAGGAGTGATTTGATTTTTATAGTATACTACCATATTATAATGAATAATGTTTTAACCTTTCACACGGTCCATTAAAGACTAATGTAAATCAACAAATGTATCAGATGTCAGGTATTAGGTATATATCAGTTCCACTTACAACGAATTTATTATATTATTAAGTAGACTTCCTCCAACAACAAATCGATTAGGAGTGATTTGATTTTTATAGTATACTACCATATTATAATGAATAATGTTTTAACCTTTCACACGGTCCATTAAAGACTAATGTAAATCAACAAATGTGTATGTTTCAAATAGATTGTCATCAGTTGCTAAGATGCGTCTAATAAAACAACACCAAAACATAATTGATAGAAATGTCTATATTTCTTCAAATAATCATCAAAAACTAAGACACAGTTCACTACTTCCTAACACCATAAGAGCCCTTATTGTTGGACCATCAAATTGCGGAAAGACCAATGTTATGATAGGTCTAATAGAAAGTCCTAATGGGCTAAAATTTGAAAATATATATTTGTATTCAAAATCTTTACATCAGCCTAAATATAAATATTTAAGACAATTGATAACACCAATTAAAGGTATGGGGTTCTATACATTTTCTGAAAATGAACACGTTATACCGCCGGACAAGGCTAAAAGAAATTCCATCATGATTTTTGATGATGTTACCTGCGAGAAACAAAATAATATTCGTGCATATTTCTGCATGGGTCGGCATAAAAATGTTGATAGCTTCTATCTGTGTCAAACATATACACGTATACCAAAGCATTTAATACGCGACAATGCTAACATGATAAATATATTTAAACAAGATGAACTGAATATGAAGCATATATATCATGATCATGTTGGTAGGGATATGTCATTTAAAACGTTTTGTTAAATGTACACAGAATGTTGGAAGGACAAATATGGATTCCTTGTTTAAGCAAGATGAACTGAATATGAAGTATATATATCAAGATCATGTTGGTAGGGATATGTCATTTAAAACGTTTTGTTAAATGTACACAGAATGTTGGAAGGATAAATATAGATTCCTTGTTTAAGCAAGATGAACTGAATATGAAGCATATATATCATGATAATGTTGGTAGGGATATATCATTTAAAACGTTTTGTTAAATGTACACAGAATGTTGGAAGGATAAATATGGATTCCTTGGTATAAGTAAAGATGACGATATTGATTCTGGACGCTATAGAAAGGGATTCAATATTTTTGTTAAACAATAAAATGTTAGATGCTGTAACTAAATGTTTAGTATGTTACCAACTATCTGCTATCAAGTAAATCAAGATGATGAATCAGATGTAATAGCTTGAGAGCAGATAGCTGATAACCTGATACCTGATACCTAATACCTGACATCTGATAGACCTGATAGCTGATAACCTGTTACCTGATATCTGATACCTGATAACCTGATACCTGATATCTGATACCTGATATCTGATAGCAGATAAGCTGATAAAGAGCTGGTTTAGAGCTGGTATAGAGCTGATATAGAGCTGATAAGCTGATATCTGATAGCAGATAAGCTGATAAAGAGCTGGTTTAGAGCTGGTATAGAGCTGATATAGAGCTGATAAGCTGATATCTGATAGCAGATAAGCTGATATCAGATAAGCAGATAGCAGATAAGCTGATATCAGATAAGCAGATAGCAGATAAGCTGATAGCAGATAAGCTGATAGCGGATAAGCTGATAGCGGATAAGCTGATACACTTTTAAAATCGGAAATCATAAAATGAATGACAAAAAATGACTTTCATTGTTTAATATATATATATATAATACCTAGTTGATTATATGATTTGACATGACCTATTTTTAAAAGAACATTTTGCTTAAACTCTATCAAAAATATTCCCACACAAGGCGAAGTCCGTATCCAATATTGTATTAGTAATTTGTTATAGCGTTGAATGCCTGTGTTTAAAATTTGCTAAGGTTCTAATAAATTCGTTACCAGTGGAACTTCATTTACCAGGCTATCAGTTTTGTGGGCCGGGGACGAAATTGAAAAACGTTTAGCAAGAGGTGATAGAGGAATTAATCCCTTGGATTCAGCTTGTAGAGAACACGACATTACTTACGCAGAAACAAACAGCAGCAACGACGGGCATAGCGGGTGCTTCCGAGAGCGAAGCTTCATTATAGCCAGCAGCAACAAAGGACACAGCGGGTGCTTCCGAGAGCGAAGCTTCATTATAAACAACATCAACACAGAAACCGAACGCAGCGCTGTCGGGAATATCAGCTAACCGAGTGTCGTTCTGATCCTTCGTATATTTTTTGCTGCCCGAGCTGCCGACATATAGAATAGCACATACATAAAAAACAATAACAACACAGAAACCGAGCGCAAAAATTATCGTTCGGCTCATTGTCGCTTCTTATATAAAGGGCGAATGAACGTGAAGCTTTAATAGTATTGTTTCAACTTTCACCTGAACAGCAATAAGGATAAAAGCTCAAAACTATTGTAATTAAAAAAAAAATCAAAATGAAAGGATTCATTTGTGAAGTGTGCGGATGCGGATTTAGTTACAAATATACGCTAAATCGACATATTTTAAATAAACATAATAAAGTCGATATTGCATGTGAAATATGCAAACATCCACTTTCGAGAGCTGATGCGTTAACACGACATACTAAAGTCTATCATCAGCCAGAATATTGTCTGCCATCGTGCAGCAATAATAATAATAATAACAATAGACCAATAAAAGGATCGCGGTATCTACCACTACCATATGAAGTGTACAAGAAGAAAGCCTGTATAAATGTACTAAACAATGATGAATTCTGCTTCAAGTGGGCGATAATATCAGCATTGTATCCAATTGGAAATAATCCTCAGAGATGTTCGAGTTATCAAATAGCAGACATTAAGGCTGATTTAATAACCTTGCGCAACAATATAGAGCTAAATTTCAAGGATCTGGCATTCCCTCTACTAATTAAAGACACAAAAAAGTTTGAGGACCAAAACAGCAGCATCAGCATTAATATTTTCGGATTCGATGAAGAGCTCCATAAAGTAGTTGGTCCCTACTATAGCACTGCTGTCGAAAAGGAGCACCATATCAACCTGATGCTAATCCAGAAAGAACAGCAGTTCCACTACGTGTGGATAAAACATATTTCAAGGTACATATATTCAATAATAAGAATAACAACAATTTATATACAATATTTATATTATTAGATTTATATATTTAAAATTTTGATATATTTTGGTTTTCTATTTTTTTTTTTTTTCGATAGATTGCTGCGTAAGCAAGTTACGAAGCATCAACATCGAATATTTATATGTAACGAATGCTTACAATATAGACACAGTTCAGAAGCGCTGCAGAAACATAAACTTCGCTGCAACGAAATTGTTGGTGAAATGCCAAGCGGTAAGAAGACAGTTTTAGGTTAAAACAAGTAAGGAAGCATCAGTCGGGTTTCACCGACAGAGTAATACCCTACACCAAGTAAATGAGTGGGCGGACCACGCCCATTTTTGGAGAATTAAGAGGTATTCTTACCAGAAATGAAGTGACCAAATATGGACAGACTGGTGTATATGTTATGGAAGTTATAAGGATTTTCCGCTTACCGTCTATATAGTGGGCGGACCACGCCCATTTTTTTTGTATGACATAGAGGGTCCACACCTTACATTAAATACCAAATACCATTCCTTTTAATGAATAATTACACAAATTTAAGCAATTTAACTGGAAATATTCCGGGGTAGTGGGACTTACAGACCCATTGTGGGCGTGTCCTTTAACCGATTTGGCTAATCTCGGAACTTGAAGTAGTGGAAGGTTCACTGCGACTGTGTGCCAAATTTGGTCCAAATCGGACAACTCCTTCTTTCTCTCCTGCGTCAACGGACAACAAGACAGACAGACAGACAGACGGACAGACGGACAACCGGAAATCAACACAGAAAGTGATTCTAAGCATTTCTATATACTTATGTCTATACCTAGGACGGCTCCTTTCATGCGTTACAATTTTCGCACAAAGTTATTATACCCTATTACCATAGGTGTAGGGTATAAAAATCATGAGCGAAAGTTAGATGTACCCGTTGTAGTATATGCTGATTTTGAATGTATTTTACAAAGTGAAAATTTTCAAAACTCAACACAAGTTAAGAGTATTCAAAAGCATGTACCTTTTGCTTTTAGCTATTATATAAAATGTTTTAATAGTTCTTTAAGTAAATTAGTTCAATATTCAGGTGTAGATTCAGCAAAAAAAATTTTTAGAGTATTTAGTTAGAGATTTAAAAGACATTTATTATAATTATTTAGCTATAGTAAAGCCAATGAATTTCCTTACATCAGAGCAAATTATGAAACAGCATGAAAGCACATTATGCCATATCTATAGGAAAGAGCTGGGTAATGATAGAGTGGCTGATCATTGTCATTTAACTGGAAAATATAGAGGACCAGCCCATAATGAATGCAATTTGAGATAACAGTATGGTTGCAATCCAATTGAATAGGGTTCATTCGTTATATAATAAACCAATATATTTAGGTTTTACGGTACTTGAATTATCCAAATTAAAAATGTATGATTTCCATTATAATTATATGAAATCGAAATTTAATGAAAATTTATCTTTAAATTATATGGATACAGATTCATTTATTTACTCTATTAAAACTGAAGATTTTTATAATGATATTAAAGATGATATTGATTTATATTTTGATACTTCAGCATATTCTAGTGATAATGTTTATAATATACCATTAAAAAATAAAAAAAGTTCTCGGAATGATGAAGGACGAGAACAATGGCAATATAATGAGGGAATTCATTGGTCTTCGCTCAAAGATGTATTCTAATGATATGATTAATTGTAAACAAGTAAAGAAAGCAAAAGGAGTTAAAAAAGCTTTATTAAATAACCTTAGTATAGAAGATTATAAAGATTGTTTGTTGAGGAAGAAACAATTCTATGGTAATATGTATATATTTAGATCAAGAGCTCATCAATTGTATACACAAGAGCTCAAAAAATTAATATTAAGTTGTTCAGATGATAAGAGATGTATTCAGGAAGATGGTGTTAACACATTAGCGTGGGGACATTATCAAATTAATTGAAAAATAATTAACATGTTGTTCAAATTGTGAATCCATAAGTTTTTACAACAATGTCTAGATTAAGATGTAAATGCTAATTGCTTTAGGTTAAGCTTTTTCCGTTTGTTATAGTCTATAAGATTTATAAATCAGTATACTGAAATGAATAAATAAACATTTTTTTATTAATCTTTTGTTATTTTATTTAAATAAAATATTGTTAGTATAAATTCCTGTAGATTGCAGTTACTATCAATTGATATGGTGAACGCATTATGTGAAAGAATAGCGTACTAGATAGCAAATGTTGACTATCCATTTTCTATATTCAATGCTTTGGAGAAGACTGAGACAAGTTTCAGCTAAAATACCTCAAGTCTGTACTTTGTCTGTTGCTAGTTTAAACATGAAATATATAGGATTGTATTTGAAACCTTCATTTCTTTCTTTATTTTCATAATATTTGTTTATAAAAGTTCAAGATTGAAATAAGCTATATTCAACTTGTTGTTAATTCTTAGCTGTGTTCCTGCTCATAAAAATCATTAGTTATATTCACACGCTAATGCGTCATATACTACTATCGCCAACGAATCTTTAATGTAAACAAACAATATTCACACGCTAATGCATCATATACTACTATCGCCAACGAATCTTTAATGTAAACAAACAAAATTGATCTTCCTCTTAAAAATTCTAAGTCATATGCATCATACAGCACACATTATCGCTCTATGGATGGTTAGCAAGAACCAATATGCTGTTCATTCTTAGCTGTGCTCCTGCGTTATCATAAAACAAACATATTGTTATGGACAACGATAGAGCCGCTCTCGCGCTTGCCCCCGCGCTTAGGTTCTCGATCCCATATACATACATATATACATACATACATATATACATACATATATACATATATACCTATATACATACATATATACATATATTAACAGCTTCAAATTACATCTAATTGCGAAATTCTAATTGTGAAATTTAAATTGTGAAATTCAAATTGTATTGCTGGGCTGCATTTCCACTGATGACGTCACCTTCAAATTTTAAAACAGGGTTGCATTTTCACACATGATTTTAGTAAACTTTCTGCTCCTCCCATACGATGGAGGAATTGTTCTAGTATTTTTTTGCTCCATACATACAAATTTTCACTGGTGACGTCACATTTTTGCTCCATACATATCAAATTACATCTAATTGTGAAATTCTAATATACATACACACTTCAAATTACATCTAATTGTGAAATTCTAATATACATACACACTTCAAATTACATCTAATATACATATACACACACACATACACACATATACATATATAAACGGCTTCAAATTACATCTAATTGCGAAATTCTAATATACATACACACACATACACACACATACATACACACATACACACATTACACATATAAACAGCTTCAAATTACATCTAATTGCGAAATTCTAATTGTGAAATTTAAATTGTGAAATTCAAATTGTATTGCTGGGCTGCATTTCCACTGATGACGTCACCTTCAAATTTTAAAACAGGGTTGCATTTTCACACATGATTTTAGTAAACTTTCTGCTCCTCCCATACGATGGAGGAATTGTTCTAGTATTTTTTTGCTCCATACATACAAATTTTCACTGGTGACGTCACATTTTTGCTCCATACATATCAAATTACATCTAATTGTGAAATTCTAATATACATACACACTTCAAATTACATCTAATTGTGAAATTCTAATATACATACACACTTCAAATTACATCTAATATACATATACACACACACATACACACATATACATATATAAACGGCTTCAAATTACATCTAATTGCGAAATTCTAATATACATACACACACATACACACACATACATACACACATACACACATTACACATATAAACGGCTTCAAATTACATCTAATTGCGAAATTCTAATTGTGAAATTCAAATTGTGAAATTCAAATTGTATTGCAGGGTTGCATTTCCACTGATGACGTCACCTTCAAATTTTAAAATACATATATACCTATATACATACATATATACATACATACATATATATATATATACATACATATATACATACATATATACATACATATATTTATTCAAATTACATCTACTTGTGAAATTCGAATTGCGAAATTCTATTTTTTATCATATTGTTTACATTATCACTGATGACGTCATTTTCACTGACGTCATCATATTGTTTACATTATCATTGATGACGTCATTTTCACTGATGACGTCATCGTTTCACCCCTACATATGGTGGAGCAAATTTTGTGCTCCACACATACAAATTTTCACTGAACCCCACTCAACCCTGCTCCACAGGTTGCGCGTGAATCCCCATATTACCACTACTTAGATACGTCGTCGTTCTGCAGCCTGCCGTCCGAAAAGCCATTGAAGGCAGAAAGTGGAATAGCAGCAGGAGTGGAGCAACAGGAGCAGAAGCAATGCTAGGACTGCCAGTAGCTTGGAAATTTAATGCCTGACACAAAAGGATCAAGGTTCACGTGAATGCATGATAGGGGCCAACAAATTAAAATAGACTTCCAGAGAGACCGCAACTGTAAGTCATTCTTCTACATTGGCCTAGTCTCTTGCATACATCTTCGCTAGCACACAAGCAAAGGAATCCCTTCTCTTTGTTTTATTTGGTGAATATGTGCGTGTGTGTGTGTGTGTGTGCGTGCGGCGCTTGCAGAACTGCCAAGTGACCTCAAGTCAAGTCCAGACAAATAGTATTCTTCCGCTTTAGCCCCATCTCATTCGCGGCTTCTCATTTAACTCCCGCGTTCACTTTGCCTTTGCTTTCGGCTTGGCAACATTTTAATTAAATGTCAAAAGAAATGTTGGTGGCGATATTTTAAAGCATATAACATGACGTTCGCAGTGAAGTTGCATATTCAATTTAAAACTACTAGAGTGTATGTGAGACCTTAGCCTTAGCGTGTAGGTATGTGTACAGGTCGAGTTTGATATCAAAAGTTAAAAAACAACGTTGGTCTTAATTTAAAGAAAAAAAGTACTTTAATTTGTTTTTAAATATCGCTTTTAACAAACAATATCATCAAAAATTTACAGTTCAAATCAGTAAAATCGTATAAAAATTTTATAAGTTTCAAATCAATAAACTTCTTTACGATTCCTATAGTCGAAATTACCTCGGGTAAGGCCGAAAACATTGTGATGTCATCTGATATTCAGCATAATGGAATAAATAAAGATTTTGGCAGATATCGTAAACTGAGAAGGCTAAATATAATATGTAAATATGTATATACATATTTGCCGCAACAGCCCGTAGGAAATGACTTAGGCATAGCTCTCTCGCATTATCTTTTGAATACATGCTAGCAAGCAAGTTAACGGGACCTACACATTTATTCTATGGCCATGTCTGAAGGGGAAGTTTTTGTTAAGCTTTTTCGGTAGAATCTGTTTACAGAATAATATTCTCTGCGAGTTGTCAAGTTCGTCGTCGAGAAAGTCAGTTATTTTAGTTGGTATGAGGCTTTAAAACCATACAGGTGACTCCACGCTTCAGCGCCTGAACACTTAATTACTGTGCCACGGCGAATACAAAAATATAAACATTTTTATTTGTCCTTTTAATTTTTTACTAGCAAATTTTTAATATAAAAAATTTCCTCCAAAACAAATTTTATATTGAATTTCAAAGTGAGCGAAAATATGCAAACAGTAAGATGAAAATTTTTTTTTAAGATTAATAAAGTAAGTGCTACCTTCAAAAAGTCTGGAATTTTTTTTAACCAAATTCGCTTTGATTTCTTCAGTTATTATATATTATGCTCTAAAATTCAAGTCTGAATTTTAAATGGAAATATCACTCGGTTCTAGAGTGCAATGAGACGTTTTTTACGGTCTATTACCACTAAGTTGCAACACTGTACTCTTTCCAACCACACTTATACTTATTTGTGTTGCTGTTGTTGTGCATGCGCTGAGAAGGATACCCACTAAAAGCCATTTTATCACAAAAAGCTCTTAGCTGTGCAAATTAAAATCTTGAAGCTAAAAGGCATTCGCAATTTGCTTCAACAGAAAATCAAACAACTTCATTGCTCCGCCAGTAGTAAATCAGGCACGCCAATGCACTGACACTCACACACCCAAACACTCACACTTAGCATTGCATCACTTACCCGGTACTATGATGGTGTCGTTTTTCATCCAATAGTTTATAGACTTCGGATACGCTTCGGACTGGCATTCCAGTGTTATATTCTGACCAATTGCCGCACCGACTAATTGATTCTGTATCCAGATCATGGGTGGAACTGAAAGGAAGATGATGGTGAGTTAGACATACAGACATACAAATACATACACTTAGACTTATTTGCATAGGCATGCATGTGTATATGTGCAGTAGGAATATTTTTAGTTCGAGTGTGACTGGAATTGCTTCAATACGGAAAACTGAAATTGAAACTCTGTGCGCAACTGAAATTTAATTGCTCCAAGAAGGATGGACGGGTAAAATAGAGGGTCTCTATATTTTTGTCCTGTTTTTAATTAGTGCAACTACTGCTGCACTTAGTGGCTGCTACTACAAAATTCATCAATGAATTATTCACAGCGGCATTTGATATAATGCCTTTGGCTTTTTGGCTGAGTGCGAAAGTGTATGCAATATTGATGCAAGAAAATATTTGTTTGACTTTTGGCGGAGTAGCTCGTCGGGTAAACGCTGTTGGTGAGAGTTGCAAGCTTGGCGAAATGGTTGTTGCCTAACATAGTAAATGAGGCTTGGTCCTCGCCCTGAAGCTTTTTACCCGAGCAAATATCTAGATTTTCCTTTGAAATTTACACAAATTATTGTTTCTTTTTAAAAAAGAGTTGTTTTTTTGGGAATCTCTAGGATATAAATCAAAACTGTTTTTGGTAAGGTACCTTTCTGCGGAAGATTACATGAGGATATTTGAAGATTTTCTGTATTTTATCTTAAATCATTTCAAAATCTGGCGTAAAATAACGATTAATTAGTTACTCTTATTTTTAATCGAAATAAGCAATAAGTAATTGATTTTTGGTAAATTAAATTTTAAAAATAATATTTGGATCGCCTTCTTATATAGTATCGTTCAAAAACTTCTACATCTTCGGCTTTCAAGTTCTAGGTAGAGGAGTAGGTACGTTAAATTATTGTTAGACTTGATGGATTTCGGTTCAGTCAGTTATTTAGTCGTCATAAGGAGCTGCGGAACCAGTGCATTTTTTGGATGTGTCTTAAGGGTACAACTTGAAAAGACTAAACATATATTGTTGGTCTTAAGAATCAAATATGAAGACATAGCATATTAGTCCAGAGAATAAACTCAAAAATTAATTTATCTAAATTTATTCAACTAATTATTTTATTTTGAGACACAGATTTTTCTAATTGTATTATCACTTGATTTGACCAACAATACAAGCATGACTTTCATGAATTTTCCTCCAAAATCCTCTGCATTATTTGCACTAAAATTTTTTACAGTTTCAATACTGAAAATTTCTTCAAGATATTTAACTAAAATTTAAAGTGTTCCACAGAGAGAGAAGAAGAGAGGGAGCGAGCGAGTTGATTTTATTCCACCGCAGGCAACCAACTATATTTAGGACTTGCACAGGCAAAAGGCACACAAGTTCAACTTAATTTTCCTAATTTTCTTTCACAGCGACTGAGGGAAAACACTAACAGCAACAGCTACAATGCGAAAACAAACTATACTCAATTATTTACATCAGAACGTTTTTCACCGCCCCGCCAGAGTCCCTTTGTCATGGCTTGATGGAGTAGTGCGGTTGGCAAATGTGGAACCATAACAAAGAAATTCTATTACCAAGGCGAACAAGCTTAATGCAACCCTGTTGCGCTGTTGTTGTTGCTGTTGGTGCAGTTGGTGCTGCTGGCGTTTGGCTCCTGCTTCCAGTTGCATTACGAGCTTGGTTGTTGTTGCAACTTTACCGCTTGATGCCGTTGCTGCCTTCATTTGTGAGGCATGCAGCTGCATGCAACAACTCCAGCAACAACAACTTGTTCCACAAAAAAGTAGTATGCAGTTTTTTGCTTGCTTCATTATTGTAAAAGCAAATTTACCACATTTGCGCTAGATGAGGAGAGCGGCAAAGAGGGGTATGGCGAATAGATGCTGTTAAAATAACACTATGCAACAAATTGGCTACTTTATAATGCGACTGACAAGTTTCACTTCTACATACTTAAAAAGCAATTTTGACTGATGCTATAAAATTGTCTACCATGTCCCGTTTTTTCAAAAATACAATTTCCGTTTTATTGCATTTTTAAACAATTATTGATTATTTTCCTCATAACAGTAGAGCATTGCAGCAATGAATTTCCACGATTTTGGTTATAATTTAATTGGAAAATTTTAGTATTTTATTGAAGTGTTCTGCTCGCATTTAAACTTTAGTTGATATATTATTAAAAACATATTATTTTCTTAAAATCTTCTTCAGAAACCAGAGAAAACACTCATTTATTCTGTTGGATAGTGTAATGAAGTGTAGTGATAGAGGAAGTCCTTCACTATTGTACACTAACACTGCATGCCATGACTTGAAAATGCAACCGCCTGCATAAAAAGGCAGCAGCCGGAAGTGGCAGAGAAAACAAATTAAAAGTGTAAAAGAAAAACTCTACAAACAAAACAAAATGAGTGAAAATGGAAAAATTAGCACTACCAACACATACACACGTTTCAACTGCACACAGATGTGCGTATGTTAGAAAAGCAAATTAGCCACTCCCCTGCACTCTTCAAAGGTTTTAGTAAACACTGGGGGAAAATGATTACGGTAAAATGTGATGGAGTAAGCAGTGTGGAAAGTGGAAAGTGGGGCTCAAGCGAGTGCAAAATAGGATTCAATTAAAACGAACTTACAGTGCACAATTAGCATGACGCGCTTGCTGACCGTGGGCGGTATGCCGTTGGAGGCTATACACAGATACGCGCCCATATTCAGGCGATTTACTTTTGCTATGGTCAAGTACGATCCATTATAGCTGATAACTGTAAGAGAAAAAAGCATAGTTTAGAATGGGGAGAAAATACAGAAAAGGCGTTAGTTGAATACTAGTATTTACAACTTTTTCATAAAGCTTAAAGCTTACACACACACGTATATAAGTCATAAGCTCAATCCAGGCATTTTGCCAAGAAGCACGAAATCTCCTCTAATTCTCGAAAATTTTTAAAAAGCATATAAATAACAGGCATACATCTTAAGTTTCGTAAAATTTCTTTTTTACATATTTATAGTTACTAGAGATCATGTCACGAAAAACGACAAGTCTTAAATTTTGAATTGAATTATTTCTAAGTTTCCTCAAATTTCTTATAATCAGGATGGACAAAAGATTATTTGAAATAATTTTAAATTAGCTATTATAAATTAGGTATTATTCTTTATATATTTTTAAAGTCAATTTTAAATTTTCCGACGAAGATAAGATACATATGACGCGCCCAGAGCAAAAACGACTCTTATAATTTCACAGAGCAAAAACGCTTCAAAAAATTACACACCGTACATGTGACACTAACACATATTTGCATGCATGCTCGGTTGCAGAGCTCGGAGCAACCGTCGGTTTCGTCAGTGTCGCTGCTGATGCCAAGCAGAACAGACCGAGGGTGGGTTTTGTTCTGCTTGTTCACATGTATGTCGCTACCACGTGGTAAAATCCGGTTTTGAGAAATATCTATGCTACCAACGAAAAATTCTTGATGCTTTGCCGTCTTGTCGAATTTTCGTTTAGCAGGCTGTAAATTGAAAAATTACAATTTCCTATTAGCCAAAAAAATATGTTTGCTTGCCTTTAAATTTTATCACTTCTAAACGCAATATGTAAATTTTTTGGAAATTTCGCTTTATTTAATATTTGTTCATTTATTTTATTTGCGTTGATATATTTTGATAAATCACTTTTTTTTAGATTTTACAGATACTTTTCGTCAAATCTTTTTTGAGATCAAATTATTTAAAGATCACATTAAATACAAATATAAACTGATGACGTTTCGGCAATATATGTATGTATAGCCCTTTCATCTCCTAATTCTGCATCTAATTTGCCGCTGTCTTTCAGTCTCTAAGCAGCACACCCGGCAACAGCATTATTTGAGCTGTTCGTCCGTTTGTGTAAGTTTTTTATACAAACTTGCCTGAGATCCTGCTTTGCTTTGTGTGGGTTTTTCCCGCGAATTTTTCACCTGTTTCAAGGCATTCAATCGTTTGACTGCGGACGGCTAGAGACTTGCAGGTGTTTGGCGGGGTTCTCTATTATAAAAGGTCGCTTGCAGATTTAGAAAGAATAAAGCGTGAACATCTTGTGGAAGAAATCGGTCTTTGTGATCTTTAAGAAGCAGTTAACAAAATAAATAAATTCGAAATTGAGGAAGGCTTTCATGAGAGAACGTACTATTTTCAATATGCAACCGATTTTTCTATTTTAAATCAAAGCAATATTCTAATGGCAAAGATCAACGGTCGCAAAGTTATTTATAACTCATCGGGATGATTCTATTTCATTGTATAAATTAACTATTTGGTGTGAATTCATGATAAAAGCGATGAGGGTGGTAAAAAGTGAAAATTCAGTTTGATGCAATTGCATTTCTTTCTATTTTCGCAAAATTTTTTATGCCATTCATGTAATATCAAATTAAGGTCAAGGTTTCGAATTTATTTATTTTGTTAACTGCTTCTTAAAGATCACAAAGACCGATTTCTTCCACAAGATGTTCACGCTTTATTCTTTCTAAATCTGCAAGCGACCTTTTATAATAGAGAACCCCGCCAAACACCTGCAAGTCTCTAGCCGTCCGCAGTCAAACGATTGAATGCCTTGAAACAGGTGAAAAATTCGCGGGAAAAACCCACACAAAGCAAAGCAGGATCTCAGGCAAGTTTGTATAAAAAACTTACACAAACGGACGAACAGCTCAAATAATGCTGTTGCCGGGTGTGCTGCTTAGAGACTGAAAGACAGCGGCAAATTAGATGCAGAATTAGGAGATGAAAGGGCTATACATACATATATTGCCGAAACGTCATCAGTTTATATTTGTATTTAATGTGATCTTTAAATAATTTGATCTCAAAAAAGATTTGACGAAAAGTATCTGTAAAATCTAAAAAAAAGTGATTTATCAAAATATATCAACGCAAATAAAATAAATGAACAAATATTAAATAAAGCGAAATTTCCAAAAAATTTACATATTGCGTTTAGAAGTGATAAAATTTAAAGGCAAGCAAACATATTTTTTTGGCTAATAGGAAATTGTAATTTTTCAATTTACAGCCTGCTAAACGAAAATTCGACAAGACGGCAAAGCATCAAGAATTTTTCGTTGGTAGCATAGATATTTCTCAAAACCGGATTTTACCACGTGGTAGCGACATACATGTGAACAAGCAGAACAAAACCCACCCTCGGTCTGTTCTGCTTGGCATCAGCAGCGACACTGACGAAACCGACGGTTGCTCCGAGCTCTGCAACCGAGCATGCATGCAAATATGTGTTAGTGTCACATGTACGGTGTGTAATTTTTTGAAGCGTTTTTGCTCTGTGAAATTATAAGAGTCGTTTTTGCTCTGGGCGCGTCATATATAATCTAGGAAATATATTTTGCGGTAGAACAGTGTTCCTTTAAGGGAACTAGCAATATTTTTTCTCTTCCAGGTAAATTTAACTGCATATAGCTTGCGCCTAGCAGGGGCGCCTGGAGAAAAGCTTTACGTCAAGCCATAGCCCAGTAGCGGATCGTTTTGACCAAATAAGCAAGTAAGTCAAATAATTTGTCAAAAATTTACGGTATATGCAATTCTATTCTTTCGCCCTTCTGCGCTACTTCTTCGTTCCCAAGGTCAATTAAACAAAAGTTCCTTTTCTAAACGTTGACTTTTAGTGGACGCAACGAATCGTAGTAACAGATAAGCAATGGCCAAGAGGAATGAAATGACAGGAAGAAACGAAACTGGCGTTTGTTATAAAAATATTTTTAATATTTGAACCTGTTATTTCGATGAAGTCAACATTAAGCATCCTTGTAGGTATTTGCAACCCAACTTGCTTTTATTCTGTTTGATCTCTTCTTGAAGCTCTTGTTTTGAGTTGCGAGAGGTTACTTTGCATATAAAATCACTGAAGCCCTAATTAGAGGAGAACTTGGTTGGGGTGGAAAAAAGTGTAAATCATAAAGATATTTTTATAGATTTCGATATCTCTTGAAACAGTTATAGCACAGCTCAACGAAACCAACACTTATTTAGTTCTGGAAGCAAATCATACTTGCCTAAAGAATTTTTGAACGTTAATAGCAACTCTTAAAATCTTTTTATGGTTATAACGGTTTGTCAGTTTCGAAGAAATGCCTTTTATATGTTTCTGTAATTTAAAAGTTTTTTACTAAGGATTGGTGCCCACCGACCGATATCAAATTTTCAATTGCCAATCTAAATATTACGCATCTCTGCACCGAAACTTGAAATCATTACTAAAATTTGTATAATTTGTTAATCAACATAGCCATTTTCTGGAATATGTGTTCAGTTTACAAAATCAGGCTCTTGCTATGCCAAATTATGCTAAAATGCCAAACTTAATTTGCATGCTGTTCAATGTCTGCTTCTTCTGCTTTTTACTGCAGTTCCATTTCAGCAGATTTCGAGCATTTTCAATTACGCAATAAATAACTTATCTCTGCCAGCCAGCAGCAAATGTGTGTGTGTGTGTGTGTGTATGTGCATCAGTTTCATTCGCAATACATGTAAAATTCAATTGAATTTCATTTCTACAATACAATTCAGCTTTTCCGGCACAGGACAATGATAATTCAGAAATGTTGCTACAAAAGTGAAGGACACTCTCAAGGGAATGGCAGATGAAAATTGACAGCGAGTAAAGTTCAAGAACAAATAAATAATGAACAGTCTGACAAAGATTAAAATAAATTTGTTAGAAACACATATACATGTATAACTTATTTTTGACATTAGGAATAATCTTTTGAAAAATTTACAGATTTTGTGGAAACATTAAATTTTAAGGAAATCTATAGGAATATATTCATAGTTAGTTAGGTAGGTTGTTCGTTACCAAATCATTTCAAATGCTCGTGTAACTTAATTTATTACGTATAAATGGACAAATTTACATCATCAATGCACGTTATTTTCTCAAATAGATTAAGCTTTATTTAGCATTTAATATGTTTCAAATTAAATTTATCGAATTAAAGAAATTCTTCATCAAAATTCGAGGCATGCGAAACCAGTGTTTGATTTATAGAACTAAAATCCAATTGCTATGCCATTTAAAAATAATTGCGTCTTTTTTGTTATGTTCTGTTTTTATTGAAATTGATCAACTACTATTCATTACAGTGTATCTACATGAGTGTATATGCAATCGTGCATATAAATATGTAGGTATGTATTTGTTTTGTAAATTAATACAATTGTGAAAGCATGAACTTTATCATTTAATTTTTGCCATTATGAATGTACAAATTAAAGTGAGACTTTATGGAAATCATTGCCAAAGGCCAAACAATGATGGTGAAAATTACAAATCCACACAATTTACTGCTTCTACTGCTGCTGGAGGTGAATAAAACGATGCCGCAATTGGAAATTTTAAACTACTTTTCCCATAATATAATTTTTTCAGATAACTTTTTTTAAATAACATATTATCAAATGCAGTTTTATTCAATAAGCTAGAAAATATAAATCGAAACTTATTTACATAATGGACTCTCAGATTATTACCGTTATTTATAGATTTTATTTAAAACGTATAGATTAATATAAAAAGCATGATAAGTTTCAAATAAGTTGAAAAAGTTTTGTCCTTTAATTTGACAGAATTTTGTTATCAAGTATTTTGAACAGTTATATTTAGATTGAACGAAAAGAAATTGAAAGACCTGGATGACGTTGGACGAAATCATCGACCGATATACAGTTGAATGAATGGTCTGAAGGGGAAAGAGGAAAAGCAGCCAGCCAGCAGACAGACTGTCGGAGGAGGTGGACAGTTGGAGCTTGATAGGTCAGTGGGAGATGCCGATTTCTTGAGCTAATTAAAACTAGTGCCACACTCTGCGATTTTCCAGCGAAGTTTCCAGCCGATTTTTTATTTAACGGAAGGGAAATCTAGGAGGGCGAACCTCATCGAAAACTTCTAAAGAAGCAAAAGGAATAAAATAAAAAATGGAACAGAATTTTAAAAGAGAAAATGTTGAAATGGTTTCCAAAAGTTGCGATAAAATCGCAGTGTGTAAATTGGGACTTATTTCTTTTAGTTAAGCTAATAACCATAGTCGGACTGAAAAATTTTTATGGCAAGAACTTTTCCTTCATTATGCGATTAACGTAAAAACGGCCTGCATTTTATTGAAGCTGATGTTCTATGGCGCGAGAAATATTCGAAGCGTAAGTTCGATTCCAGTATTTATATTGTTTGAATAAAGGCTTTTAAGACTGATTATTTTGTAATGTATTGCAAGCAAGCATTATCTTTCCTCAAATTCACTTTAAATAACTCACTTTATACATAAGTATAGGTACTCTGAGATTAATAGCCGCCCAAATTGTTTGCGATTGACCTTCTGCTCATTTAAGCCAGACAAATAATATTTGTAGTTTTTCCAAATTAAATAAATAAATCTCAACTACTTCTATTTATTTGCTGTCTTTCCTTCATCCCCTTCATACGCTCCAGCTGATAAAGGCAATGCTTTTCTGGATTGTTCTGTTGAGTCTACGGAAAAATGCAATACAACTGCAAGCAATTTATTACACAAACTCACAAATTAGACCACAAAAAAAAATCGGACAAACAAAACGAAGCCAATTTGGCGCTGCTTGAATACAATAATAGAAATAAATAAAAGAGTTTGTGGAGGAGATGGTAAAGGGATGGGTACAGTTTGGGTGTGTGCTTGCAATTTACAGCAACTTCACAGCGGGCGCAAACTTCTCTTAAACACGTGCTGACTCGTCGCCGTGGGAGGTCCTGGACAAATTTGAAAAACTGCTTTTAAGGTTGGAGCGGAGCTACAAAACCAAAAAACTTGGAGAAGCAGACAAATAGCAAAAACTGAAAGCAAAAAACCGAGTAAAAACGGTAGAGCTACCTTGTAGCCATAATAATAGATGAAACAACACCTGCAAAAGCATTACAATGCAATAGAAAGACGAGAGGAAACGTTACAGGTAGATAAAGCACATGTTGTGGTAAAAAAAACATTTGAAGTTTTACTACTAAACTCTGAGGATTCTGTAGTAGTTATGCCTGTTGAGAAAGTTAGTAAGGCTTTAGTGTAAATTAGAGCTGTCCTGAAATATTTTTGATCCTAACTTTTTATCCATGCATTTTCTGTATCAGAATCTTTTCATATGCATCGACTCGCAACAAATCTCAATTGAAACCATTTTACAACAAAATTAGAAATAACTTCAAATAAATAAATGTTCAGCAGGACTTCTCAAGGTATATTTTTAAGACGCCCTCCTGACGCTTTAAGTGGCTGTACATTTTAATGCCTAGTTTACTAACCAAATTAGATTTGTTGGTTTCAATTTCAGGCATTTTTTTTGTCTTATGCGCAGTTATTTTGAGCTTTAGAATTATTATAACAGTCATCTTGGAAACATATTTCTTCAACGTCATACCTGAGTTTCAATTAATAGCGGTTATTGTATTAATAGTCTACAAACCCCAAAGTTGGCTATATTTTTCTAGTCTTGCAGTATGAACCAGTCGTAAAATTTTTACTCGAGTTCGAATTAAATGTATAAAACGCTGTTATTCCGAATCCGAAATCAATAATCCATGTTACTGAAAAAGAATTTCGGATTATTGTGTGAATTGTTCTTTTTTTGGATTACCAAATTCTGTATAAGGACTTATAGCAGACAAAGTATCGTATCAACGGCGAATGCCGGATGATATCTAATGGTAAAGTTAAGTGTCCGAAATAGTTTTTTAAAAGATCGTTGGATTCAAATAAGTTGTTCATACATAGAACAAAACTTTTTTGAAAAAAATATAGAATAGTTATTTTGGTTGCTGCACGAAAAAATTAGATCAAATTTGAAGAAATGAGGTGTGAAGGTGTTCGAAATTAATTGAGGCTATAATTATGTATGTAATACCTTCGTTACAAAGTTTTTGGTCGATCACAGAGGATGTCTTGTGCAGTTTTCGAAAGTTCGATATTTAATATGCTAATCTGTTCTATACCCATGGTAGAGATATGTACGGTTCATTGCTCTGCAATATTTGATCTACATTACTTTTGAATACCGTTATTAATCAGGTCATGGGTTTCTATATGTAGATACTATAAAGTGGTAAATTTTGGTTTCTTTCGAAGATCACAATTTCAAAATTTGTTTTAAAATTGTTACAATAATATAACCTGGAGCTGAAAACTAGTGCAAGTAACAAGAGAACAACAGGAGAGATTAGACAAAGAGAACAGAGTGACACCCAAAATATTTGCATTTATAATGCCTATAAAGTATTCCTGATTATTGATATTGTGGAGAATTAATTACCATAATTACCGTTAACGAACAGTTGATGAGTTCGGAGAGCTGTATTTAGAAACGACTTCGATATGTCTGTAACGTGCTCAGTTAAAGCATGTCATATGCATTTTTATGTGTGGAAAGTTAAAATGATACGAAATTTATTGCTCATAAATTTTGCGAATTTTGTTACCTTCTACCCTTAAAGTAAGGGGATGAGTTGGAGCGCTATTAATTGGAAGCTACCAAGGTGTTTAGTGTTTTTCGTTAGTTTTAAATTCTTATTCTGGCCATGTTAAGATTTTTCCCACTTTTCCTTGTTTCCTTTATTTTTACATAGCAAAGTATGTGAGCCTGCGGTCGAAGGCGAAAATTCAAAAAAAGGCAACCAACACAAAAAGGATTTAGCTTGCACAAAAACGAAGCAAAACTTATAAAAGAAGTAGTGCCGGCAAATTGTTGTTAGCAGCCGTAGCAGTGACACTAAGGATGCCTGCTCCAGAGTTGCATACAAAGACGCGATGTGAAAGCAATGTAATGCTATGAAAAAAAGCTATGAAAAAAATTTAAAAAAAAGGCCAAAAGAGAAGGCCAGAATAGCTGGGCAAAAGTGCAATTGCTCATAAATAAATTAAGGGGCACAGTTGGAAATGTTTGCGCCATTTTTGTGCAACTTGGGTTAATAGCTGGATTTTTTCTGCTGGTTTTTCTTGTGCTGCATTGTTGTTGTTACGCTTGTGGCTCTGTTGCAGGGAAGTATTCAGCGCGCTAATAAGCCATTTAAGCAGAGGGAAATGAAAATTCGGAACGTTTTAATTTCGCGGCGCCTAAAAGTAGGCTATGCTTAAGCTATGAGTAATTGATATGAGCCGGATGCACGAAAATGTGCAGCGTTTATCTCATGGGGGAGAATAGTGCATGCTTTTTTGTAAGGTTATTAGTGCCAATTATAATCCTTGTAGTGAAATACATATGTTGCGCTTATGGAATGGAGCGTATTTAAATGGAACTCTTCTATTTTTATACCCTACACCTATGGTAATAGGGTATAGAGGTCTGCATGAATGCATTTGGTTTGCCTGTGCACTACGGTTACCCATTTCATTGCACTCGGCGCACGAGTGAAACATTTGAATGGGTGAAAGACTCACAAAACCTCTCAATACCAAGACAAATACCCACTCGTGCCATTATTTTCAAAGAGAGTAAGAGCAGCATTTGTTATCTTGCTCTATTTGCTACAATCAAAACAAACAAAACGAATGTAACAAAGCAAAGCTATTGTATAGTGAGAGAAGTGGGTAAAGTGGGTGCAGTGAATGGTAAGCTGGAGAATTTTGGCGAAGCCGCTGCTGCGCGCCGGTTAATAATGCATCGTCCGAAAGTCTTTTCTTCGGCAAATAATGTTTAAAATGACCACAATATGCATAGAAATTATAATTAATACACTAAAACGTCTTTCCATCAGAAATTCTTTAACAAAAAGCTCAGCCTCTTAATTCTGTATAGCCCCTTAAATACTCGGTGCACCCACTGCATTGCACTCTGTTTACCAAAACATTTGAATAGTGGGTACACTGCTTGTGAGTAATGTGCTTGCGCTTACAATTTACTCAATTGTTTTGCTATCTCATTCACTCTTAAGGCATATGTGCTTATTCAACACGTGTTTGGAAATAAGTGCACATGCGAGCGAAAGATTCAAACCCGAATGAAACCGGGTTGGTCGCTCTTTCAAATGCATTCATGCAGACCTCTATTAGGGTATAATAACTTTGTGATAAAATTGTAACGCATTAAAGGAGACGTCCTAGGTATAGACATAAGTATATAGAAATGCTTAGAATCTCTTTCTGTTTTTATTTCCGGTTGTCCGTCTGTCCGTCTGTCCGTCTATCCGTCTGTCTGGCCGTCTGTGAGCACAGGAGAGAAAGAAGGAGTTGTCCGATTTGGACCAGATTTGGTACACAGTTAGAGTGAACCTTAAATTAGTTTAAGTTCTAAGATTAGCCAAATCGGTCGGAGGACACGCCCATAATGGGCCTGTAAGTCCCAATACCTACGGTTTTTGGCGATAAAATTGCTGTAATTTGTCTAATTACTCATTGAAAAGAATAATACTTGGTATTCAAGTTAAGGGGTCGGTCATCTATGACATACGAAAAAATGGGCGTGGTCCGCCCACTATATAGAAGGAAAAATTTTTTCGTAAAATTGCTCCCAAATGATTATTTACGAATTTAGATGAATGAAATTCGGTTCCCAAGTTGATATATAGGTCTTAGATACCATACAAGAAGATGGGCGTGATCCGCCCACTATATAGGCGATAAACGGAAAATTTTCCGAACTTCCATAATATATACACCAGAGCATCCAGATTTGGTTACTTCATTCCTGGTAAGAATACCTTTTTATTATCCAAAAATGGGCGTGGTCCGCCCACTATGTAGGTTGTAAATTACATGCACCCACAATTTCATTTCTTTCAGTGGATTATCCCCTATTCGGTTACTTGGTGTAGGGTATTACTCTGTCGGTGAAACCCGACTGATGCTTCCTTACTTGTTACTCTTGATTTTTTAAATTTATACTTGATATGGCAAAACAAAGTGTACAAATATTTGCTTTAATTAAAAAACGCTAATCCTCTAACTATAAAAATAAACAGCAGAAAAAATTAAGTAGCAAAAAAATGCGAGTATATACTACCACAAAATGTTGCACTTACTGCTATGCAAAGCGAATGCGCCTCATTGTAGTGCAATGTTTTTCGTCCTTGTTGTGCTGGCGTTAGAGGAAAATTCTAAATTTTCAGCAAAAATTAATTAAATACAATCGTACGCATCTCACGGTAGCAACGCAGGAAGGCACGCACACGCAGCCACACGCAGCCGGGGTTGTACAGCATACTACTACATACAGGTACCTAACAGCGCGTTGCATGCTACCCTATGCCATGCCAACACACACAAATAAAATTTATTTATATAACTGAATGAAAATAAACTTTTAATTGGTTAAACAAATGTAATTATTAGCATTTACCGGAAGCAATGAAATAAATGTGCTAGCAACAGATTGATCCAAAATTTCTTGCAAACAGTCCAGCGAACAAATTTATATCGCTTTGATATCTAGCTTAAACCGAGACATACAGTCTCGTTTAGAATGATGATAATGATCGAAAATTATTCAATTGTAAAGATAAAGTTGTTTGGTAAAATAATTAGGATATAATAAACTTTTAAGAATTCGTGTTCGCAAATTTTATGAAATCTACGAACATTTTGCCATAAGCTTTATGTTTACTATGACTCTATATGAGTGTGTCGTTAGCCGATAGAGCTACTACCGCTACATGCATACCTTCTGAGCCGTTTGGAGCCGGAATTGGTTCGCCACCCTCGCGTCGCCATGTTATCGTCGGCGTTGGAGATCCGGTTGCAGCGCATTTCAGCGTGACGTTGGAGCTCTCGCGTATTACCATATCAGTGCTGGTCGGATAATCGAGGATATCAGGTGGCACTATTGTTGTTGTTGCAAAGCGTTGTTGACATTGTTGTTGTGTTGGCAGTTGTTGTATAGCCATGTTGTAACAGCGAGTAGGTGCGTGAGTGTTAGTGCGCCGCGTGCAAGCGTGTGAGTGAGTGACGACGGCAGGAGCAACAGCAACGAAGTGTGACATTGATGTGCGTTGTTGTTGTTGTGGTTGTTTGCATTATATGGTCGACAAATTCATGCATTGCAGGTACAGCAATTGAAAGAGCGGAAAAGAGAGAAAGATAAATTGTACGATTATTAGTTGTGTTGATGCTGGTTTTTATTGTTCGGAACGTTATATTGATTTAAATGCATACATCTGCGGTTAGGCTATGATCGAAAATAACATTTTGCATAGTTAAGCGCTCCAAAGTAGGCTTCATATTTGAATTGTGCTGGTCTCATGTGGCATATTTTTGGGCAATTTGTCGGAATTTGTTTGATTGAGCAGCTGAAATGGCTTTGCAAAGTTCTGCTTAACAAATTGAAACAAAATGACAGATATTTAGACATCTGTTGGATTACACCAAGCAATATTGAGCCCGTGAATGCATGACAGATAAAGAGCACTCAAAAGGGAATTAACGGCCGAAATGTCAGATTGAGCTTGTCATATTGGCTGAAAGTATAATATGGTTGTCAGTAGGAAAGAGTGGAAAATTTAGGCGTGGCCGCGAACCATTAAAAAAAATCAAAAAGCACATTTTTGCTATAGCCATGTGTACAATTTTAAACAGATATAGAATAAGAGATATATTTAATACATTCACTTATGTAAATTTTCGCTTAAAATTTAAGAAAGATAAAAAGTCGTTGACCATTTAACACTCTCACTTGACATTTTTTTGAAAAATAATTCAAATATTGTAAGGTTTCATTTGCAAATGGCGCTGATATGCTGCCGTTATAAGGAGGGCTTGTTGCATTTTAAGATTGCTTTGGATCCGTTAAGGCTTAAGATAAATTAACCCTAACTTTTTTACCCGAACTTCATGATTATTTGTGCTGATGTTGAAAGTTTGCCAAATCATACTAAATTTCTAACAGCCAGAAGCTTTGAAAAGTGCGTTTAAATCTGCTTATGAAACCTCTCATTAGAGAAATCCTAGCGATGTTTTAGTGCGTGTGTGTAAATTAATTATCCTCGCCTTTCTGGTCATCCTTCTACGTCGTCAGGCTCGGCAAAAGAATGAAAGTTAGGTTGGGAGAGTGACTGACTCTCCTTAATTACTGGCCTTGTGGCGCAGCAATGAAACAAAGCAATTGATATTTTACGGCTGGTGCCGGAGTGATTTATTCATGAAGCGGTGCTTCCAAGTAGAGCTAAAATCGAACTGACTTAAAAATATTTCCCAACTTAAGCTAACTGTGCAATCCAGTGCTGCCGCGGAGTCGCCGTCGCTGCCCCAAAAGCGCAGCGTTTGCGCCTCGTGCATGGTGTCGGATGACCGTCGAGGCTGGCAACGTAATTGCGACACATCCGCCGCGCGCATGACTCCGGCCATCAGCCTCGAAGAAATGCTGGATCAGCAGATGCCGGGAGTCAGTGGTTAACTTGTATGGATAAATACGAAGGGTTCAATATTTTGATGTTAAATATTTACGCTGCCACATACACACGTACAAGCACAAATATGCACACACTCAGACAATATGCTTTTACAATTGCAACAAGCGAAGCAAGTTACAGGCACCGTTGCAAGTCAGCCACAATGCCAAACCGTTATTATTTCTGGAGCTCCCTTCACTCCCTCTGCATGTTTCGTATATGTAAAAGACAGTGGCAGTTAATTAAAAATTGCACAAACATTTATCATTGCTTCGCTCAAAAATATTATAACACAAAATTTTCGGCAGTGAATTCTTCTATATGCTTCCCCATCTGTCTCTTTTCATAAAAGTAACGAAAGTAAAGCTGACAAGGTAGGCAACAAAAACAAGAAGAAAAGCATACGAGGTGAAAAGCGCTCGGCATGCACGAATATTAAAATGCTCAAAATTTCACTTGAAGTTCACCGGCGCCAGAGGCGTCGATCGGTACGGACAAAGAGGAACACAATCGGGAAATTTTTTAGTAGCAGCAGCGAAAAATTGAAGTGATATTTATATGGCACTTTGGTTTGGATGACATTTGACAGCCGAAGAGAGTGTTCGATAACAAGTTATTATGAATCTTCTAACTCCGCAACAACGTGTTAATAAAATCGTGAAATCACTTATTAAAACATTTTATTTAAATAATTGTTCAATTGACAATACTCGCAGAAAATTACGTGACTTTTTTGTTGTTAATATCCCGATCAAGTCAAAAATTCAGTGTGTACTGAATTATTTTGAAAATTTGCATTCACTGCTAGATCAAGCAAAGGCCTGGTGACAATAAAGACAGCGTAGTTCATAAAAGATTGATGCAGTGAGGCAAAGTGTTCCTAAATGGCCGGGTACCTCTGATCGATGCCGCGCACAAGAATTTTTAATGTGAAAAATATGGTTAAATGAGCTTGCTTTTGAGACAAGGCCAGTGGCGGTCACTTGACCGTTTTCATATCCTATACATTATGCCAAAAAACATATAATCAGTCAATAAAATACAAATTATAAAACTGTATTCCATTTAGAAGTTCGACCTTGAACATATAACGCACCCTGTATATCCTGAAAATTTTTACTTTCTGATCATTTTAGTCATGAAAATATTCAAAAATACTCAGAAATTTATTTAAGCGACAGATTTCATCTACACAAACTTAAGAAATATGCAAGCTATTATGGTCAGCATATTTTTAAAAGCTTAAGTGAAGAATGTTAATATATAAAGACCTGAGCACAGCATTCCCGATTTTCCTTAATTCGAATTTCAGCAGGTTCTACGTTCTACAGTTCCTAAAATAATTTTCTGATGCCTAGGACAAGAATGGAATTTTAGCTCAAAAAGCTTATTTTTGAATATTAATGAATCATACTGTTAACCATTTGCCAAATTTTTATATTTCATATAGTATTTATAAAGTTAGTTCGACCCGAGCAAACATTTTTATACTGTCATAACAATAGTAACCAGAGTAAAGTTATCTAATAAAAACTAAAACTGGTGCATTTAAAACTGCATTTTATGAACAAATAATTTGAATCTAACACTAATTTTTTTCTGCATGTTCTTGAAATAAATGAGGTTGTAATACTAAGAAAGTCAGCCATATAATATTTTAGGTATTATATAGAATATAAACTTCTTTCATGCTACAACTTACATGAAGCTGAACGTAATTCCAGCAATAGTTTGAATTTTTATGAAAAAAATTTATAATACACAATTATAACTTTCCCTTAAAGTTAAAGTCCCTTAATCCTAAAAAACGAACTTTAAGGGAAGACGAATTCCAAATGATGGTGTAAAAAATTCTTTACTCATACTCTCACATATTGAAACACTATAAAGTGTTGCTAAGCGGAATGTAAATCTTTTTGTTGAAATTTGTTCTTTCAAAGGTCCTTTTTTATTTTCTCCACTTTTAGTTGCTCACTACGCTACTGACCTGTGCATACTCATACATATGCTTTTAGGACTTCACATAGGTGTAAGTGCCTGCACATTTAGGCGAGTGTGTGAGTGTGTGCATGGCAATGACAAAGTTGACGTTGATAAAAATTCATTATAATTTTACGCTTGAAAATTTTCCAAAAAGAAAGAAAAATGGCTAAAAAATTAAATGAATTTCTGCAACGGCAACAAGCAAACGCACACACACACACCCACACACACATATGAACGTGCACAATAAGACATATATGTACATATGCGGAAGTAGTAGGTACAGTAGCAACGACAACGACAGTGACAATAAGAATAACAACAAGAACAAAAACAACTACAACGTATACAAAAGCGGACGGCAAAAGGAAACAGCAACGTTTGACTGGAAAAAAAGAGTGGCGTGCTTTTGGTGACTGTATATCTATATATGTATGCGTGTTGCCGTAGCAATATATGGAGAAAAGCGAAAAATGACACAAACAATTCTAGCAAATTAATGTGAAAAACAAAAATGCTTGAAATAACGACATTTTAATTGCATTTTTATGTTGCTTAAACACACGGACACAATATAAAAGGCTAGCAGAGAGAGTGGGAGGAGGGTTAAAGAGCAGGTATTTGCTTGTTGCAGTTGAGCTGTGGAACGGTGGAAGAAAAGTTATTTATCATTTTATAGTTTGAATTGCATAAAGTCAGACAGCAGCGCATCGTATTTCATGAAAGCGAATTTTCATATAAACATGAATAAAAATATTTCAAATTGTATGTGTTTGTGTGATTGTTTATGATTGTGTCTGTGCCAAATTGGAATTTAATTGAGAATAGCATTTTTATTTCAAATTTACGTGGCCATGATACTGAGAAAAGTGTTTCTAATGGCTCCAATATGTAGAAGTAGTTGCAATGATAGCTTTTCATCGGCTCACTGAGAGAAGAATTAACAGTAACTATTTTCCATGTTAAATTTCGGGACTTACATATTTTGCTTATACTTCGGACATTTTTTATTATATTGCACTACCTCTACTACCTCTACCACTGGCGTCGGAACTGCTTCTGAATACTATATAAATTCATTAAAAATGGCTGCTCTAAAGCCCAGCAATCTACATGACCAGAATTTTAAACCCAATTGGCTGATGCATCTACACATATTCACTGCAATTTGGTTTACAAAAGTATAGCATCCTCCCTAATAGCCAGTTTAAAGCCGAATGCACTGAGATATAGGCAAACCACTTGTCTCAGTGGCTGTTAATAAAAAAAATAAGTTGTTTCGGCACCGCGTTTAAAGAAGCGAAGTCTGTTTTTTATTAGATGTTATGAGGTGAGCTGGGATTTAATCCAGCGACTGAGCATTTATGCACTGATCCATGACGGCGCACTATGGGGCAGATGATAGGAAAAGTCGGAATTAATTCAATTTTTCAAAATGGTTGTAGACACTTTTTTGTTGTTGTTTCCTAATCTCTAATATCCCACCAATCATATTCAAACCGGTTTTAGACGTCATTTACATCTCTCTTCCCCTCACACCTTCTCAAAGAGAAAGAATATTTTGCGCAAAAAGTTTAGCTTGCATTTTCGCAATAAGTGTCAAAAGTTTGAAATTCAATAAAAAAAAAGCAAAGAAGAAATCTATTTTGCTAATGATGGAGCCATCAACATCTGGTAATTATAAAGACGGTTGCATAGCGGGTTTTTGTATTTTGATCATCAGTGATTTTCTAAAAAATTTTATAGGTAGTGATCTTTTATCACTGGAAATTTTTTTTTTTTTTTTTTGAAAGTTGAAAACGTTAATGAGTCTGCCTAGGTCGGGCTGATTTGATCATTTCATATTAATTAGTGCCTATTTCACATATCATATCAAAAAAAAAAGTCTGCTAATTTTTTGCGTTTTGGGAGTAATTCAGAGTTTTATGTACCTACATGTGAAAGCCTGTGGTTATAGCTTGCAATTTAATTGAAGATAACGGGACTTTTTAAAGTTTTTTTTTATTAAAAATTTGGCAAATGTCAAGGCGTAAAACAGTGTTAGGAAATTTCCAAAAAAATATTAACCCATTGATGACCAAACCGAAATGCATATATGGACCTAATTATACCCTACACCTATGGTAATAGGGTATAATAACTTTGTGCCAAAATTGTAACGCATTAAAGGAGCCTTCCTAGGTATAGACATAAGTATATAGAAATGATCAGAAACACTTTCTCTTTTCATTTCCGGTTGTCCGTCTGTCCGTCTGTCTGTCCGTCTGTCCGTCTGTCCGTCTGTCCGTCTGCGTGTATGCAAAAAAAAGAAAGAAGGAGTTGTCCGATTTGGACCAAATTTGGTACACAGTTACAGTGAACCTCGGGTTAGGTAAAATGTTAAAATTAGTCAAATCGGTTAAAGGACACGCCCACAATGGGCCTGTAAGTCCCACTACCTCGGGTTTTTTTCGATTAAATTGCTATAATTTGTGTAATTACTCATGGAAAAGAATAATACTTGGTATTCAAGTTAAGAGGTAGGTCTTCTATATCTCAGGAAAAAATGGGCGTGGTCCGCCCACTATATAGCCGGCAAAATTTTTTCGGTAAAATGGCTCCCAATTGACTAGTTACGAATATAAATTAATGAAATTCGGTTCCCAAGTTGATATATAGGTCTTAGATGCCATACAAGAAAATGGGCGTGGTCCGCCCACTATATAGGCGATAAACAAAAAATCCTCTTAACTTCCATAATATATACACCAGAGAGTCCAGATTTGGTTACTTCGTTCCTGGTAGGAATATCTTTTAATTCTCCAGAAATGGGCGTGGTCCGCCCACCATGGGGGCAGTAAAATAAATATGCCGATAACATCTGGTGTACACCTGTCAGAGCATCAATATTTGGCATGTATAGTCCTATTAGGTATATCTTGTAGTCTGCCAAAAATGGGCGTGGTCCGCTCACTATGTAGATTGTAAATCAAATACGCCCACAATTTCAGTGAATTATCACCCCACTTGGGAACATGGTGTAGGGTATTACTCTGTCGGTGAAACCCGACTGATTGCTTCCTTACTTGTTTTTTAATAGAAATGAGGGGAATATTTGGAGTGGGAAAAAGTTTAACAAAATTAATAACTAGTATTTATTGCTGTTGATACACTATTAAAAATTATGTGTGAGAAGAGAATTTTGCTGTCCGACATGTCAGATGTTGCGCATTTCATGCAGTTGATCATCCATTGAGCTTTCAACTTTTATTCTTGTTTCAGGTGCTAGGCTACTATTTCAATTGCAAACAAGTAAGGAAGTATCAGTCGGGTTTCACCGACAGAGTAATACCCTACACCATGTTCCCAAGGGGGGTGATAATTTACTGAAATTGTGGGTGCATTTGATTTACAACCTACATAGTGGGCGGACCACGCCCATTTCTGGAGAATTAAAAAATATTCCAAACAGGAACGAAGTAACCAAATCTGGACGCTCTGGTGTATATATTATGGAAGTTAAAAGGATTTTTCGTTTATCGCCTATATAGTGGGCGGACCACGCCCATTTTCTTCTATGGCATCTAAGACCTATATATCAACTTGGGAACCGAATTTCATTCATTTATATTCGTAACTAGTCAATTCGGAGCCATTTTACCGGAAAAATTTTGACGCCTATATAGCGGGCGGACCACGCCCATTTTTTCGTATGACATATATGACCGCCCCCTTAACTTGAATACCATGTATTATTCTTTTCAATGATTAATTAGACAAATTACAGCAATTTGATCGCAAAAAACCCGAGGTAGAGGGACTTATAGGTCCATTGGGGGCGTATCCTTCGACCGATTTGAATAATTTTAACACTTTACCTAACCCGAAGTTCACTGTCACTGTGTACCAAATTTGGTCCAAATCGGGCAACTCCTTCTTTCTTTTTTTTGCGTACACGCAGACAGACAGACAGACGGACGGACAGACGGACAGACGGACAGACGGACAACCGGAAATGAAAAGAGAAAGTGTTTCTGATCATTTCTATATACTTATGTCTATACCTAGGAAGGCTGCTTTAATGCGTTACAATTTTGGCACAAAGTTATTATACCCTATTACCATAGGTGTAGGGTATAAAAAGAGATCTATTCGAGTGAAGACAGCTACATATGCATATTGATAGTGATATTAACTAGCAACAATATTTAAAATTTTTGCATTTTATATCTTATTTTGAATAAATTTTGAGTTTTTTGAATGGGTATATGTTTTTGCCAGTTTTTGCACTGAAAGTTTTTTGATAAAATCGCTCTGTCTTTCGATCCATAATAGATATCGCTATGAAATTTCGCACAGTTTGTGCTAATATCAGTAGAAATGAGTGTAAGAAAGACGAGCTTGTATGTACAACTGGCGTAACTTAAAAATTATTTTATATTGAGTAAGCCCCAATTTGGCAATTTTTTAAAATCGATATAAC
This sequence comes from Neria commutata, assembly GCA_963457695.1. Taxonomy (NCBI): domain Eukaryota; kingdom Metazoa; phylum Arthropoda; class Insecta; order Diptera; family Micropezidae; genus Neria; species Neria commutata. The sequence goes on from OY735246.1 coordinate 44,921,745, forward strand.
TTTCGACCCATAAAAGATATTCTTCAGAAATTTTACTCAATTATGTATATTATCAGTGAAAAGGAGTACATGGAAAAACGACCTATGGGTCCAACTTATTTAGCGAATAATCCATTTTTAATAAAATGGAGCAAGTTTTGGCGTAATGAGAGTACTTTCATAAACTCGCTATATCTTTCGATCCATAAGAGATATCATTATGAAATTTCGCAAATTAATTGCTAATATTAGTAAGAATGAGTGTACCAAAGAACAGCTTGTAGGCTCCATTGACTTAATTTAGAGATAATTTTAAGTTGAATAAACCCAGTTTTGGCAATTTTTTAAATCGATATAACTTTCGATTCATGGAAGATATTTTTCTGAAATTGCACCCAATTAAGCCTATTATTGGTGAAAATGAGTGTACCAAAAATCATCTTTCTAGCTCTCGCCGTTTATTCACTATTAATTAATTCCGTGTTTACCCCTATTCTGCCCCACTGTGCGGCGCCTTAAATTTAGTGGGTTATAAATATTACCCAACACACGCATATACAATATTATTCGGTTTCCCAAGAGAAAATTATTGCTTCTGGATAACAGTACGAACACCACTAATGCTACTCTGCTATCACTACCAACAAAAAGACGAACTCAAAGGCTTTGAAAACAAGACTGTCATATATCACACACAAATACGCAGTGATTTTTATACAAACATACATATGTACATATGTACATGCAGTACATACACTCTCATGGATAAGGTTGAAATACAGTAAAAATATATTTATTAAGAGGATTAATCAGTTGGTTACGAATTATCAAACTAATTTAATCCCTTTCTACCAAAAACTATTGATGCAAATTGCAAAAATATTTGTTGTTTCTTTGTTTCTCTGAAAGGGCTTATACTATGTAAATATCTATTTAAAAAAAATCCCAATTTGCAAGGATGTTGTAAAGTTGTGGAAATATACCATATAGACATTTTTGTCAGCGCGTAACGGCACATAAGTTTGAGTGTGTGGAAATTAATTTGATTACCCTTTAATAGTTTCTGGTCTTCTGTGAATATTGACGGTGAATGCAATATTTGCGGGTTTCTAGTAAAATGCTGTCAAATACAAGCGCATCACACCTACGCACACACAACAAGCAAATAAACGCACACAACCACATTCTAACGACCGCAAGCACACAGCTTCACAAACAAACGTAAAAAATATGCATTTGCGGCTGAGTTATTACCTGAAAATTTCCAAGCAAAAACTTAATTGGTTGCGGTAAATGTTAGTAGTATTAGGAATGTTTAAAAAAGAGAAATATCTATTCAGGTTGGAAAAATAAAAATAGAATGAATAATTAATATATAGCTACGAAAAAGAAATCTTTATATATATACTATTTAAACCGGCAATGGAAAAATTCCGAAGACATTTATTTAGTTATTTATTGCTACATACTTTATAAATTTTTTTAGTATGGGAAGGTGTAGGGCAACTGGGCCATATTACACCGATGTTTAAGAGTTTATGGTTTATGCTTATATCTAACTTAAGAAGAATAGTCCGTACAAAAATACAGCATATAAAAAATTACGATTTGAAGTCATTATCGCTTGATTTACGCAAAAAATTAAGGAAATATGTTAAATAGAATTTCTAGATGCAATAAAATGATATATTTAAAAAAAATTGGTTTCCCAAAGTTTCTTGAAAAAGCTTTGAAAATAGGTTGAAAGGCAAAGTACAGTTTGAGAGAAGAAGAAGAAGATTTGAGAAGGTAGACTGGTTCATACATATGTAAAATATCATAGAAGAACAAGAGTTATAAATACCCTTTTAGTTCGATTTTTTAGGGGAAACCATAGTTTAGGAAACCTCAGTTGAAAAATTATCACATGAGTGTTCCTATTTTTTTCACATCACTGTATAAGAATTTTCAAATACATACATATATATAGCATGCGAATGTGTGCACATTTGGGGTTGACTGCGTGTATGTCTGTTATCATGAGGTTTAATTAATTTTCCATAAATGTCAAAGTGTCGACTATCGCTTGATGTATTGTATACTCCACCCTTTCCCTGCATCATACTACATGTTGCACTTCTTCTGCAACTTGTTACACTGATATTACATATGCGCCACGATGTCCGTCCATCCATCCGTCCGTCCATCCGTCCGTCCATCCGTCCATCCGTCCATCCGTCCGTTCGTACGTGCGTCCTTTCGTAGGCATCGGCACAGGATAATTCTTGACTTTTGCTGGAAATTTTTGTTTCATGTGTATGTCACACACACACTCATGCTGATGTGTGCGTGTCCTTCGCGATTTTGCAATGCACTCAGAGAAAACGTGACAGTAAAATCAACAATTTCAGACTGTTATTAAAACAAGTAAGGAAGCAATCAGTCGGGTTTCACCGACAGAGTAATACCCTACACCATGTTCCCAAGTGGGGTGATAATTCACTGAAATTGTGGGCGTATTTGATTTACAATCTACATAGTGAGCGGACCACGCCCATTTTTGGCAGACTACAAGATATACTTAATAGGACTATACATACCAAATATTGATGCTCTGACAGGTGTACACCAGATGTTATCGGCATATTTATTTTACTGCCCCCATGGTGGGCGGACCACGCCCATTTCTGGAGAATTAAAAGATATTCCTACCAGGAACGAAGTAACCAAATCTACACGCTCTGGTGTATATATTATGGAAGTTAAGAGGGTTTTTCGTTTATCGCCTATATAGTGGGCGCACCACGCCCATTTTCTTCTATGGCATCTAAGACCTATATATCAACTTGGGAACCGAATTTCATTCATTTATATTCGTAACTAGTCAATTGGGAGCCATTTTACCGGAAAAAGTTTGCCGCCTATATAGTGGGCGGACCACGCCCATTTTTTCGTATGACATAGATAACCGCCCCCTTAACTTGAATACCAAGTATTATTGTTTTCAATGATTAATTAGACAAATTACAGTAATTTGATCGCAAAAAACCCGAGGTAGAGGGACTTATAGGTCCATTGGGGGCGTATCCTTCGACCGATTTGAATAATTTTAACACTTTACCTAACCCAAGGTTCACTGTGACTGTGTACCAAATTTGGTCCAAATCGGACAACTCCTTCTTTCTTTTTTTTGCGTACACGCAGACAGACAGACAGACGGACGGACAGACGGACAGACGGACAGACGGACAACCGGAAATGAAAAGAGAAAGTGTTTCTGATCATTTCTATATACTTATGTCTATACCTAGGAAGGCTCCTTTAATGCGTTACAATTTTGGCACAAAGTTATTATACCCTATTACCATAGGTGTAGGGTATAAAAATTCCAGTTTTTACATGAAATCTACCGTTTTGATAAAATTTCTGTTATTTCAACAGCTTTTTAGTTAAAAGAAAAATATTTTAACTGCTCATTCAATTATTGAATATGCTATATTAACAGTGTGAGCTGATTATTTTCACTGAGAGCAAAATTTTTGGGGCAGCTTTTTAGTTAAAAAGAGCGAAGAGCATGTACACACAAATAAATGCCTCCTTCTATACAATTTCAGTCTCTTGTCAGCCATAATGGCATTGTTTTTGTCGCTCTTTGTTGAAGGCTCCATTCAGTGACTTTCTTTTGACATCCGTCTTATAAATATACATTTTGCCGTGATCGGATGAGGATTTTCTTTGAAGCAGTATCCTTTGGGAGTCTGTCTGCGATACTCTGCGTTGTAGATATAAATTACCTAGGTAACAAAGTCTGGTCCTTGCTAGTCATTACAAATTCCTCATAGACTATCCTCTGTTATACCCATGGTAGCTATATATTGTATAACCCTTTACTAATCTTTAAATCAAATTGTAATAAACCAGTTTATAAATATATTATTTTTTGAATTGTCTTTATAAATAAATCTATTGCTTTGAAATTTCTGGGTTAATAATGGGAAAAAATGGTCAGAAACATTAGCATTAATAGTTCCAACTATTATCATTAAAATGAAGTGCTTCTATTTTGACTGTTTCAGCTTTTTATACCCTACACCTATGGTAATAGGGTATAATAACTTTGTGCCAAAATTGTAACGCATTAAAGGAGCCTTCCTAGGTATAGAGATAAGTATATAGAAATTATCAGAAACACTTTCTCTTTTCATTTCCGGTTGTCCGTCTGTCCGTCTGTCCGTCTGTCTGTCTGTCTGTCTGCGTGTACGCAAAAAAAAGAAAGAAGGAGTTGTCCGATTTCGACAAAATTTGGTACACAGTCACACTGAACCTCGGGTTAGGTAAAGTGTTAAAATTATTCAAATCGGTCGAAGGATACGCCCCCAATGGACCTATAAGTCCCTCTACCTCGGGTTTTTTGCGATCAAATTGCTGTAATTTGTCTAATTACTCATTTAAAAGAATAATACTTTGTATTCAAGTTAAGGGGATGGTCATCTATGTTATACGAAAAAATGGGCGTGGTCCGCCCACTATATAGGCGGCAAAATTTTTCCGGTAAAATGGCTCCCAATTGACTAGTTACGAATATAAATGAATGAAATTCGGTTCCCAAGTTGATATATAGGTCTTAGATGCCATAGAAGAAAATGGGCGTGGTCCGCCCACTATATAGGCGATAAACGAAAAATCCTCTTAACTTCCATAATATATACACCAGAGCGTCTAGATTTGGTTACTTCATTCCTGGTAAGAATATCTTTTAATTCTCCAAAAATGGGCATGGTCCGCCCACCATGGGGGCAGTAAAATAAATATGCCGATAACATCTGTTGTGCACCTGTCAGAGCATAAATATTTGGCATGTATAGTCCTATTAGGTATATCTTGTGGTCTGCCAAAAATGGGAGTGGTCCGCCCACTATGTGGGTAGTAAATCAAATGCACCCACAATTTCAGTGAATTATCACCCTACTTGGGAACATGGTGTAGGGTATTACTCTGTCGGTGAAACCCGACTGATACTTCCTTACTTGTTTAAATTAAGGAACGGAATGACTTTTCAATTAACAGTTTTTGTGATTATTACAATGGACCGCAGGTGTATGCAGGTGGAATGGGCTTAAGAGTGTAATATTTTACACTAACCTACTTTTCGTTAATATAACAGTATTTTTTTTCCATGTGGTTGTGTCGTGCATCATTCGTTTCGAATGCAAAATTAAGTGGTTTGAAATAATGCCGACGCTTTAGCCACTGTCGCCGCCGCTGTAAAAGCAGTTATTAAGCGCTGCCGTCAAGTCGGGAGGCGGTAATTAATTTAAACTGAAACTGAATTAATTCGCAGCTTTTTGTGCAATCACTTACGAAAAGTGGCCTAAAAAGCTAATAACAAACAGAGTGAAGCAACTTATATTTATATACAGTCCCTCATCAAAGTGTCTAAATCTCATCGTTAAGGGAATATGCACCGGATTATATGAAATTTTTACAAAATATACAACTAAAATGGGCATCACTGTAAGACATTAACTGGGAATTTGACAAAATTCTTCGGTCATTCATTGAAAGCCAACTATTGGTACTCATTTTAGATAATTTGGCAATTAAGCTAGACCAGACAGATGCTGACTGTTATATAGCAAAAAGATAAACAAATTTTTCTTCATAACGCAAAGTATGTGACGTACACTTTGCTTTTGTAAACATTTTTCTTCAACTTGCCAAAAATGCCAGAATCTGGTCGCATTACATGATCAAAGATAAAATAATGAAATAGCGAAATTCGTATTGAAATTAGCAAGTATAAACAATTGAGGCCTATAGTTCTGATTTATTTACTATAAGATAGGTTAAATTTCTAGCTCTAGCTACTAAGGAACACTTTTAAAGTGTGGCTTGGTAAAGCGTTATGTTATGAAAACTTTATAAAAAAATAACATTGCTTGTGCTACAGTTCACGACTCACTTTCTGCATGTCCGCCATTTAAAAGTTCAGACTTCAGTTGCCATAGCTTATGCACCCACACATATGTACGTATGCTTGTATGTATTCCTTTGCTTCGTGTAGCCTGCAGCATATTGCATCATATGAAAATAATTGGTTTTAATTTAATTTCATGGCTTTCTGTCTATTTGTGGTGTTGGCCAACAACAGTGCCTGCCTCCTTCATTAAAGTCAATATTTTGTTTGCTTAAAGGCAAAAACATTTAACGACTTTAATATGCCATTTCACTTTGTAATATGGCCACATATATTACGATTACAATTTTCATCTTAATGAAATTACGTCCAAATTCAAAGCTGATTGAAGGCATAATGTATCGCTCAATGTGTGCATATATTCCCACAGGCCACGTGCAATAACCATTGCGCAAGTGTTTTTAACAGATAGAGCTCTCTATCTGCTACACACACATTTACTGGCACACTATTAAGCACACAAAGCCATGAATTTGCATTTAATATTGGTTGCATTTAAGCAATATGTCAGTCGCTGTGATCCTTCCTTTGCTCTGCAATGCTAAGCTATAAATCTTCAAAATATGCTTCCCGAACAGCTCGAGAAGCAAGCATGTTTGCGTTGAGGGTGTTGCCAGGCAGCAAAACAATAACCCACCCTGCACATAATTCGATATCGATGTCGGAAAAGACAAAATTCTCGAACGATACTCTTGACCGATCATAATTTCCACTAGATAAGGACAGTTAATTTTATATGTCAAGAAATAGATAATTTTCAATATCGTTTACGAGACCGATGAAGCGAAATTAAGTTTGCAGACAAATTTGTATTGAACAGACTTTAGAGTTTAGTCAAGATTGTGTCAGGTGGGATAGCTTTCAATTAAACGCACACACACAAAAGAAGAAAGACACACTATAAATGCATACAATTGAAAATTCAAACCGAATCGAAACTCAATTTTGCACCATTTTACAATAAATATCAACTGAAGCACACATACATGCATTTGAACATATATCATGAACATGTAGGCATGTTTGTGTGTGTGCGTTTTACAACATGAAAATGCACTGCCTGTAGCACATTCTTTCATTTCCTTATGGTCGAGTTAAATTTGTTTAACGATCGAGCGGAAGACAGACTTCCACATGCATGCATGTGCATATTTAAACAAAAATATGTGAGAGTTTTCTTTTAAATAGCGTCAGAACATGGGAGAAAATAAATGAATAAAAAAATGCCAAAAGCACTTTTAAAACTCCATTTAACTAATTTATATGTTAATTGAAAACATTTTAAAAATCAATTATTAATAGTTAATAATTTATTTTTGTTTTTCTACATTTTAATTTTAAAAAAGTTTCGTAATATTTAATGAGGCTCTCTTAGTATTTATTGATGGTACTACTTGTAAGATGTTGAAATTTTATAGTCTGTTTCAAAAAGAGGGGCCATTATTATTGATATTAAATGGACCTGCAAAATGATAGATAAAATTTGAATCGGTCTCTCTTGAATAAGAAGTGGAAACCTTCGATAACAACTTACAGATCTGTGGTGAATAATTATCGAATTTTATATTTACAACATTAACCTACACCTACATTTTGGCAAAGGTTTTATGTTTTTAAAGCATGTAAAATATTATAGCTAAATATTTTCGAACGACTGAAATATTTGTTGTAGCGAAAGAAGTAACCAAAGATATTTCTAAATTCGATACCTATTTGTAAAAAAATTTTTTGAGTGCCTCTGTTTGGCTTTGCATATCTTATCAAATCTTTTGAATTTTATTTTCATGTTAATAATAGCTTTATGTTAATAATCATACTATTATATAAAACGCTATTGCGCACGCAATGTTATGGTTCAGTTACCGTTACTCTGTTAATTTAACATTGAATGTAGCATTGTTTTTGCACAGCATTGTTTTGGGCAACATTTGATGAGAGTGAGAGAGAATGTTAGCATAGGCTTGCAATGTTGTCGTGTTCTTTTCTGCACAACAAGAGTAAAGCTTTACATTTCACTTTCATGTACATAAAAGGTATCATATTTTGGCTTACAGCTTACACTTCTTGCGGTCATGGCAATGGTTAGTCGACTATTTATTAATTTTTTCACCGAAAGAGAAGATTGTAAAAATGTATGTATGTATAAGATTATAGGGGCAAAAAACATAACTAATAAAATTGCCACATTGGCAGATGTGATTAGCAGCCGTGCTGCTGAACATAAGACAATGTAAATGGACAGATATTTTTAGTGCTCGGTTAGAATTCATGTGAAATCAAAATAAGTTCAATTATCTAAGCAAGTTTTTAATTGAAGTCAAAATTTGAGTATCTGCATATGTACATATGTATGTATGTATATAAGTAAATGTAGACACTCTTTTCAAGAGTAGGCTAAGTCTGAAAATCTTTTTTCACAAGGCCAGTTTAAGTAATTTTTTTGGTATTTGGTCTGTTAGTGAAATAAATTTTTCTTTCTAACTTTGGATAGGGAATTAAACAAAATGTTAATCACATATATATTCCCACAAAGCCGACTTAACTACAAAAAAATAAACACACACGAGCTTACCTCATTTATATACAGCAAGAGTCGGTGGGACTGACGTTGTAGAAATAGTATAGGAATAGATAAGGCAAAAAAAAGAAGAGTTGGAATCCTTGATTTAGCCGCGCAGTGGGTCATAGGAATAGTTGAAATTATTCTAGAAGGTGGAATACTAAGAATAAGTATAGGAATTACACATGTTTAATGAAAATTGCAACTTTAGAGAAATCTTGAGGGAAATGAATAGGATTAAAATCTTTTTGGAAAACCAGCCTCACACAATTTGTATTTATTATTTTCCAATAAACACCGAATTTTGTGATACTTTCCTCCCGAATCACTACTACTACTTCCGTTCATTATTTATCAGGATTGAATAAGGTAGCAAAGTACGTACGTTATCAACCAGCAAAATTAGATAATATTCTTTAATTCAAGTTTTGGTTAAAGGTGCCAACAAAGCTGACGGCTTAATTACGTTCGTTCGGGTATTTATACCAATTAACCCTTTCATGCGCCAAACTTGTACAGGGCAGTTAGATTTTTTTTAATAGTGGTTTCTGACTTTATTGGGGTCAAATAACAGAAAAAAATGTATTTGGTAAAAATTAATCGCTCCTACTAGTTTTAAAAAATTGTTGTACACATACAACATGGTGCATTAACGAAGTAAAAAGAACATACTTTTTGGTGAAATGAAAACAGAACTTAGTTTTATTTAGTAAGCAATAAATGTAACAATGTCTTTCAAAACTTAATATAATTGTATTATTTTACATGATAATCAGTAAAACAATTTATTTTAGGAGTAAAACATAGGGATTCTTTACATTTAGTGCAAATTACAGTTGTGAAACCAATTTTACATAGTTTGTAACGCGACTGCGTTGCTTGTAAGATGGAAACTGGCCAATTCCATCTTCAATTTGAATTGTATAAAGTACTTTACGCTTTGAAGATGTTGGAGTAGTTTGTGGCGAACTTGATGGACAGACACGTTTCCCTAGACTAAAAGTGTTTGTATGAAATAATCCAATCGCAATTTGTTTATAAAACTGTATTAGAGTTAGTGTTTTTTTTTTCGTTGACTAGTAAGCTCACAATGCCGTCTATAGAAAAGCCAGCTATTCGTAACTGAGGAGTAAAGCAACCAAAAGAAAATATAATATAATATTTTCAGAATCGATGGTTGTATAGGTTACAACTCACAGAGCATATCCGCTAAGTCGATTCCTCCCATAAAGCGATTGTATTGTTGAACCAAAAACATAAAAGGTTTTATGTTTTTGGTTGAACAATGTTTGACAATGATACTTCAATGAACTTGTTATCCTTTTGACTCCATCGGCGACACGAAGATAGTGGTTTAATACCATAATCCGTCGACAAAAATTGTAATTTGTTTTCATACCATTTTTCAGCTATTAGTAGATAATTTGAATTATTTTGTTAATTTCGATAAAATAGACTGACTTTTCAAAGAGAAATGACAATATCTGTATATTTCTGTTCTAAAACAAAGCGATTTCAAGTGTACAACAACAAATAATTAGAATTATTGCACCCATGGGCAGGTCATATAGCTATTTCGGTTTTTGCCAGAAAATCTAATCAGTGACTTTTAATGTGAATTCTAATAGTTCATAAACGACAAATTACTCGAAATAGACGCATTAATGGTAAAGTCTAAGTCATTTCTCTTTGGCAACTCAGTCCGAATAAAACTATTCTATCTAAAAAACTAATCTGCCGAAAAACATAAACTTTTGTTAATTTCTTCAATAGTTAGCCCTTTTGTTAGGTCCATAATAGATGAAGTGTACAAAAATACGCAATAACACTCGAAAAGATACTAAAAGAATCCAAAATTGTAGCGAAAATAAGCGAAATCAAAATAACCGGAAACACCAAAAAATCAAACATTTGAACTACAACACACGCCGTTCATGCACCATGTTGTATACAAACTACAGATCAATTTTAGCCTCTATAAACCATATGAAGATTATTTTTACCTGTTTCTTGATTTATTTCACTTCTATATTAAATATTCTTGTAGAAAAAAAATCACCGTTGAAATTGTTAAAGGTTTTCATAAAAATTTAAACGTTTAAATATTGTAAATTTTTCGTGCTCCAAAATCGTCCGACTTCAGAACATGAAAATCAGAAATTGGTACACAAAATCTTTTTACTGAAGTCAAAGAACAACATAAAACTAAAGTAAAGGTATCGTACTAATTTTTGGCAAACTTCGTTTGACAAAATATACCGTTACAAAGAAGAAATACGCACTCAAAATGCGATGTTGTACATATACAACAAATGCATGAAAGGGTTAAGACCAACATCTTAGTTTCGAGGATACAGAATAGAGAGTTAAAATATTAACATTTTAAAATATAGTAGGTAATACGGATTTATAAAATTTTGGTTTTAAAATTAAAAAAAAATTAAGACTACTTCTCCATATCGGCGAAGGAAAAGTAGGGGAGTCGCCACGAAGTGGCGCGATACTGCTGGTAGCTTTATAAATTCAATCTGTTTTCTCTATGCATATATAGCTGCAGCTGTTCAAGTGATGTTCAAACTTATTCTGGTCAAAGCTGGAGCAAAATGCACCAAAACATTCAAACACACATATTGAACTCGCATACAATTGCAAATACAATGGACAGTCATACAATTGAATGCTGTGAACGAGCGATGGATTAAAAGACCGAGACACAAACACAGAATCAGTGAGAGTCGGAGCAATGCACACAAATACAAACAAACAAACCGGAAACGTGCCTGCACTTTGCACTAACAGGCTTGCATTTTACTGCTGTGTAGTTGAAGGAATCAACGCTTGCGGCGGATGTGGAAAATCTCGCCTGAAATACGAAAGTCCTTGCCTTGCAAAAGTAGTAAGAAACGCACGAGCTACTATTGTATGAGCATAGCAATAGACATATCTACCGATGGGCCAGCAAGGTGGGTGAGGGGCGTATTCAGAGTTGAAGAGCGTATGAAAAGTTACCAAATTGATTAACATTTTAGACAGTGTCAATCTGCCAGCGATGATGCTTGTGGCATACGTACATAAGTAATCGACGAAGAAGAAGTGGGAGGAACTGGAAGGGTAAACCGAATTGTGAGCACAGCTGTATGTTTGAGAGGGAGAGCAAATAGTAAGGTCGAACGAATTTGGAAGCATTTATTGCTAGAAAATTATGTGTAGTACAGCAGTTGATTTATTATTCTTGTGCGAGTGGTTGTTGTAAATTGTTGCCAATATTGTAAAAATTTGTCTCTTTTTTTTGAAGGGATATATTTCAGAAGGTAATCAATATATTTTAAAACCGATTAGACTGTTACAATACCTCATTATTTAACAATAAAATGTTATACTAAAATTTCTTTAAAAAGTTCCGTTTGTATTATTTTTTTCATGATTAGTAATAAAAGTCATTTCGCTGAATGTGCCCCCATGCCAGGGTAGCTTCGGCATTTGGCGGGGCACTTTCGGCATTCAAACTTTAAAGTACCACAAGGTGATACAAAATCTTGTTTAGACTAGATAAGACATGTTTTTGGTTACATGACATGTTTTTATTATATTTTTCATTAAAAAACTAAAAAAAATCATATTTATGAGCTTCAATATAAGGTAGTTATTGTCAAATAATTTTTTTAAATTATTTATTATATATAATGTTAAAAGTGCAGAGGTTGACCCTAATATTAATTTTGTGTGGTTACGGGAGGTTGAAGCCAGGTTCGTGGGTCTTGGAAGCTTCAACTCGATTTCGATTTTTAGTACCTGTGAAGTTATATTGACGAATGTGCCCCATGAAAAAAAGACGAGTCCTGGTGTCACTTTTTTTCTTTTTATTTTTTTACTTCTAATTTCAGTGCTTCATTTTCACTTAATACACTTTTATTTACAAAATAATTAGTATTAAAGTAATACTAATACAATTTTGTTCGAAATAATGGACAAACTTCTTACGTTACCGACCTGAATATTCGGGAACGAAGCGCGAAAACACAAAATCAAATGTAACTTTATCAGCTGTTCAGATAGAGATTGCAAACTTTATGAGGGATATTTATGCTAGTTATGGGTTAGTTTTTACTAATAAACAGTTATGTCCGATGACTCCTTCATACCGAAATCGCCTTTGACGAATGTGCCCCAAGGAAGAAGGTACCCCCCTCTCCCCTACCCTACACCTATAGTAAAAGGGTATATACATTTTGCGCGAAAATTGTAATGCATTAATGAGCCGCCCTAGGCTAAGATATTAGCATAAAGAAATGAACCGAACCAGTTTCTGTCTTAAATTCCAGTTGTCCGTCTATCTGTCCGTGGCCGCAAAAGAGAAATAACCAGTTGTCTGATTGGAATCCAGTTCGGTTCACAGTGAGGCTGAGTCATAACTAAGTTTTTTGTTCCAAGATTTGCACATAAGTCCACCTTCCTCGCAATTTTTCCGATAAAATGGCTTTTCTGTAACCAACTATTTATAATTTAATTTAAAGAAATTCGGAATAGAAGGTAAGATGGCAGCCCTCCATGTCATACGAAAGCTTCGTCAACCTGACGTGCTCTTGATTTGAAAAAATTCTATCTTTTTATTTAAGCGAAATTTCTATGTTTTCGTTTAAGCTGAACCTTATTTCCCATTTTTTCGCTCGCATAAATATGGTCACCCTACGTATGTTAAATATATGACTGCGAATAGCGACTCCACATATTAGGGACCGAGCTTAAAAGAACCTAGTTGCTGTTGGGCTGCAATTACTTACTTACCTCACTTCAAAAACAATCCGTTACTGGGTGAAGACCTGACATACTACATACATAAGTTGTTGATAACGGTGTTTTAACTAGAATTACAAAAACTTCATGCTGTTGAAACCCGCGCAACATAAATATTATTTTGGCAGACTTGCTGAAAGCATAGTCATTGTATACAATGGCCCTTAAATGTTCGTTAAGAATTTTGCCAAATCTAAATAGGTCGCAAATCTGAGCAAAATTTTGCAAACAATTTTGCAAAAAATTTTCAATGAAATTTAAACTATTTTAGTCTAGGAGCGCCGTTCTTTTCAGGGCTCGAACAGATCTCGAAACTAGGTATCAAGCCTCTTTGGAAATTTGTGAAACGCACCCAAATTCTGACAGATCACTACTTTGAGAACTCCTAAAACGGAACCCTAACTGGTATCGCTAAGGACCCAATAGGGTCTATGCGTGGCCTTTCTTAGGCCGCCAGATATACCTAACCTAACCTAACCTAAACTATTTTAAAATTTTGAGATAAAATGAATTTTTTATAAATACTGGTAAGAAAACTGTATAGTACTTAACGACTGACAGAATTTATTTAGCTGCATTATTTAATATTGTTGAAGCAGATGCTTTAGTATATGGCCATGAAAATATTTCCATGTTTAAATTATGAACTTTGACTTTACTTAAGAAATGAACACATATGCTCAAATTTCATAGGCAACAAAAGAAAAATTTAACCTACACTTCTGAAAAATATACAAAAAGGGGCACTTGGAGAAACGCAAAATATAAAGGCTGAAAAAGCACGCAGGCAGAAATAAAAAGTAAGCAGGAGCATGGTACGCTGCAAAATTCAGGATTAAAAGCGAGCCATGCATGCCGGGAAAAAGTGTGTCAATTAAATGACACAGCGGCGAACAGGCGCAAATAGACACAGCGGAAATCAACTGCCAACAGTCATCATTGCCGAGGCGGTGCGGGGTAGGTTCCCCGCGGCAGTGGGCGGCAAGGTAAATGTCAGAGCAAACCTGAACCTGAGCAGCTAGCCTGGAGCAAGGCAAATACCAGTGTGCGGCGTTGAAGTCAACATGGCCGCAATGTCGAAGAAGCGAATGTTATGAAGGAGAACGAAGAGAAGCTGCAGCAGATAGCAGTAGCGAGTCACAGTGTACATGTTCTATAGAAGAGGAGAACGAAACGAACACAAAGAAAATTGTAGTCGAGTTGCAGCGACAGAGTAACAGCCTGCCCAATTAGAACGATATGTAAAGCGCAGACTCTGGGGAGACTGAAGCATGCATATTTTCGCGCCTTGTAAAGAAGACTAACTCGTTAACACACATACAATATTTTTTATGGTAGCTTGCGCTCTCTCTGAATTTAAATATATTGGAACCTCAGAGATCTGACCTTGGTATCGCTTTATACGAATGCTTGATTCATGCGAACTGAGCATCTTTTGAAGATCCCTTCTATCAAAATTTATTTCTAATTTTACTGAAATCGTATTCGTTGAAAGACAGACGGCAATTAAAATGCACAAAAATACTCGAATTTAAAAAAAGCAAATGGTTTGTGCCTAAAAAATATTGCGAATATTTGTCTTGACGAGCGGGAAATATTTAGTACGAAAATATTCCTGCGCATGGAACGCTGGATCCCTTCTTCAGGCTGTGGCAAGATTCGCTTTAATTCAATATATCCTATGACTTTTATTGTAGGGCATAACAAAACCAACAACAAGGAACGCAGGCCGTAAAACAATTTTCATCCTACGTCGAGTCGTTAATTATTCAGCGAGTGCCGCGAATCACGATTTGTGTTGGTCGCTTTGGCAGCAGCGGCTGCGGCAGTAGCAAAAGCATCATGTGCCGCAGCAACAACAAAGCAACAGCAGGATGATACATCTGTAGGTTTCAGATGGTGAGAGGAAGAGGAAGGCGGGACTGCACCACTGCAGCCACTTGGGTTGATTGTGATTTTCGGCGGTGCGAGTCGTTTGCGCTTGTTACAATGCTTCGCCCATGCCCGCACACCCACCCACGCGGCCACAACACACAAAAATCGCTGCAGAGGTAAGTCCAGAAACATGCACAGCATTCCTGTGGCAAATTACGGCAACCTTTAGCTCCGCGTATTTTAAAGCTTACTCTCATACAAAGAGCTCTCTTTAGAAATTTTGGGGCCCGATTGATTTCGCGATCCATTTTGCTCTATTTATTTCATGAAAAGAATCAGGAAATAATAATAACCATTAGCAATTTTATTTTTTGCAAATCGGTAGTAGTAGAACAGGCACCGAAACGGCTCAGTGGTTAATAACTATCCAGTACGGGGTTTCGACCGTAGGGTTTTTCTCCAGGCGTAGGGTTTTTCTCCAGGCGCCAATTTCAATTCAGCTTTTTTGCTTGTTATTTTAATATTTGAATTGACATTACAAGAAGTTTCGAATTGGATATTAAGATTGTTAAAAACGTTAACTGAGTTTATTTAATTGATCAATTTTATAACAGAAAATATTTATAATCGAAACCAGGCCTCAGTTCGCAAAAATATAACTATCTTTTTTATCTGGGTTTAAAGAATGTATGTAAAAGTTTGAATACAAACAATATTTAGTAAAATATGTAGGAGATTCTGAAATATTTCCTCTGTAAGAATGGATAAATAAATAAATATATAAATATAAAATTGGCGAACGACGCTTAGGCCTAGTCTTCTAGCATTAACTTGGTAATCGATATCTTAACCAAATTATGTAAAATCAAATAAATAATTATTTGCTATATATTCTAATACTACGGATTTGCTATGTAGGCCCCTTGCAGTTGGGCGGCCCCAAGTCAATAAAACGCCACTGTGCATATACATATATACATTCTCACAAACTAGACAATCTTCTAACAAGACGTGTCTTTATGCAAGTACATATATGCATATGTGTGCGTGCAAGTGCGCGAGTGTGTGTGCAACGTGCTGCACGTGCGGCGCGTTTTACAAACGTGAAGTTTATGAGCATTGCCGAAGTGGAGCTTAATTGACAGCAGAGCAGTGTGTAGAATTTTCAAGGTTCTCCCTATAGCTTGCCACAGGAAGGATTATTCATGTGCTCGTATAAGTCTTAGAGTGTATGTGTGCTGCTAGGGTTTTATTATAGGATGCAGAGGATGGCGAAGGTAGTAGAATATATATTTTAGTATGAGCATTTAAAATTAAGCTAATTGTTTTAGATAAAACGCAGGCAATTTATTAAAATATGCACTTCAGCTAACACTTGCATGACTTAAACGAGAGCTCTATAAAATATACTTCTGAGTTGTACTGGCACTTTACGAATGTATAAAATTGGCAAATTACAGCTGCCAATCTGTAGAGATAAAGCAACTTCGATAGGAATGAAGTGATATGTCAACTCAACCGATTTATGAAAACCGAACGGTTACCGGTCTAGTAGTTCAGTAACGAAGGGAAAAGCCTGGAATAAGAATTACACGCAAAGCTTATGTCAGAATCAAAATCTATACATTAAAAATTTCATGAGCCGAAATAACAATCGCAGCACAAATGATACTATAGCTTTGTTTCGATTCATATTCCGGGTTGAGTGAAAATTGAAATCAATTCTTTAAAATTTTATCGAATAATAAAAAAGAATGTGGAGTGAAAAATTTCTGTAAGTGCTAAGAACTTACTTATTTTTTTGTGAACGTTAAAACGTTGACAATTTATATTTTATGAAATGACTAAACATGGTAGAATTCAAGTCTTGAAGTTAAAACCGAGCAAAATACCAATTCAATGGAAATGGAAGCGTGCAATATATCTTCTGATTCGATTTTGGAACCACTAAATTCAGAGAGAATAAACATTTTTTACCATGTCAGATACAACTCTTATGTAGGTCATACCAGAGACCGTACACAAAACATATTTGGCTTCAGGAACTGCATAAACTTTAGACAAAATCTTTTACCAACTTTACCAAAACTTAAAAAACTAAAAGGTCTGGCATAAAATATTTTAATATTTCTGACTTTTCTGATCATATTGAAGCTTAAAAAAGTTTCTACTCTGACATGTGTTCCCAAATGCATTTTCATTCATGCTACTTAAGTGCACTTTGCCCGGCAGTCGCATAAATACTACGAAATGCACTAAAACTTTTGTGAGCTTTAAAAATTCAACAGGATTGCATGCCTTTCCGCTCAGACAAAAACGCCGAGTCAATAATTAATTTATGCCGGCACAGACACACGAAAACACTCGCGCTCCCACAAAAATACACCGACGACAACTAGTGGGGTTTTTCATTGGTACTCGCTTACGGTCATATGCGCCCGCACACATACTAACACACTCGTGCTCACATGTATGCACACTTGCTTTAATGTATACATGCGCATATGTGATATACTCAAGTGCAAGGGGCGTGCCTGTGTATAAATGCGTTGCTCATACAATATGGTGCATACTTTTAGGCGCAAAAAACTTTAAAAGAGCAACGAGCGTATGCAAAAAATGTGAAAATTTGAACCGCGAATACACTTAAAAAAATTACATAAAACAGAGCTACTAAATACGCATATCAGCAACAGTATCAACACTTAACTAATTTGCTAGTTCAAAGTATCATTACAAAAGTGATAGTCTAATATTACTTTAAAAATATTTTGTGGCAAAATTTAGGTACTCTAAAATAAATTCCTCCAAACAATATCTTTCTTTTACTATCTAAATTGTTATCATGGAAAGGTTTTAGTTGTCATTACTAACATATTTTTTTGAGTGCGCTTGGCAGATTAAATTTAAACCGCGACTATGGCGAGAGGCACTGCCAATGAGAGTGGCACGTAGCCTAGCCTAGCAAAGGATATGCAGCGCTTCTATTAGTGAGCGCCTAAAACTATGCAGTTTGTTGCTATATTCTTTGAGTTGGTCCTCCTGCATTCCCCTTTAAAAAATTGCAATACTACGTGCCTGCTTGGTACGTGTTTATTTGCCGCAAAAGCTGGCACACATACAAGTGAACACCTGTACGTGTATGTATGAGCAATGTTTCACTGCGTATAATACGTGAATGGAGGAACACTTGCAAGCTGTTGCTGTTGTTTTTGTTGTCGCTGGCAACAAATGCATACAGTAGGTCGCTCTAGTGCCAAATGTGCCACCATATTTTGTGGCATGTGAGAGTTGTAAGCGTCAATTTTGTACTGCCTGCATGTGTGTGCTTGAGTGTGTGGCTACCAGTGCTAGTGACAGTTTGGCTGGTGCTTTTTTAGCCCCCTTCACCCATTTTGCTATATGGCATCAAACAAATTGAAAAATTAAATTTGCACGAATTTTGAAAGTATTTCTAATTTCGTTGAAGTGCATGAGCATAAAACATAGATTATGTATGTATGTGTGAGTATGTGCCAGATTATTTTACTATGCATCGAATATAATATCTCTGAATCAGTCAGATGGCAGAATTCATACTGGAAGTGGCACATGCTAGTATAAAATTTTTTTTAACTTGCGATGCGGAAGTAAATTCTTTAAGGAAAGCTCGATTTATGTATAATGTTTGTCAAGTATTCCGATTTTAATTTTCAAAGTGGCTCTGTCCCACAAAAATTGCAAGTCTAGAGTTCAACATCAAATATATTATTGAATCTAATTAATATTTTATTTGACTTGTTCAGTAAAAAATTGTTCGCTTGAACATAGGCCAAATTTTTAAAATTGATAAAAAATTTTATGCAGAATGTAATTATCATCATAAATTTTGCATTTTTTACCATAATTAAAGAGTGAAATTTTATGCAAAGTAGTTACGTAATGAACATGTTTTGATTAGGAGGGCATAGGGGAGAGGGGGGTACCTTCGTCCTTGGGGCACATTCGTCAAAGGCGATTTCGGTATGAAGGAGTCATCGGACATAACTGTTTATTAGTAAAACCTAACCCACAACTAGCATAAATATCCCTCACAAAGTTTGCCATCTCTATCTGAACAGATAATAAAATTACATTTGATTTTGTGTTTTCGCGCTTCGTTCCCGAATATTCAGGTCGGTAACGTAAGAAGTTTGTGCTGTGTTTATGCCATTATTTCGAACAAAATTGTATTAGTATTACTTTAATACTAATTATTTTGTAAATAAAAGTGTAATAAGTGAAAATAAAGCAATGAAATTAGAAGTAAAAAAATAGAAAGAAAAAAAGTGACACCAATAATTTATAAAAAAAAGGACTCGTCTTTTTTTCATGGGGCACATTCGTCAATATAACTTCACAGGTACTAAAAATCGAAATCGAGTTGTAGCTTCCAAGACCCACGAACCTGGCTTCAACCTCCCGTAACCACACAAAATTAATATTAGGGTCGATCTCAGCACTTTAAACATTATTATAGCAAATAATTTATAAAAAAAATTTGAAAAGAAGTACATTTTTTTAAGCTCTTAAACATGATTTTTTTTAAATTTTTTAATGCAAAATATAATAAATACGTGTTGTGTAACCAAAAACATGTCTTATTTAGTCTAAACAAGATTTTGTATCACCTTATGGTACTTTAAAGTGTGAATGCCGAAAGTGCCTCGCCAAATGCCGAAGCTACCCTGGCATGGGGGCACATTCAGCAAAATGACTTTTTTTACTAATCATGAAAAAAATAATACAAACGGAACTTTTTAAAGAAATTTTAGTACAGCATTTTATTATTAAATAATGAGGTATTATAACAGTCTAATCGGTTTTTAAATATATTGATTACCTTCTGAAATATAGGCCTTAAAAAAAAAAAGAAACGAAGGTACCCCCTCTCCCCTGCATATCGATGAATGATAATGAATCATATTTTTATTTATTAATCTATTAACATCATCAAGAAGATATTTGAAAGCTCTTAAACGATGAAAAACTAAAGATGTTGAAACATTTGAAATACATTTTGTATTATGTAGGGCCAAAATTTAGGTAATCATCTGAGACAGCCAACATAGTAGCACGGGATTCAATGATAAAGCTTTAAATTCTTTTGTATTGCTTTAAAATAAAATTTATATGTTGTCTATATACATTTTACAGCATAAGTCTACAATTTTCTTCGGAAGACCCAAAATTGTCGATATATAATGATAGAGAGCAATGAAACCTGACAATCAGGGTTAAAGGGTTCAGGCAATATAAATTCAAGACAAAAGAAATTAAGTGAGAGCGCAAGTGAAAGTGAAAGTGCACGTAGATGTGCACACTTTCAGTCGTATATAAATCAGTCATGTTACTGCACGCACACAGCCTCAACGCGGCAATTAGTGCAAATTAAAAACTTAGCTTTTTTAACCTTTGCACATAAACAGACTCTAATTTACAAATACATGCACACAGACAGGAAGTTATACACCAACAGAAGTAGAGGTGCACGTGCAAAGCGTATAACTTTAACCCCGAACAGCACTTAACACAAATTACAACTAATTTAACCTGCAGACATACGCGGAAAAGCGCACGCACACACCCACACACATATACACGCACGCACGCCGCCGCTTATTCGCACTTTTCCTTACGTTCTCTTGGCCACGATTTTAGCGCATGAAGCGCAAATAAAGCAGCTAGAAGCAGCGCCTCGGCACACACAAACAAGCTCATTAATCACTCCAGATAAATTAAAACTAATTGGCAACAAATGCTGCCAAAAGTTTGCACCCCAACGAAACTAGTTGCATAAGGCCACTCACATAAACACATAAGCGTACTAACACTAACAATCATACTACCACTTACCACTACAACTACAACTCTGACTGCGACTGAGAGTGCGACTAGCAGTGCCGTGCTCATGTGCTTGGGGGCCCATTGGGTAGGACCCAAACAGAATTTTTGCTGAAAAACTTATTAAATAATCTAAAATATAAATTCAGCTACAGCAGGAAATCTTAAAGTTTTTGAAATGAATCAGCTCAAATAAATAAATTTATAGAAAAACTAAATATCTCATCTGGACTCTGGACTCGTAGTCAAATGTTGAATTTTAAAATTGTCAAAACATCTCTTTCAGGTTTAAGATTTACTTGTTCCGAACTGAAGAGCCGACAAAGTACTTAATATCTAACGACAGTTGTCTTTTTAGTTGCAAATATAATGCTAAAAACACCATTGCTCTGTTAGTTACTTATTTTGAGCTGAACGTTTTTGCTAAAAAAGGCTGGTCCAACTTTTTGTTAATTTTTGCCAAAACGCAACACCAGAGAAAATCAAAGCTCTAGATTAGACTCCTTGAGTATTTGGTAGCGTAAAATTCCTAAATAAGCTTTAAGTTATGCCAGTTATGGAGAGAAATGTCAATGTATTGGGTAGTTTTATAAATGCTGAAAGCGTACAATGGAATAAATTTAAGAATATTAGATGTGTTAGGGTATATTTTACGGAATTGTGAATAATGAAAGGTACTCACAACTCTAAATACAAAAGAAAATTTAGCTGTAGCTACTGTCGAATTCTTTTGTATAGTAAAAAAATCAATCTCCATATTTATCTGCTATCTTCTGGTTGCCCAATTCTGATTCTTTTAGCTTAAAATTTTTGAGCCCTATTCAATTGAGAACCCTGACCTGGATTCAAAGGAAAAGACGGCACTGCCTAAATGTGCCACTTATGCGCTCCGCTTTTGGCGGCGCAATAACAATACTTCGACTACAACTGCCTCGACTACTTGTGAACTAATCAAAAGTGAAACTCGCAAAGCGTTATGCATCTGTGTGTGTATTTATGCTTATAAGTGTGCAACTATGAGCAGCAAACAAGCTAAGTTTAAACTCACAAACACACAAGCCGATACACTCGACAAAACTTCTGTGGGTAAGAATATGCGTGCGCGTATCCTTGCTGATTGCAGTGCGGACTGAGTTCAGCTCGGGAATTGCTTTTATTGCAGCGCTTTTGCCAAAGGCGGCACGTAAGGGGATTATGTTGCTCTAAAGCAACAAACGAATGGAGCACACGAGCTGACATGCATGTTATTTCTTTCTTAATCCTTTCAGTCCATTTGGAATTCAGGGAGCCTTGTAGAGTGGAGCACGCTCAGCTATAGACTTCAATTGGAGAGACTCAACTACGAATAAAACAGATGTAAAAAGCAACGCTTGATAATATTCTGTTACTAATATTTTTTTCTTGCTTTTCTCAAAAGTTTTTCATTTACATACAACAATTTTCCATAAATTAACTTTGATGCATTGAACACTTTTGAGAAATTATGATGACATTGGGTGGTTTTGTTAACCATTTTATTTTTCGGCTCAATTCAGTAATACTTGTTAAACTACATATACATACATCGATCAGCGATTTAAACAGTTTTATGCTACAATACTTATTTAACTTATATTGGATTTTCTCCTAGATAAATGTTTAGTTGAATCTTTTTCCAACCAATCATTTTATTACTTTGCTTACCTACTAAAAATTTGACTAGTAACAACTTGAATAATTGAAGAAATCATCGTACATATGTACTAAAGTTTCTGGTATGTATTCATTTTGAAGCAGCGGTTTTATAGGTTTGAATTTAAATATATCTTAAAAGACTAACTTATTCCTTTTTTTCTAACCCCGAATGGGCTTTCGAAATGAAGTTCATAGCATTAAAGAAAAAAAAATAGCTGTCCATATGCAATCATTAGTGAAGATCTTGTGAGCTGTTCTAAATGAGAACGCCGTTTTTTATTTAACCAACTAGATACCACGAAATATTTGGAAATATATATTACACATTTTATGGATCCTTCTTTACTTTCTTTATAATCCAACACACAGGAATGCCCCCTTTGCTCTTGTAGGTTTTTATAGTCACGAACATCGGGTCGAGCGTCATATGATGAAGTTTTCAATATCTACCAAAATTAGGATCCCTCTTGCGCCGACCGAAATCAACACTCCGGCAATTTGGCCCAACATATAAATTTCAGTGGAAATTTTGGGTTTGCCCAAAAATAGTTCATAGGCAGCCAAATACAATTTGCATATGGAAAGTGTCTTTGGGTAGCGATCAAAACCATTTGAGCAAAGATATGAATTAATGCTTAATTTTATACAATGTAAATATAACTAATACAGGCAGCATTTCGTGCACACATGCCAGTATGTTTGTCTGTTACTTACCCACCACATCCAGATAGCCGACTTGACTCTTCATGGGATCCGTATTTATCTGGCACATATACCAGCCCTTGTCCGACTCCTTAACATCACGAATTTTCAATATCCAGGCACGTTTCTCCGCGTGAGTTATGCTCATTCGATGATTTTTGGTTATTACGTGATTTTGTATCGTTAGTATGGTTTGCGTATCGACACGTAACCACGCAATCTACGGCACGGTACGACGAGGTATGGAATGGCACAGGTACACCACATAGCGTTGAGGTTGCAACGGTGGCAGTGGCGACGGCACAAATAACGGAGGGTTCCAGCAGCAAGAAATAGAAGAAAAGCGCAAACGAAATTGTTAGTTTATTTGCACGGGTGCTGCTCCGGGATACGGGGAAGCAGCAGATTTAAATTGTTGTCTGTTTTCAGTTACTTTTACGGTTTCTATTATTGTGCTGCCATTTGATTGTATTGCTGTTCGTGTGAGCAATTCTGTGTGCATTCTATATATGTATATATATATATATTTGTATGTGTAGTAGTAGTGGTAGTTGTACGTGTTTGTGTTTATTAAGATAAATTGTGGCATTTATGAGGGTCGGGCATAAATGGGGTTATATGCATGCACGCATGCACGTCTGCACGTGTGTGTGTGCTACTGTGCTTGCATGCGTTGCGTGCCTGTGTATAGCAGGGACACTTTTTCTTTCGTATACCTCACAAATAAGTTGAGTTTAACGTCGGTGTGTGATATGCACGTGTGCATGTGTGTGTAATGTGCCGTAGTTTGAATCCAAAAATATTGTGTAAGAATTATGAAAATTGTTTATGTGCAGCCCTTGCCCTTCGAGTTAATTTTTCATACAAATAACCGAATTCCTTAGTTACTGAAGGTGAGTATGGAAAATTGTGTGATAAATTATGAGTTAAGCGACCAAACCATATCTTGAAAACTATTAGAGTAAAATCAATATTCCCACAGAGTTTCAACTACTTAACCTAAGAATAGCAGCTACATAAATTTTTTATTGAAATCACATTCGAGGCAAATGGGTTCAGACAATTTAGAACAGCTTATTTAAAATTGTGGCTATAAAGGAAAGACAACAAAAAGCGATTTCATCTAATAGTTTCAGATAGGTATGATTCTATCGAATATATTTCTCCACATTCGTACTACAATATATAAATAAACAAAACACGTTACCGAATAAGCCTCCATATGCCTTTTAAAAGGTAGACATTTTCAACTTAACTTAAGTTTCTTATACTAAACGTTATTTTTGTAACTTGAAAGTAACTTCTTAAAAATGCAAAATTTCTAATAATACTTTATAGACAAACTTTCTAAGTGCTTTACTAAAAATATTCCAAATGTTGTGTTCATACAAATTTAATTTTTTCCCCAGCAACTTTTCTATCAAAATTCAACTGAAACTTTAACCAACTCTAATATGCTTAAATAAGAAAAACTTTTTGCATGAACCCGGAGGCGCATTTTTTCAAATTGAAATGAACGCCAGCATACGAAAATTTGCAGCAATTTGTTGGGAAATGTGTTATTGCTATAGATATAAAAATACATATACATATGTACGTAAGCGTCGTGTGTGCTATTTCATTTCGCATGAGCTCTAAAACCCCCGCTAAGGGAGGACTCCCCAGTCTGCCATATGAACGCCGAAACTTCTCAACTATGCATAATAATCATTATTTCGGTGCGTGTGAATCGTTTGATTTCACTTTGGGCCACCCGCAGCCGGAAAAGCTGAAGTCGTAAGGCGGAAAAACGTTGCCAGCATGTGGGAGGGTGTATGGGGGTGGCGGCGGGCGTTGCGAAACTGCCGAAAAGGTAATAGTTACAAAATAGATTAGGAAGTTCATAACACGCTCACGATACCATCAACTCGTAAAAGTAGGCAACGGCATGATTATCAATTTTTTATGTCCAACTACAACTTTGCCAACTTGTGCATTTTTTCCTTTTTTACTGGCCTGCCGACTTCTCCAAGTTTACTAACGAAAATTTCACTAACAACTTTCGGGGGACCGACCCACAGCGCTTTTATGGGTCACGCGAACTGCAAACGGATTGAACGTGACAGAAAACGCTTATAAATGTATATCGAAGTTGAAGATGTGGGACGGCGGGCGGGTTGACAGCAAAAAGGGGCCAGCACGCATTAACTATCGTAGTATTGGTAAAGATGAGCGTATTGGTAAAAGCCGGCAACAATATTTTTGATTGAGTGTAAATTGCGGCGTTGAAAGCTGATTTCGCATTTGACACACAAAGTGTTAAATTTGTCTGGAGGGGAGTGGCAGGGGCATTGAGTTGACGCTACAAAAAAGGTGTTGGCGCGTAATTTGCGTTTTTATTGCTGAATTGAAGGCTGGGTGCGGGAAACGTGCATAAGCAACGTTTGAAAAAATAATTTAGGGCACATGCCAAGGCATCGTAGAAAAATGAGTAATTTTCGCTCGCTGTTATTGGTTGGAAAGACGCATTATATCAAGGCTTTACCGTAATTTGGCAGCGGTTTTTTAATTTTAGTAGCTCCACTTTGATCACGGCATCGCAGGAATTCGCGTAAAAAACTTATACATATATATATATATATTTTTAAGTACCTAATTCTGAAAAGTTATTCGGAATGAATATAAATTAGCCTTAAACTAGTATGAGGAAAAGTGCTAAGATTTCAGTTCTAATAATCGAAAATTCTGTAGTACAGATATAACAGCAACATTGGGTTACAATATCATATGCTTATGCTTATGATAAGCCATCCGGTTCGTAATCTACCGCATATTGCTATATTCGAGTCATTGTAGTATAAAACCATTTTATTCAGAAAGCAGAAAATTTGTTTAGAAATATCATAAGGAAAAAATCTTTGCAACAAACACATTTTTGAAATCCACATAAAATTCATCTTTCCACCCATTTGTCTATTACTCAACCGAATTGAAGCCATAATCCAAGCGATCGAAAAATTATTTGAAATAATGTTTATAGCTTTATAAAGATCAAAACTTTAATTTTTTACTTTTACTCCTATCTTTATTTATTCTCAATACCTGCGAGATCAGTCTGATGTTAAATTCAATTGGTGACAAGTTAGACGAAAATATTACACTATTCTTTGAGAAAAACTGTACATATTTTCCAACTTTATTGTAATGAATTTTTTTTTTCTTTGTAAGGCCTTAGCTGCCACCATAAAATTTCAGTAGTATATAGAATTATTGTGTAGGAATAAAGAAGAATCTTTGAAAACGCAAAATATATTAGTTGCATTTTTTGGAAAATGTGCTATGTTGAACAAAGTTTCAGCATAGCTTTGGTAGTGACGAGCGTCTAAAGGGCTACGGTTACTCTTTTAAGGAAAATTTTTTGTGTTTTGGTAAAACTGACTCAGGTCACCTTACTTTTTAGTTTGAGATTTATTGTTCCAACAAATGTGGTTACCATACCTACTTACCTATATTCTGTTCTTATACCCACCTTATAGGTTTGTAGATTATCCACCACACATTGTAGTATTGCCTCACGCCCCACAGGTATGGTGACATTTTGCAGTGGCTCCCCGAATTTGGGCAAATCTGCAAAATGTAAGACAATCACAAAATAAATCAAAGTACTTTTATTTAAATCAATTTATACTCTTTAATAAACGTTTATTCTTAAATTCCTATTAAAATACCGTTAAACAAACATTTAAAGCAGATAAACGCTTTAACGAGTTTATAACGCGCCCAAAAGTATGCTATTAAACTCATATCAATAAGCCAAGCAATCAAATGGCAGACAGACGTGTAATAATAAGCACTTAAATAGCATATTTACACTTTTATTGACATGCGACAACATAATCTAGCCCATTATCGGCAGCAGCAACAGCAAGCCAACAACAACCAGTATATCATAGCGTACTTCCAGGCGCGCGCACTTCATCGCGTTGACTTTATACGCTCCAACAGTTCGGGCGGAATGCTATGCGAAACGCTCATAGAAATCTATATGCTTGAAAAAATTGATGCTTATCTGTGATTAAGCGGCGAAATGCCTCAACTCAGCGCGTCGCAGAGACGTATCCACTTCGGGCGTCAAACTCAGGGCATACTTTTGTGCGTTGCTATGTTTGTGACAGGAAAATCTCTCTTGCCTTCGTGCTTTGTGGCGCTATGACGATCTGATGTTGCAAAGCCGCACACACACAAATTCATACAAATTCACACAGATTCTCACATTAAGGCGACGTACATGCAGCGCCGTTTTGAAGATATGTGCCGTTATAGGGCCGGCTCTCTTAATTACGATGGCCCGGCGGAGAATGAGGGTAGTTAAATAGTATCTTCAAAATGTATCCACAAACAAAATTTATATTGTTTTTAATTTAATGTATTTTTACTCGGATTCCATATTTAAAGTTTTTGGAGCTATGGATTGCCGAGAAATCTAAATTTTATTTACTTTTAATTTTGTTGTGTATGTACTTCAATAATTGTAGCTTTAAAATTTATGCTACAATCAGCAAATAATCTAAAGGATATTAACTGTTGTTGGTAATTAAACTGAATATTCATAGTCAATTAAGCTGCTTTCCTAAAATGCCTAACTTCTTGTAATACTGTTATTAACTTTAAGATTACTTCAGTAATCAATGCTGAAAATCTAGGCTTCGATTACCAAGAAATACTTTAAATTACCTAAATTATTGGAGAATAGCATTGAAGTTAAAATAATTAATAATTGCTTTGGTTTACTCTGAGGTACATACATACATGTGACATTAGATTAGTAAGACAACTTTGTGACTTTTTGAATTTAATTCACTGTAATTTGAATCCAAAAATAGTGCCTGAACTGGATAACTAAATAATATGAAGTCGTCAACTACAATTTCTAGTACAAATACTAGAATTTTCCGTAGTTGTAAGAACGATGATCATTGTTTTAAATTATTTTCATTTTCACCCACTTTTCAGGTGTGTTTGATAAAAATGTTGAACAAATTTTGTTAGCAGTTAAAGAAATTAATTACAAGCGTGCGCCTCAGCACTTAAAAACGGCACTGCATACGCGCACAGATTTACACATACAAACAAAAGACAGTCAGCCGCAGAAATCTCTTTTCGTTTAACATTTACTACCACATCAATAAACATCAAAACAATTTTTTTTGTTTATATTAAGCTTAGGAACATGCCGCTTCCACACACACACGCACTCATACACAGAAACACTTACACATGTGTACGTCTGTGTATGTAGGCCGTCTCTGCCGAATCGCATCCTGTGCTGCAAAATTCAACCTTATCGCTCGCTTTACGCATTGTAAGTACGCGATTTTGAGCGATTTGTGCGATATACTTGAATTTGCTGTTGTTGTTGTTGTCGGATATTTTGTATTTTAAGTGGCGCTGTTGTGATTGTGCGTTTGTGTGTTGTGTTTGCTGTCACAGTATGTGACAGGAATATGTCAGGGAGATGCACACAAATGTGAAGCACATGAGGGTGCAAATATTTAAGTCATTTCTAGGAGGTTCACATTTTTTGCGTACAAATTGTTAAATCTTGATTTGGCGCAGAAAACACACTTCAATTAATATTACATCTTATATTGAACAAGAAAATTAGGTAAAAAAAAGGTCACTTACTGTTTAAGTGCCTTCTCTGATATTTGTTGAATATTTCCCAAATTTAGAAATTAAAAATAAGATTAGGAAAATAAATGATAGGCAAAGCAATTTATCCATAATTACGAACTATGGGATAACCAATTTTATAACAAATAGAAATTCTGCTTAATCAATCAGAATGGCTTATGTTTGAACTTCCAAACAAAATTTGTATAAAACATATTCCAACAAAGAAAATGCTGCTAAATCTCAAAATGAAAAATAGCTTCAAAATTAACAGTTGGAATAAGACAAAAACGGCTGAAAGTTTTTTAATTTTTTAGATATTCTCAATCAAGGAATAAAACATGTTTCACACTTTTAGGGACCTCCAAGTTCTATGACCCAATACTCTGATAAGCTTCACATAGCTATCTGAAAAATAAATGCCTATAATGGAGTATCTCTTTCTGGTATGTCGGCGATATAGTCTGGCCAGTTCTATCTTCAATTGAACGGCATCATGCTACAAAAAAACTACCAAAAGACAATTTTTTTGCAATTTTTAACTAAAATGACATAATAAGGTTTTTGTTTCTGAGAAAAAGATTTTTCAGCTCTGTACGCTGGAATGAGTGGCAAAAGGCAACTAAACCTACTCCTTAACGAATCCGTCGATATAATCAGATGCATTTAAAGAAATCTTTGGCATGATTTTGCCAAAATTATATTGTTATAATTTGCATATAAAACATACTAATTGATAAAAATATTTCAGTTATCGATAACGATTATTTGCTAATTTTTATTTAACTGTGGTTTGTAACGAAGACTAATAAATCATCTATTTAATATTATATTGCAACCAATATTCTACATCGTTTTATTGGTTCAGTTCTGTGAGTTTACTTAAAATTATACTAACGAAGTGTAAATTTACTACCTTCTTTTATAATTAGGGTATTCACAGTTTCCTTCTAAATTTCCCATCTGGCAACTTCAGCACGATAGTAAAATAAAACTCTGAGCGCCCCTGTTTCGTGGACCATTCTTAATTTGCCACAATCGCATTACAAGTGTTTTCTAAAGCGATTATTCAGGATTTATTACTCTCACAAAAAGCAATATTCCATCAAAATGGAAGTAAAGTGTGATTATTCTCTGCGAATTCAATAAAATTTGCTTAAAACCTGTTTCCATTTTCGCGAATAAAACAGCTGATGAGAAATGCCAGCTTATCACGAAAGAAAAACACGATCCAACGCATGGCAATTTTTTCAACTAGTGGTATTTTTTGTTTGCGTGCAAAGCAACAACAAAAAAAGTTGCCAAATGGCAAAGTGGTTTAATTTAGCAGGCGGCAAGGAAAGCACACTAGATAGCATGGAACTTTGAACTCCCCAAATAGTTTACATTTTGTGGTAATTTGCTTTGCCCAAAACGTGCAAAAATACTTTTCTAATTGCTTGCTGTAATTCTCCAAAACGTGTAGACTATTTTTTGATGTACAGTGCACGCTCGATAACGTGAACACTCCAAAGCGTGAACACCCCAAAACGTGAACCAATTTTTTTCTGTATTGACTACTCCAAAACGTGAACAAGGCGAGAAAGCTCTATAACATGAACAATAAAAGATTCAATGTTTGCATGTGATTTGCATTGAGCACAAATAATTCTGAATTTTGGGATTCCCCTAATAGTGAGTTGTGCTTTTTAGTTGACAATTTTGGCATAGCATAGAGCGTTTTGACTTACTTTTTATCTATGCAGAGTAGAAATGAGTTGTAAGAAACCTGTGTGCTTGACGTTGAAAGAAAAAGCTGAAATTCTCGATTTTTTTAAAAAAGGATTGAGTGTGACGTGCTTAGCGAAAAAATACAATGTTGCTAAATCAACAATTTGTGGCATTAAAAAGAAAGAAAAAATTATTTTAAAAAGCGTGAACAACACATCTTCTGGGCCTGGAAAAAGAAAAACTTTGCGTACTTCAGAGCTGCCCAAAATGGAGAAAGCACTTTATCGTTGGTTTATTCGTATGCGAAATAAGAATTGGCCAGTAAGTGCTTTAATGCTGAAGGAAAAAGCAAAAACACTGCTTTCAAAGTTGAAGGAACACGAAGGTGGCTTCCACGCTAGTGACGGATGGCTTCAAGGATTCAAAAAAAGATACGGCGTTCGACTTCTTAAAATATCAGGCGAAAAACTTTCTTCGCAGCCTCAGCTAGTGGATCCTTTTAAAGAAAAACTTAAAGCTAAAATGGCCGAATTGGAGTTGTGCAACGATCAGCTTTATAATGCGGATGAGTCATTTTGGCATTCGATAACGTGAACACTTTTGTTAACGTGAACTCCCTTGGTTTTAATTAGTTCACGTTATCGAGCGTGCACTGCATAACAAACCATTGCATAATTCGGCTTACGGTATGCAAACTGAACCCATATGGAAATTTTAAAAACAATATTTTCGGTTGAGTTGTGTGAAAAATTGCAGTTTCATTAAACTTGTGGAGCAACTGGAAAGCTGCAAATGTCCTGCTGTTTTCTACTTTTATGGCCAAACTGAGAAACTCGAACTTTCTTTGTGCAAGTTGAGAGCACGACGAGTAAGTAACCACTGCACTTACTCAAACTCATACACATATGTACACATACACACATGTTCACATATGCCAAGGTAATTTCAGGCACTTTATTTTATTTCATACTGAACTCACATTAAAATAGTACCAAGCATAATAAAGTTCAAATTTTATTTTATATGCATATTTTCATTTTTTTTTTGCTTACATACATACTTAAAGGTATGCAGCATTCCCCTCACAGCGAGAGCAGGGGAAAGAATAAGCAAGTCAAAAGGAATGAAGCGAGAAATGTACAGAATTGCAGCAGTGAATTACAGAGAACTCTGAGAGAAATCCCTCGCAAATATGCTAATGTAATGAAATGAAATTCATTTCTTGTGCGCTTTATTCCTGGAAAGTTTCCTCGTACCGAGTTGTTTTACACGCACAGTGCTTGAGCATAAGCGCGCATGTACGTTTGTAAGTAGGAAGGATACACATACTTAAGCATGAAATAACTGTAATGCCAAATGACAGAAATGACAAGTATTTTCTGTCCAGATCTCCCTCACAGCACATCAGGAGGGAATGTTCGAACCAACAGCCAACTGCATCCAAAGATTGCTCTAAGCAGCGGTCGTCTGAGAAGTATGCAATATATTCGACCCAGTGATATAAGGTACCTACTACCCTTTTAGAGAAGAGGTACTCATTTTTCTGATGGTATATAAGGAACTACATGTAAGGATTATAAGTGCGTTTTTTAGAGCACCAAATGCCATAATCTTCATATTTGTCAGAAATATCGAGCAGTAGCAAAAGCTCAACGGCAAGTCACTATTATAAAGTATTATCTAATGCCAAAAAGTGTTAAGTGTCCGGAAAGCATCGAGTAATGTCGAGTCCGTCAAAATACCAATTATAAAGAGTAAGCAGTATCATTTGAAGGTAAACATGTAATATCGAGTATAACCAAGAATCAGATTATACATGAATGAATAATATGGAGTTGTTATAAATAAATAATTGCAGCATCAGCCCATGTTTGTTTAGGCCTAGCTTACTCGCATTAACTTGTGTGTGCTTGTTTTATTCTTGTAGAAATTAACTGGACCTACAAATAAACCTATATGAACGGGCTGAGTAGCTTTTCATGGCAAGCAAATGAAAAACAAAGTCTTTTTTCTAGATGCTATAAGGCCCGGCTCGGATATGAAGCCAGGCCTGCCGCATCAGCTACCAAGCACTTGTACACTGAGCCACCGTGGATCAGTTGTTACAAGTACCGAGAAGAAAATATAGAGTAATAAATATTACTTAGTACCCAAAAGCGAGCATATGCTTCTGAAATACGTGGAGTTGTGTCTAGCTAATCTTGCTTAAGTATCGAGTAATCTTAATAACAGCAACACATATGAAACTAACGAATCAGTATTGAGTAGATAATGCTTGTGGAAAATTTCGAGCACAACCGAATACAAGAAGGTGTGAGCAGTGCGCATCACTACTTTGCACTGCTTGCAACTGTCACAATTCAACTAAACTCTGTGTATATGTATGTGTGTGTGAATTTGCATCCTGGGAGTGTAGAAGAGTGCAGCTTGGTAATAGCAAATCGCAAGCAAAATAATTGCGTGGAATTTTCCTTTGTCTTTCTCGGAATGCCGCAAACCAGCAATGGGTGTGAATCTCTGCTGTGTAGAGGGAAAGACAGTGCGCTGGAGTAGCAATAAGTGCATGCGCCAAGAGCATACGGTTGCATGCGACAGCAGCTTAAGAGGAGCGCATCCGGCACACGGAATATGCTTGAGTGATTCGCTAAATTATTGCATTTCCATGGTGAGGAATTCGACAAGCCATTAAAACAGGTGCTATAGCGGAATTTGAGAAATGATGCATAAAGGAACGTTTGATTGGATTGCAAATTTTGTATGCTGATTACGCAAAAATACTGAACGAAAATTGTTCAGCTTAAGTTTTAACGAAACAACGAAAAATTGAGAGTTTCTGAATCATTGTGAAATGGTGACCAATTTAGCGAATGTTAGGATTCGTAAAGTTTCCGTAAATAGCATTTATAGAAAATGTGTGAAAATAAAAATATAGGATTAACATCTTAAAGGATTCAAGATCTTGAGTTATAAAAACGCATTGGTTTTTAAAATGATAATAATGAAAGGAGGAATGAATAATAATGATGACGTAGGAGTGAATGAAAAAAGGGATAAAGAAGCTATGGAAAAAATCGAATATTAGAATGAACGGAAATACGACGAATTAAAATGACTAAATGAACAAAGGCAGATACAATAAAAAAGACACAGCAGTCGAATGACCAGAAGAACGAAGGAATGAATGTACGAACGAAGGAGGCAACGAAGTTTTGTATGCAAGGGAAGAAAGAACGAAGAAGGCCCGAAGAGCTGAAAAACCGAAGCAGCGAAAATTAGTTAATAACTAAGTAATAAAAAAGTAATAAAGAGAATACTTAATTTATAATGACAGAATTTTGGACGCAAATCAATGAGTGATGAAAGAAGCACTCTTATTGTGCGAATGATTTAGGCTACCGAATGAAAATTTCAACTCATAAATTCACAAGCAGGTGAATTGGTCGAAAAATAATTCGAGTGTGCTAAAAAGGCAAAGCATAATGTGAATTTGCATCTCTCGTGAAAAATTGACAACTCTACGAGAGTAGGTACTCCCTGCCATGAAAAGAACATCTCAATCCCGCTTGGAGACGGCTTAGGAATAGATTTGTAGGTCATATTGACTTGTGCTAAGCATTGAAGTACCACACACAAGTTAGGTCAAGGTCTAATACGACAATTATACACAAAAAGGCGTAAATGGAAACAAGCAAAAATTATGAAAAGAATACTAATACTTGCTTGAGAGTATTTTAGTATAAGACAGAACTATAAAAACATATCAACAACCTGAGAGAGAAATTTAATTTAATTCAATAGAAATTTTAAATGCATTGCCAAAGCCAGTACATATGTATATATGTATATACAGGTATGGTATTATCAAGCACAATACCTGAAAGTATGCCATAAGAAATATTTTGCCTGACCCACACACACACACACACAAAGAAAATGTGCTGCTTACAAGTGGTGGAGAAATAAAGAAGGAAATATAATAATATTGCAATCTCATTATGCGCTCGAGAATACAATAAGGACATGTTGCATATTCTTGCGTATGGCATCACTGCGGATACAACAACAACAAAAATTGCACTTGCAACAACATCAACAACCGCATGAATAGAGTTCAAAATAAAACTGGAATGAATAGAATAGCAGAAATTAAAACATACAATGACAATGAAAAGAAATTGTGACAGTCTTACATACACTCACTCATGTGCACACATACCTTCACAAGGCCAGGATATACCAGCATTGAGTAAGAAAAGTGTAGGACAACAAAAAATACTCATGGGAAAGCGCAAAGGCTCCAGACACAGGCTAAAGTGCAAGGCAAGTGAGTCGAAGGAGGGCGAAGGTGTTAGAGCAGAAGGCAAAGGAGCAGTCAGCTTAGAATAAACTCGCTACTTAAGTTACTTAAGGATTTGAATGGCTTGCAACTAAGCACCGACTGAGGTTAAGCCACAAGAGCTAGCGCGGCAACCGCACTCGAGAACAGGGTGACAGGATTTGAATATGAGTGCAAGAGTATGCAGTCGAAAATATGCCTGAGGGCTGACAACAGCAAGGATACGAAGAGTCGAAGGACGACGGAGAGGTAGAGTAACAGGAGACCAAGGAACGGGGAAGGTATAGGGTAATAAATAATGTTAAAGGGAAGGTAAAGAGTGATGGAAAAGCATAGGGAAGTTAGAAGAAAGTTCGGTTGAAGAATGTGCGTAGAATGAGCGAAAAAGGATTGATGTAACAAAATATGAAGAAAAACCTTTTGGAATGTTGAGGGTGTGACCTATAAATAATAAAAGGGAAATGAAATAAAATAATAGAAACGAAACAAAAGCAAAGGAAAGTTAAGGAAGGGAAGAAAACGGACAAGAATGAAAAGAAGCTGGAAAGAAATCATTCCTTTCTTAATCATATTTGCTTACAAAAGTGAACTTGAATAGTTATATCACATATTTTGGGAGCTGGTAAAGATTGCTTGTAGAAGTTGGCAATTACCTTTCGATCTCTTCATCATATATTATATTAGTATGAAGTCACCATTACGGTTACGAATACCAAGTAAACTTAAGTCTCAATATGAATATCACAACTCTGGTGAGGTGTTCCCCCCAGTTTAATCTAGCTGGCTTGTTACGTTAGCAAATACTTACCCTTCTCAGGTATGGTGTTCACCGATGTGTCGTCTCGTATGTCTTCCAGGAGCTCCTCATGATTTTGCATCTCTGTGTTTAGCCGTGAGTTTTGTTTGTAGCAGTGGCATGTCATGGAGGTCGAGGACAAGCAGGCAGGCAGGAAGACAAGTGACAGCGAGGGAGGTGAGCAAGCGTCAGCCAAGCCAGTCAGTTAGGTGTCACGACAGCAGTGTATAGGTGTGTGTGTGCACATACACAAGCATAAGTGGTGGTTTAAGGTTTCATTTTGATGCCGCAGATTACACCAGCGCCAACGTGGAAAAATGTTAAGACATAGAAGAAAGACAAGGAAAGAGAGCAGAGAAGCAGAAAAAAGGACATGAAATAAGTGCGTCAGTATAACATGATATATTTGCTGCATATAAAAAATGAAATGCTTGTTTAATTTGAAGAAAGATTATATTATTTTATTAACTTGGCATAAAGAAAGAAAAACAAATTTTTATTTTTGTTGCAGCTCATTTTTGCGTGATGACAGCAATAATATTTTCATTTTTATGCGCTTATCAGGGCTCATTTTTCGCTGCGGGCATTAGTTGCGCTTTCATGCGGCTTACGTGCGGTTGAATTGGAAAAGTAGCTTAAGACGCTGCGCTGCAGCTGCGTTAGTGCCCCCTTATTACGCTCGAGCAACTGGCAGCACATGAGCGTGTAAGCTTCTTACAATTTTTTATTTCTATTTGAAATTTTGCAAAATCAATATAAGCAAATTTGAAAAAATTATATTCGAAATTATTTACATGAATTAAATTTCATAAAGCTTCAAATGTAGTATCATTCGGAGCAATCCACCAATATAAGTTTCGAAATATGTACCTATATATTTTCAGCAAATCCAAAGAATTTCGAATCATTCAATAGGCACTATGAAGAGTTAACCGATTTCCTTAAATTATATTTATATTTATATATAAATATATTATATATTATATATCCATATGCTTAGAATTAGACAGAATTTTTCGAAGCTTCAACATAGCGGAAGGATCTTTATTCCCTAGAAACCTTTAAAAAAAAAAAAAAAAAAAGTTGAAACCTGTGGAATTCGATCCCATGACCTGCCGAGTGCAAGCGCGCGGCTCTACCCACCGGGCTACACAGGGCACTGATTGCTTTCCTCTAAAGTCGTAGAAGAAAGAAAGTGAACATCAGGCAGACACTTTTTAGTCACTCTGCGTTTTATATATAAGATAGCTGAAAAATGGTATGAAAACAAATTACAACTTTTGTCGACGAATTATATGGTATTAAACCTATACATATCTTCGTGTCGCCGATGGAGTCAAAAGGATAAAAAGTTTATTGAAGTATCATTGTCAAACATTGTTCAACAATACAATCGCTTTATGGGAGGAGCGCACTTAGTAGATATGCTCTGTGAGTTGTATCCTATACAACCATCCATCCCGAAAATATATTATATTTTCTTTTGGGTGCTTTACTCCTCAGTTACGATTAGGTGGCTTTTATATAGACGGCATTGTGAGTTTACTAAAGTCAACGAAAAAGAATCGCTAACACTAATACAGTTTTATAAACAAATTGCGATTGGATTAATTCATCAAACACTTTTAGTCTAGGGAAACG
Source organism: Neria commutata (assembly GCA_963457695.1). Lineage (NCBI taxonomy): Eukaryota > Metazoa > Arthropoda > Insecta > Diptera > Micropezidae > Neria > Neria commutata. Next base: position 44,959,282 of record OY735246.1, read on the forward strand.
TGTCCGTCCATCAAGTTCTCCACAAACTACTCCAACATCTTCAAAGCGTAAAGTACTTTATACAATTCAAATTGAAGATGTCCAGTACGATGGAATTGGCCGTTTTCCATCTTACAAGCAACGCAGTCGCGTTACAAACTTTGTAAAATTGGTTTCACAACTGTAATATGCACTAAATGTAAATTATCCCTATGTTTTACCCCTAAAATAAATTGTTTTACTAATTATCATGTAAAATAATACAATTCTATTATATTTTGAAAGACATTGTTACATTTATTGCTTACTAAATAAAACTAAGTTCTGTTTTCATTTCACAAAAAAGTATGTTTTTTTTACTTCGTTAATGCACCATGTTGTATGGGTACAACATTTTTTTTAAACTAGTAGGAGCGATAAAATTTTTACAAAAAAAAATTTTTTCTTTTATTTGACCCCAATAAAGTCAAAAACAAGTATTTAAAAAAATCGAACTGCCCTGTACAAGTTTGGCGCATGAAAGGGTTAAAGACGTGATGCTTACGCTGGTTCACTTTTTACTGGCTTATGCTGTTGCGAGAAAACAAGAATGTAGTTTAACTTAGGGCTAGTGAGAAAGCTTTAATAACGGCATGTCTGAACATAACTTACGAGCTACCTTTTAACTTTGACTTTGAAATTTGCTTAGTTTGCTTCTTTTCAGAAAATTCCATATCTTTAGCTCGGTGCAGCTCAATCTGAGTCGAAGAAGTCATAAAATTCTCAGCAAAGAAATAACAGCGAAAAAGTAATAAAATCATTTCGCAATGTGACTTTAAATGCTGCCGCAGTAATAAAAGTGCTTTATGTGCTTTTTTCCTAGCATGCTAAAAGGTAGCAAAAAAATTTACACAACAATAACGCCAACAGCAGCAGCAACAACAACAGCTAGGTAGGTACAGCTACTGCCACTATTTTTATAATTTTTTATAAAGCATTTTATGAGCGCAAAATACGCCACGTTCACATTTCGAAATCGAAAGAAAGCAGGAAAACAACAAAATGTAAGAAAGTGCGCTACTGAGGTGGGGAAGGGGTGGGTTTTTTGCATAGTGCAGACCTTCACATTGTTGGCTGTGCATCAAGTTCGGGGTGGAACAGCGGAAGTGCAATGCAACACGCCGCGAAGCCAACATGCAAGCGTGCAGAGCAGCACGGCACAAGGCAATTTACATATACAGGCACATGCACACAAACACACGTGCATTAGCGTGTAGCGGAAATTAAAAGAATTCTAGATGAAGGCGTCGAGTAAAGGAATGCAAACCTAGAGTTTAAATACAGTAAAAAGGGAAAACGGTATATACCTCGGAAATCTTATTAAGCGTAGAAGCATTTAAAGCTAATAACAAAACCGAATATCGTCAAAATATTAATGTTTTAAATTCGAATTAAGCTCGACAAATATAGGAGATTGACCTGAGTTTCATGCTGGAAGGGTTAAGTCACTGCAATTTCGATTCAATTTCGATGAACGATTCATTTTTGTCACGATTTTAATAATCAGTTCATTCAAATTTAAATAATATTACTACTGTCTAATATATTGAATAAAGTGGCAGAAAGGGTTGAACCAGTTCCAGATATACTAGTGTAAGGAAATGTTGATGTATGCTTACATATTCAATAACATAATTGTAATAGGTAAGGGTTACGTGTCTCTTTTCTGGATCATGCGTATGGACGAAGGAGCTCCAGCGAAGAAGGCATTCGAGGCGACAGTTGGAGGACAGAGACGGCGTGGTAGGCGATGCCTACGATGGAAAGACCAAGTGGAGGAGGTACTGGCAAAGCTTGGAATTTCCAACTAGAGAAGGTGCGCTCGTAACTGGGACGCCTGGAGAGAGGCTGTACGGCAGGTCGTAATCCGGTAACGGGGTGTTGACCACTTAAGTAATTAAGTACGTGTCTCTTTTCTGATAAGATATGTGCGCATTCAATAGACATTGTAGATCCCACCAGCTTGTGCTTTAAATATATAGACGTATCCAAATGTTTAGATACGATTAACTTAAGCTCTTTAGTTCTATCGTCTTAAATTATTATTTTTATTAAATTTGACGATCACTTAGTAATCTCCAAGCATTTTTGAATTTTTTCCAAACAAACTCATTTTTAAGGACACTTCTGTAAGTATCGCACCAAAGTGCCACTGCCAAAATTCGATGTAGAAAAGAGATTAAAGTAGTTCTAGAAGAAGAGACAGGCCTAGCTCATGAGACACTTTTTAAAGGGCTTGGTAGGAGCTCTTGCAATTTTAAATTGAATAGCATTGTTAGTTGAATCAAACTCGTTACACTTATTCCATTTAAATCAAAATACTTTTATAAGAAGTGTTACTATATTTTTTATTATAAGCACTCATCGGCTAAATTCAGGTATTACAACTTTTGAATTGCAACAAAAAGGTTTGGAAAATAAGATGTTAATTTTCGATTCATAGCGAACTTGAAACTGGTCATGATATTTTTTAATTCAAAATTAAATCTTACAAATCTTCAAATGCATGCATGTGCATGTGCGAAATTATTTCGAGGGATTGGGAATGGATCGGCTAGATCATTTAAAAATAAGCATTCTTTATTAGACTTTATTAAATTGATTCCTTACAAACAATCAGAACAAATCAAATATTTGTATGCGACTTTCTTATCCATATGTACAAATATATATATTCAAAGAAATATGTGGAAATCGACCACTTACTTCTTCATTTCGTTTTCTATTTCTATCTGCTTTCTTTTCCGCTGCTTTTAACTGCTTCACCGTTTCTTCTAAATAAACTCCTTTGTTGTCGCTGCTAATTGCTCAATTCAGAGCTATATCGAGCCAAACATTACACACACTTACGCAATTGTATATGTGTATATTTAGCAAGCAGGTAAGTGAGTGCACATAAACAAGCGCTACTGATGTCATAGGAGCGACTACCAGTAGTTCACTCCAAAACACACACACGCGTACTAGCATACTTTACAGAGATATATGTGCATGTGAGCTTAGTTATGCCTTGTTTGTATGAAGCACATACATTTTCTGCTCCTGTTGGTGTGTGTATGTGTTATTTTCTGCGTGTGTTCACGTACGAGCCCCACATGTAACACTTGCCGCTTGTGCACTCAAGCAATGCATAAAAATTGCTTTGCTCACACAAACACATACCAGCGTTCAACATTGCACGTACGCATATGAAGCCATGTTGTAGTACCACAAACACAGCTGCACAAACATACGCACATAATTTCGATATGCCAAAATCGCGCAAAGCTTATAAAAATATGCAACGTGCAACATCTGCCACGCTAGCAACGGTAGCTGCAATAGCTAGCTACTTACATATTCTTGAAACGGTTACGGTTCTTGCTTCGTAACGAAAATTATTTAAGTAATTATATTAATTATACAATTTATATTAATTATGTTTGAGATTTTTTAAGACGACTATTCAAAACTTTAATCAGTTTTGCAAAATGATTTTGAAAGTAAGCATTTTAAAACGAAGTATATTAAAATTGGCAGGATTGAAACCCTTTTTTCGTGCCCATAAAACCCAAATCAACTCTTTCCATTTTTAATTTGTTTGCCAAACCAAACCATGAACCAAAACACCATTTCTAAAAAAGATCAACAAAAGATATTACATATTTTCAAAAATGAGCAGAAAAATTTCATCTCAACCTTGTTCATTATCTTGCAAGCCTGCTTTAAAACGTAATTTTGGATTGTATTTGAAACGGTTCGGCTCAAGCTCAAGCAGCTTTCAATAATTTTTTTGAATTTTCTGTTAAAAAATATGCCAAAACTGCGCTAACAACAATGTAGAAATTTGATATGGTGTGAACAGAATCCATCTTAACTGATTGCGGAATTTAGTTTCTATTTATTTTAATTGCGAATTTGTTCGCTTAAAAGCACGATAACTGGAAAGTTTTACAATCGATTGAAAGCATAGGTTTGTATTCCTCTATTATCTTCTGAAGTTCGTTAGTATCTCTAATGTACTGACCGATCTGTAATTATCAGGCTCGTAAATAGGTCATCATTTGGAATCGCTAAGGGCCCAACAATGTCTATGGGGTTGGGGGTTGTTGCGGTTTTGTCCACCAGTTTAACTTAAGCCACCCTATCAAATATAAATTATATATTTGTTTGGCTCCATTATGTACTGAAGTTCATTAGAATCTGTCTTATCTTGACAGGTTTGTAATTCCCCGGCTTGTAAAAAAGTCATCATTTGGTATCGCTAAGGGCCCAAAAATGTCAATGCAGGGCCTATTTGGTCCACCAGTTTTATTTAAGTTATCCAATATGATTTTTCATGAAATAAAATAAAAATAGTAAAGAACCGTTTTAATCGGCTTAAAGCATCTGGAACGGTTCCCATGCGTTTATTGCTGTTTAGGTGCATAAAATGAAACGGTTTAAATCTGCCTTGAGTGCAGATCAATCAGAATGGTGTAACCATATGTTCATAGACACACACACACACACACACACACACACACACACACACACACACATACACACACACACACACACACACACACACACCGACGCTATCCAAGTGGTCAAGGAGCTGGCTGAGCAAGCAATCAGTGGTAAACGATGGAAAGGCGGAACAAAGGAGTATTGTCTGGTCGTTTTACTAGACGTTAAAAACGCTTTCAACTCGGCAGACTGGTGTCAAATAATGAGCGCACTAAAACATGTTGAAGTACCGAAATACCTGCAAAGAATGGTAGAAAGTTATTTTGCAAACAGACTTCTATTATATGAAACGGAGGATGGCGTTAAAGAACACAAGGTGACAGGTGGTGTACCCCAAGGCTCTGTGCTAGGCCCACTACTTTGGAATGCAATGTACGATGGCTTATTGCGTCTAAATGTGCAGAAGGAAGCAAAAATAATTGGTTTTGCGGACGACGTAGCAGTAGTAGTGGTTGCGAAGCATATCCCAAGAGTGATCGAGATTGCAAACTACACGATCCAAGCTATACAGTCCTGGCTCAGCGGGGCAGGCTTAGCGTTGGCCGAGCAAAAGACTGAGGCAGTGCTCATAAGCAGTCGGAAGATCCGTGAAATAGCCACGCTTAACGTCGGAGGACATACCATTGTTTCGAAAGCAGCGATAAAATACTTGGGAGTTATGCTGGATACAAGACTCACCTTCAAAGCCCACTTAGAGTATGCTAGCAAGAAAGCAGCTGGGATAGGAGCTGGGCTGTACAGATTGATGCTGAATGGTAGAGGCCCAAAGCAACGGCGAAGGCAGCTGCTGGCGGGTGTAATTAGGAGCGTGCTATTGTATGGCGCTTCGGTCTGGTCGATTGCTCTTAATAAATGGACATACGGAAAGGAAGTTAGATCGGTATACCGACACTGTGCCCTGAGAGTGTGCAGCGCATTCCGCACCGTTTCTGAAGAAGCCGCGCTTGTCATCGCTGGACTATACCCGATCGACATTCTAGCAAAGGAACCAGCCGGTAGTGGATTGGACGTGGATGCGCGTAAAATAATGCGCAAATCGGCAAGGCAGAATAGCCTCCATGAATGGCAACAGCGATGGGACGACGCAAGCACTGGACGTTGGACGCACCGTCTAATTCCAAACCTGAAGAGCTGGATAGAGAGAGCGCATGGAGAAGTAGATTTCCATTTAACCCAGATACTGAGCGGTCACGGATGCTTCCGTGCCTATCTGCACCGATTCAAACACGAAAGCGAACCATACTGCAATTATTGCAGGGATTTAGCGGTGGAGGATGCTGAGCACGCCTTTTTCCACTGTATACACTTCGCAGCAGAAAGGGACCAACTACGCAGAATTTTTGGGGAACAACCGTCAGTGGAAAACCTGGTGATACACATGATATCAGATGCTGACAAATGGACTGCCGTTTGCAATATGGCCGCAAGTATAATGACGGAGCTTAGGAGAGCGGAGCGATACCGCAGTGCACTAACCAGAGGCGCCGACTGAGGCAAAAACCCCGTCCCTCTACAGTGGCGGAAGCAGCTGCAGTTATTTCGTAAAGCAGAATGGTGTATAAAGCCCACTACAGCGCAATGGAGCACAACATAAGTTGAAGATGCTGACTGTTTTTGGAGCCGCCCAGTAGCATGATCCAGTACGCCTCGCCTGAACAGTGGCCTCCAGCGATCCATGCCATCACCGGACAGAAAACGTTGACATACTAAACAGACGCTTGAGCAGCAATGCTCTGACGGCCTCCCGACGTAATACTTAACGGTGGTCCCGGGAGGGCACATCCGTCCGGACATGAGGTGGTTTTAGCGGGTTCGGGCCCCGCACTACATGAGGTTTTCGAGCGCTTTCCACCTACTAAAAAAAAAAAAAAAACACACACACACAAAAATGCACTAGCTTTCTGAATTCTTACAATTTCGCTACCACAGGCTCTCACTTTTTTGCATGCTCCTCTTCCCGCTCGCCATCTTGTATACTAACACGCTTCCCGTGATGGCGGAATTTTATGCGGCGCTATTTTTGTAGCAAATCTTCTTTGACAGTCTGCGTTTGTATGTGTGGGACTTTTCTTTCGCTGCTGCTCCAGCAGTTCTTTATGCAGCAGCTGTATGGTATGATGCTGGTGAAGGCAGACGGAGGGGATAGGGGTTGTTGATGTTCGCTTTCGGGCGTGCAGCAGCAGCAGCGGAATCAAGTTTATTGCATTTGCGTTGCGTCATGCTGCAGTAGCAAGCGTATTAATGTACGCGTGTGCATGTGTGTGTGCATACTTCTGCGCAGCTTGTTTACTGCCTCGCAAATAATAGTAAACGCAGTGCGAATTCTTCAACAAAAACAACAACGAATATCTCACAACATGCGGCATAATACCAGCCAAATGTGTTGCAGCTGCAAGCACTCACGCCACTTCACACATCCACACATGCACACAACTACACATCATTGCATTTGCAGAAATGTTAAGTGTATATTTATGTCGAAATTGTTAAGCTTCGAAGCATCTGCTGGTAGTAAATTTTTAAAAGCGAAATCCCATATCAAAATATTTCCGACTTTAGCTTCTACTACACTCAAGGAAATCACTCACTAAAAATATTGTAATGATAACTAAAAAATTAGTTAGGCGTTTGTAAAATTGAAGCATGATGTCGACTGTAGGCGCAATGGAGCACCTCCCGCAATTGGTCGAGGCGACACAGGTGAAGCGAGACCTCGACCGCCTCGTCCAGCAGATGCCACCCACACTAAGCCGATATGGTTCCAGTATTGCAAGATCTGGTCCATCTCGGCTGCCATGATATAATGCCGACCATCCAGGGAGCCGCCCTAGAGCAAGACCCAGTCCGTATCGCCTGAACAGCAGTTCCCACCGATACATGCCATCACAAAGAAATGGGATAAAATATAAAACCGAACTGAATAGAACCATGACATTTAACAGACGCTTGAGCAGCAATGCTCACACGGCCTCTCGACGTAATACTTAACGGGACTATTTGGGAGGGCTTATCCGAATAGACATGAGGTGATTTTATAGGGTTGAAGTCTCGCACTGACTGAAGATTTTGATGCTTTCTACCTCGTTGAAATAAAAATAAAAAAATCTTATAAAACTAACAGTGACTGTTCATCAGTTCATTAGTTCAATAGCAAAACAGCGATTGTTAATTGTTTATAAATTATATTGCGCTTTATAATTTAGAGAAAGTAGTTTAAAAAAACAGTTTCATGCATATCCTTTAAAAGTTTTAAATTCGCTACAAAAAAGGGTTAATGGCGTTGCATCTAGCGGACGTGGAACTACTGCAACTATCACCATTTTGACATTTGAACAAATTTTGGTTCACGTCGCAGATAAGTGACTTATCCTTTACTCATTCGATTTCATAGTTATAGCTTTTATTTTTCGATAAAACAGTATTTCCCAGATAAATTCATCCCCCTTTATGTAAATTTTCCATCGCTGAATCGTGTCTCAAAAGAGAATTTTCATGGCGACGCTCCTTTCAGATTATATCACTGTATTCACTTCATAGTTATGCGACAAAAGAAGCTAACTGCTGTTGTAGATTGGGCTTCCAAGTTTGTTGGTGATAACCATAATGATTCGTCGCCGCATATAATTTGCATGTGGGAATTTCTATATTTGTCTCAAGTTATATGGGCCTACAAATTGCTTGCTATCAGTCGATGACGGCAAATGCACGCATTGTAATGTTATCGATATATGTAGAAATAACTGTAACTTCTACAGTGCCATTCTCTGGCAGTGACGAACTCGGCGAAGGTACTAGGGAAAATCTCATTCAGCACTTCGTACCCAAAGGAAAATTGTGTCTTCAAGAAATTAGTGCCATCACAATAACAAACTTTGCTTTCAAAACAAAATTCTTCGACAGAGAGGCATTAGAAAAAACTTTATAACGTAAAAATAAGGAGTTGCTGTATCGCGCTGAACGGTTGTAGTGCATGCCATAGGTACTTTGTTCACCATCACAACGTAACCTGCACATGAGCTACAGTAGTAAGTTGCCGCAGAATAAATTCGAAAATTAACTTAAAATTTTTATTTTGTCTTAGTAATCTTCTTGGGTGTATTTCTTGCCACACACCACCCCCACCCGCATTCATATAAATGCACCTCGCTCATTTTTACGTGCTTGCATGTTTTTCCTAGTTTTATTTCGTTTTGCACATTTCTTGGAAATAGTAAAATTCTCAAAAAATATTATTTTAGCCGTGCGTATTTGTTGTTGTTTTTATATTTCCTTTTGCAGCAGTTTGCACGCATTTCTTAAGAGCTCATAAACTTCAAAATTTTATTTAAGCAGCAGCTCCTGCACATTGCACTTGCATTGGAGTTGATGCCGGCGAGGAATACATATTATATTACAGGCGTTATTCTCAGTTCAAGCACGAATTGGGGCGTCGGGAATTGGAAAAGATTTATGAAATGAGCGGACATTAAGGTGCGCTCTCTGCAAGAAATATGGCACTAGCATGCGCGGAGCTATGTAAGCGAAAAATGAGCGTGCTCTGAGTTAAGTGGACTGAGCTATAAATAATAAAATAAGCTTCAAAATAAATGCTTATGATACAGGGTATATATGTATGTACGGAAAGTTATATTAAAGAGTAGAGTATGTATGAAAAAAGAAATTAAAAGAATTCCTATAATAATCTTTGATGATCTACAGACTCATCTTTAGGGCACTCTCTAATTCATTTATTACTTCCATAAATTAGTGGAAGATTTTAAGATTTTAATGGAAGTGATAAATAAGATGTGTGACCATGTGATAATACATTAGGTATTTTTTCTGTTTTTGAAAAAGATCAAATCACCAGATAAATTTCAATTGAAAATAGTAGCAAGTCGTTTCGTATTAGATGATAACTGGAAAGATTACAGTAGCGAAAGGTTGAATTATATATTATTATATTATATCTAATTCCAAGCACTGTGGCATCATATTAAGATACTAGCTGTAAAAATGCATTTAAGCATATTAGGAATTTGAAATTTTATTAAAATGTGATAGGAGTTATTTGAACACATCTCTTTGCAGCATCAAATCTACAATTTTTGGTACTATTTATAAGCTTGCTTTTGAGTTTTTATTTTTCAAATAGATTTTCGGCTATTTATCATTCAAAATAATATTAAATTTGCCATGTTTAAGTTTCGATTCTAACCTTAATGTGGACAGTTTTTGGCTTTATGCCATTATTGTTTTTACGAATGGTGTAAGATAAGATTAAGCGATAGTTGTTATCTGATTCGAAGAAGCTTAAGCTTAAACTAACACGTATTTTGAACTTAAAACATATTCATTTATGAAAACTGTACAAAGAGGTAAAAGGCTTTTAAGCTTTTGAGATGTTAAATTCAAAAGCTCGTCATACATACATATACTTGTTTTAGGCGTGCAGACATGCTAGCAAGAAAGAGTATATATGACATATACTAGAACATTATAGCATGGCTTTATGTGCTTAAGCAACATGTTATGCAGTATAAAGTAATAACACAACAACAACAATGACAACAGCATCAATATGACAAATTTAGCGACAAACGTCACAGCAATTACGACTACTGTTAACAAGGCAACACTATTACAGCAAGAACAATAACACAATAACAACAGTAGCAAAAACAATTGCAACAACAATGACAACAACCAACCAATAAATTTAATTTTATGCTATAAGTAAACATGCACATACTTGAGGCTGTACATACACATGCACCAACAGAATTGCAACAGCATGTAGTTGCCTGTGTAGCAGCATGTGTAAACAACATGTTGCCAACAAGCGGTTTGTAAATTAAGCAGTGCGTGTGTGTGTGCAATACATGCATGTATGCATGCAGGTTCCAAGTGACATATACACGAGCCATTGCATACTTTTGGGCGCATGAAAAATGCAGCAAGTTTGGGAGACATGCTAAAACACACACACACAAACAAACAAGCGCTTATGCACTACCAGTGCAATTGTCAAACACACACAAACACATAATGGAGAGAATAAGCGCATACAAAATATCAAAATCAAATCTTCAACATATACACTCAAAAAGCAGTCAAGAGGGAATACAACATTCTTCACGGAAAAAACACACACAGAAACACAAAAAGCACAAACGAAATACCCAACAACAAATAAATGCAGTTGGGGCAAACAATGTCAACCGGAAATGGATGTATCCTTTGAGAATTATAATCAAACAGAATTGTGCTTCTCTGAGTGTGCGTCTTTGTGGGCTTTTGTTTGTGATGTGGACTTTGTTATTGTAGCTAACCTTTTCAAGAGTTTTTGTGTGCAACTTCATTTTTGTAAGTTCGGATTATATTTTGTTGCGGATGTATGCATTTTTGTGTGTACGTATAGCATTCACTTGAGAAAGTATAGGCACATGTAGGGAACTGTTTCAAAAATCTCAACCAAATCATAGTTCCTTATATATTTATTTTGAGCAAAACTGTTTATATGCTTAATATTTTTTCAATAATTAAAGAGTATAACAATGTAAATTGAAACTATATCAAATTCGAACTGTATCAATACTGCTTTCGTGGTAGGTTCGTCTGGTTGGAATAAATTTTCTTAAAGCATTTCGAATTACTTATTGAAAAATAAATAAAATATCAACACTTCGAAAATAAAGTCAGTTGACTGTTTAAAGATTTTTATTCGGAAGAAAAAAACAACAGCTGTTTATTTCTGCTCGAAACAAAGGGATTAAGTGTACAACAACAATAAATACAATTATTGATTACATGAGCAAGATCACATATACCTATATAGGAGCTAAACTCATTATAAACTTTGATGCTGCTATTTCAAACTTTCTTAGCTTTAGTTACTTAAGCAACAGAAATAACTTTAAAAAAATAATTTCTTGTAAATCATAAGATATTTTTAAGTAGGTATGTATTGTTAGTAAAATCTAAAATATTTGTGAAATAAAGCAAAGCTTTACTTTCTCTGTGCATATACACCAATCATTACCATGTAAAACATGTTCGAAAGAGCTAGAAACCGAGTTACAATGAAACTAGCGACCACCTGTTGTGTCTGTGTATCTCTACGCATACTACGAACCCACAAATACATTGCTTGCTTGAGCCTTTGTAAGTGTGTAAGTGCCCAAGCATGTATGTGACACACATTTTTATCTTGTCTCCGCCTTGCCGCACTGACATTTTCCTTTTTTGCTTGTTTGTTTATGTCTTTCTTTAGAAAAAGTCAAAAGCAAAACAGACAGAAAGAGAGCGAGAGAGAGAGAGTGGCAAAATAAAAAGCGGCACACGCTGTCATGCTTTGGCGCTTTAATTGTCTGCCGGCGGGGTGCAGTCACTTTTTACACGCTGTGCTCCCGCAACTCCAGCTCCCCCTTCACGCTTCCTTCCCTTGGCAAGCTTTTCATGTTTACTTAATTGTTATAATTTTTTCAATGGGTTTGTTTTTTGCCAGTCATTGCTTATTTAAGTCCATATGTGTGTGTGCAAGTGCGAGTGTGTGTGAAATTTATTGCGCACTTGCGTCGTGTTTGTTTCACACACATGTAAATGTGCCTGTTTGTTTTGTGTTTTTGCCGTAAAATGTGATCACACATCTCCGGGGTACGAAGCAGATAGCAGGCTAAGTGTTGCCTGTGTACCCTTCTCCCCTGCGAAATTTGCAACTTTTAAATGCAAATTTGCGCACAGCAAAGCAATGATACGACAATTTGTTGCTGGCGGATTTGCTGGGAAGCCTAAAAGTAGGTCACAATTATTTAATTTTACTTAAAATTTCATGATTTTAGTTGGAAAATTTTATTTCTTGATTAAAACATTTGTTTCGTTTAAATGAAAATAAAGTTTGATGTTCACAAGAATATTTACAAGCAATTTCTGAAGATCACTGCGGGAAGGATAGCTGTAGTTCGCTTCTTCCTGAAAAATCTCAACCAAAAATTTACCTAAGAGTTTGCACAATCTAAAACAATATAAAAAATAGATTGATTCAGCAGGACCCCAATCAAAGTTGACAGAGTAACCAAAATGCTTTGAATGCATATAACCAAAGAAATAATATCTTAAAAGAATGAAAA